>JANAVB010044817.1:4022599-4255099 GCA_029216955.1 Iris pallida | reverse complement strand
TCCTTATCACAAGAAACTTGTTGACTGAAGCACGCCATTGGTATACCTTAGCGTGGAAGAGGGCTACAAAGCATACTACCTCTATAATCCTCAATACAGCAAGGTCCATGTGAGCATGGACGTCGTGTTCGAGGAAGAAAGGAGATGGGACTGGAACAATGGTGACGGTGCCGAACCACAAGGTTGGGTAGAACTCTCAGTCAAAGATCCTGGTGCCGAAATAATGATCACTCCACAGAGAGCGGTGGGCGAGGCTGTGCACACGCCGGAGGGCACGGAAGACGTGGCAACACCTATGACGCATGGAGCGACAATGGCGACAAGGGAGCCTACTATACCACAAGCTGCGGTCTCAACTTCGAGTGGCTCACCCACACCGACGGAAGACTCGAGCTAGCCAAGGAGATACCACTCAATTGCTACCGTATATTCTGAAACCGAGGAGACCTCTCTTGATCCAGAGATGTTGTATTTGTCGGCTGAAGAACCGACAAACTTTCAAGATGCTAAACTTGAGCATGAGTGGCAGGAAGCTATGAACCCCAACTATATACACAGAGTCTCCCAATTTGAAATTCAAAATTTAGAAGGACAAATACAGAACCAAATTGATAGAAAATATATAACCAAATTGAACTATTGCAAAAAAACAAATCAGGAAGTCCTGCTAGTGCCTATAGCCCCAAACTCAACACAGAGCTAAGTTCAAAATTTTGAAAGTGCACCAATGCACTATTCTAGTCCTAGTCGATCCTACATCTGACACCAACATGGAACATTGTCGGACACGATCGTAATGAGGGACACAAACCCCTGAACTCACCCAATCCTGACCTCAAACCTGACCAATACTCTTATTAAAGCTAGAATCAAAATAATGTATTAATCGACATCAGAAGTTTAGACGGTTACCTGAGCAGAAGGAACCCGGTCTGGAGTGTAGCCTCAATCCCATGGGGTCGGACACGATCCTTTCGTGTCCAGCTGCAATCTCGAGTCCTTCGCCGATCTTCGTTCTGGAGTTCTGAAGCACAGCTAGTGACGTCGAGCTCTCGTCGAGGATTCTTCGTTGAAGACGAACAGTTCATTGAAGAAGAAGACCCGACGGAGTAGTCTCATTTCAGGTCTCGGCTGTCGACACGAGCTCGCGGTGGAGGGCGTCGAGGAATAGATTCTGAGGTCGGAGAAATCACGCAGCCGTTACCGTGGTTTTTATCGCCGGAGAAGGAAGCCTGATCATTGTCGTCGATCGAGAAGGCAGCGCCTAGTTGTCGTCGCCTAGTTACAGGAAGTCGTCGGAAAGATGGAGGAAGGTGGAGACTCGCTGCTGCCGGACGAAGGATCGCTGGCGTTGCAGTCACCGAAAATGGGAAGATCGCCGGAGAATGGTGCCCGTGCGTCGTTCCTCGAAGGAGGATGATGCTCGGCCGCTGCTCGTCTTTCCGCCGCCGATAGAGGTTCACCTCACCGTCGTCATGGGAGATCGGGGCTCGCTCGCCATAGATGAGTCGATCTCCAGGTTAGGGTTAAGGAGAACTTTTAGGAAATTTTGAGGAAAGAGGGTGAGTTCTTCTCGGGAAAATGATTCAGCAGAGAGTTAATTCTCTCTCCTCTGACTTAAAGAGCAAAAAGAAAGGACATTTTGCAAAATTAGGATATGATAATTTGTTAATTACAGATTGTCCCAAAAGTTTGTTAGAAAGGTTGTTGGGTTTGTTAGAGAGTGAGAGTTGTTAGAAAGCCAAAACTTGGAGAGCACTCCAAATAAATGATATAGTCTTCCTCAAATAATAACAAATATTTCGCTCATAAATTACAAGAGAACATTATTAATCTGAAAATTACTATTCCTCAAAATAAACTCAAATAATATTTCAAAAATTCTAAAATACCGTAAATACCCAAAATTCATAAAATTAGGGAAAGTGGGGTTACAGGTTCCTAGCTAGCGGTAGTCCGAAGACTAGTACACCGTGTCGCTTCAGGCTATTTATACCTGTGTGACAGAAGGACCTTTCGGCTTGTTCCCAAAATAATCTCTACTCTTAAGAACTTAGATTCAAAGGAATATATGCATCATCGAACAACAACGAAATCCAGAATCCCTATATAAAAAAAAGTAAATACCCAAATAATAGTTTATCAAGATCAAGATATTAAAATATCATGTATCCAAAATGTCTACCAAAAAGCCAAGAAAAAGAGGCTTTGAGGAAGAAGCTAATAAAGATAAGAACATAAATTTGTTCAAAAAAAATCAATAGCTTAAATATGAGATAAGCACAAGTTTGAAACTACTTTTTTAAAAAAATAATATAGAACTTGAACTCAACTCATATATTAGACAAAGATGTAATTGATTCATAAGAAGGTAACCAAAATAAAATATGAGAATCAATAGTGAAGTATATTATGCAAGCACAAGGTTAACATAAAAGTATATGTATATACTTTTCAAATAAAAATGAGACTTGTGCTAAACATACATACTCACAAAATACCGATCAAAGTAAATATGACATGTTAAAGATAAATCGGTAAGAAGTGACCATTAAAAAAATATTAAAGACGAAGAGTCAAAAACATATTCACCAAAAAAAAAAAGCTCCTATGCATGCTTTAAGAATAAAGATCAAGAGTAAAGAGCATACATGGATAAATGTGTCACACCAATGGAAAGTGAGTGAAAGACAATTTAGTGTGAACTAATCATTTAAGCTAAACATTTAGTCAAGCTAGGATTATGTCTCATATTGATTCAAATTATAAACAACTAAAAGATAGCAAAACATTAATAAGAACATGCTACATTCCATAAATAAAATCATAAAATAAATCATTTTAGCATGTTACCAACGTGGTTCAAGTGACCACACTTATGTTGGTACAATTGCTTGGAAGATGACCTTTGTAGTTGTGCAACCACCAACATGTTCCATGGTTCTATGGTTCAGCATAAGTAGCTCCACCTAAAATATTAGGTGAAGACTTTGGTATCCAATACTTGGATCCACATTTGTTAGCTTTGGGAACCCATTTGCACAAGTTCGTATCAACTAGTTTTCTAATCTGACAACGATTAGAAACGTGTCCATCCATACCACAATAATGACAGAAAGTATTAATATTAGTGCTATGTGCAGCAGTATGAGAATGTGCAAGGGTGTGATATGATGTGCGTGGATACTTGTAATAGAAAGCATGGTTGCGTGAAGCTTTAGCTTTGCTTACTTCCTTTGTAAAAGATCTGTCGTGTGTGACTTTGTGATGTGTCACGCGTCTTGTGTTAGACTGAGTAATAGGTTGTACTACCTGCTTTTCTAGTCTAATCTCTAACTTTTTAGAGTTAGCACAGATCTCATCTTATTTAGCATTAAGAGCATCAATTCTATATGAAGCAATACAATACTTCTTCTTTTATGATTCTAATTTCTCCTTAAGTTTAGCATTTTCTTGAGTACTTTTCTCAATGCATTCAAGTGCCTCATGCAATCTAAACTCAAGTGTGGAAATCTCAGTAGATTTATCAGAAAGAGAAGTATTTCTAGCATCATTCAATAAGCAAGTAGGCTTTATATTCTCACGCTTATAGGATAGAATATCCTTTCTAGCTTGCTTATACTTATCTAATACTTTCTTGTGTTCTTCTAATAGATCACTGAAAGCATCAGATAACTCATCATGAGAAAATTCACTCTCTTTATAAATAGAATTATTTTGTACCTCATTAGATAATGTCATTGAGCATAAATTTACAGCTTGATGAGGTCTCTCTTCTTCTTCAGAATCTTTTGCTTCGCTTTCACACCATATGCTTGTGCTAGCATACTTATAAGACGATGATCTTCCTTTATTTGATCTTTCGTAGTGACTCTCATTTCTAGCAATAGTGCAATCTTCTTGGATGTGGCCTATCTTCTTGCAGTTGTCACATACAAGCTCTTCTTCGTATAAGGGATTGTGTTGTACCTTAAATCCCAATTCCATCATGCACATATTTGCATCATTATGAAGAATATCCTTCTCTCTGGAGTTGCTAGTTTTGCTTTCATACCTGCACTCATAAGTAGCTTCAAAAAATTTCCAAATTTTATGAGATGTTGTGCAAGTTGTAATAAGATTAAATATATTTGTGTCTACAGCACAATAAAATATATGCATAACTTTTGCATCTAGGCTAGCTAGCTTCTTCTCTTCCTCCGTGTAACTATAATAAGGCTTGTTGATTATAGAGGATGTGAGAATAGAAGTGATGGTAGGTTTTTTGTAGCTATTGACAACAATTGACCATAAGTCAAAATTTAGAAACTTCAGGTAGAAGCTCATTCATGTCTTCCAATAACTATAGTTTGTTCCATCAAATAGTGGGAGTCTATTTGTGGATTTTTCTTCAGTTGTGAATTACATACTTGCCATATGTGATACTGTGATCTATGTAACAACAGTTAAATAATAAAGAATATAATAGCAGTGTTACCTCTCTTTACCTATATAACCTGCTCTTATACCAATTGTAGGAGCAATTGGTATGAGCAATATACCTCTGTAACTCCCTAAAAGCAATTTTGGTGAATTTTGAGATTTTCTAAAATTGTATTCAAGAGTATAATATCGTTTTCTAGATACATATTTATTTTTAACAAAAAGTATTTTTCTAAAGTTCTAATGGTTTGTTAACTTTCATTTTTAGAAAAATATTATTTTATGTTTAGATAAAGGTTTAAATCTTAAGAATTTGTCTTGCCTAGTGAACCTGTTTACTAAAAGTTAATTTTTATTATTTAAATATTGTTTTAGTTAAATATTGAATATTATCTTTTTTGCTTTAGTTAGTTTGGCTATTAGCTTTTAGTTAACAGAGAGGATTTGAGATAGGTTCCATTATTCTAATTAATTATGATTAAGAAGTTAATAATCTATTTAATTAGTTGCTAATTGATTAGTTAGTTATTAACTAGTTGGTAGTTATAACTAAATCAGTTAATTAGTTACATTCAGTTACAAACTTGTACTGATGCCCCCAGATCTATCTGTAATTACAGACTTGCCATTATCTAATACCTTTACTGTACACCCCGATCTACTCTTATTTACAACTCTGCCATTCCTCCTCTGGACACACACACATAATTACTTTATTATAAATGTACACGGTTTCCAATGATTATGACACATCACAGTACACATTTTCCAACCCCTCTCTCTCTCTCTTCTCTCTCAGCAGTCGTTCCTTGGTCGTGTGCCACCGTGAGCCGCCGAACCTCGCCGGACTTTGTTGATCCATCATCCACCACCAGGAACCCGAGCATCACCGCCCCCACACCACTGTCAACTGCACCGGAGCTCCTTCGCATCGCCAGCACTTCGAAGACGGAGCTCCGCGCCACGACCGATCGTCGACCGCCGGAGCAGCTCGAGTCAACTTCAGGAGGCAAAGACACTGCGACACCGAAGCCCGAGGCCTCGACTATTGTGCTTCCACGAAGATCGCGCCTATCTTGGAGATCGCACCGATGCCTCGAGACAGAAGTTTTGAAGAAATCTTAGGGTTAGGGTTCTTCCATGGCAAGCGGAAGAGGAAGGATGGGCTATGTCGGCTGAAATGAAGAGTGGAGAGGAGAAAGAGTATAAAGAGGGGTTTAAGTGTTAGGGATTGATATGGGCCGGGTCTCCAAACTCTATCCCTTGGCTTTAGAGGGATAATATGGAATAAGAATTAAAATAGCAAAGGCAGTAGCATAGGCTGGGCTGAGCCAGTTACAGGCCAGAGTTTGGGTTGCTGGTGACTCTTCCAAAGCTGAGGGGTCAGTTGACTCTTTGTGTTTAGAAGTAGCATAGAGCTAGGTTTAATATGAATGATTTGTCAGATGGTTTTAACCATAGCATGGAGTGTATGGGCTGGTTGGGCCAGTTGAGAAGAAATGTTTGAGTTTTAAAGAATTTTTAGTAGGAATCATAGCGTGGGCTGACTTTGGATCTTGGGCTAAATTACAATTGTAGTTATATTGGGCCATAGTTGGGGATGTCAGTAGGCTTGGAGTGAATGTTGGGCTTTTTGTTGTGGTTTATTATTTATAAGTTTATTATAATTACCAAATGTAAATAGACCATGTATCTTTTAACTGTTAGCTTAGTAGTAATATTTTAATATGTTTATAAAAACATTATATATATTATTTTGTTATATGGTTTCTAAACAAATTTATGCTTTTAATAATTACTATTATCTCACAAAATACTTCTAAGAATTGATTTTATCTAAACTTTACTTGGTTAAACTAGATTATATGTATACAATAATTGTTTAAACTCTTTTCTTAAATTATATATATATATATTAATGTAGTTATTTAGTTAAAGCATGTATATAGTTAGTAAGGGAATAATTAACTTGTTAACCAATAGTTAGTTAATGTCATTAATTCAAACCCTAACCAAACTTGTACCAAATACCAGGTGACATTCATTCATGCAGTACTACTTCCGTGCTTCCAAAACGAGACAAGTACACCGACTCGATCTTTTACTTTGTCTTTCTGTCTTACATTCATGTATCATGTTCTCATATTGGACACGTGTTACCCACGATTGCATCGTTCCTGGTTCGTCATTGTATTGTGAGTCATTGTTATTGCAGAATTAGAGAAAATATTAACTAGTGTGTGACCACACCCAACCTAGGTATTGTGAATAGCCTAATCGTACACCTCACGTACGATTAAGCCGAACCTTGTAGAATTGTGAATTGTGAATTGATTGATTGTGGATTGTGGTCCTTAGCCGGTCACACATTAGATTAATATTTTAAAATGTTACACTTGCATTGATTGTCATGTTCATTGTCTTGTTCATTGATTATCGTGTTCATTGTCTTTGCATATTGATTGTCGTGTCCATTGTCTTCAGTTTTGCATTTCACTTCTGGTACCATAGTTTTATTTTTAGTTCTCGTATTCTAGTTTTACCTTGTATTCTGTATTTCAGATTACATTGTATATTGTTTCTTGTCGGGATTGTACTTTGCTCTTTTCCTGACAGGATACGTTGCAGGTGAGCTTGAGGCCACATGGAGCATGGTTAGATAATTGGTGCAGGATTTAGTTCATTGTTCATTGTTTAGATTTCATGTCTGCATATTATATTTTCGATTTTATCATTGTATATTTTAATTTTACCGAATTTGTCTCCGGATAACATTGTAAATGATTTGGTGGATTGTAGTGATATTTTCTGGGACATTTATAGATGTTGTGGATGTTTACATTACATTGTGACTTGGAGTTTTTCTTAGTATTGTACAGCTTACTTCGTCGTGTTCATCGACGAAGGCTGGACGTGTCCGATTATTCGGGAGCGGGTCGTGACATATTTTAGTGATGGCCCATGCAGGTCTGTCCTAATGGCACTTAGGTTACAAAGTGCTATTGGGGGACCAGCGAAACTAAGGAAAACTCATCACAGCATAGAATTTGTGGAAAATAGTTATGGGTATAGTTTTACTAAATTTGCTTATTATCCTATAGTTAGGCCTATCTAATCAATTTTCTGTTTTGCAGGGTGGTTTAGACACGCAACACTGAGGTTATCAATTTCCTTGCACTTTAAACTTCTAAGGTTATTTCATATATAAATTTTGTTATTATAACTATTTGATTACTAATATTTGATCTGTCTTTAGATTTTCTCATAGCACGTAGAATTTTCCTAAAATTTTCTTATTGTTATTCAAGACTTTGTTTTCAATTTGATTTTATTTCCTATTGAGATTGTTTTTGTAATCACTTTGTCTTACTCATTATTTTCTAAAGAGCAGATACTTACATCATTTTCTATCATGATTATGACTTTTAGAGCTTATTTTGAATTTTCATAAACTCCTTTGAAATTCCTATGTATAAAGTTGAGAGAGTATTTGATGACCTACTATGACATGGCAGATGTGCACTGCAGTCATTTATCCGGATTATTAAGACTGCGGGTTCACTGCAGTCAGTTGCGCACTAGCGAGGCATGAGCTCTAAGTCAAGGTAATTTCAGGTATTCATAGGTTTTCGGATATTATTGAGGCTATGTCCTAAATCATAAAAATTTTAATCTCTTGAGTTATTCCGATAAACATGGATAAAGTTGATAGAAATATTCTGTAATTTATTACTATTTGAATCATTGAGCCAAAGGTTCACTGCAGTCAGATGTACACTACACTGGCGAGGCAGGAATTCTAGGTAAGGTGATTTCGAATATGTATAGTTTCCGGATACTATTGAGATTATATCTATGTTATATAGCATGCTTGATCTTTTATCGTCATTGACGTCTTTACTAGAAATTATCTTAATTTGTTTTAATTCTTGGCTTTATTTGAATGTCGTAGCAGTGGATCCAATTTGAAAAAAAAACTATTTTGTTACCCTAGGTTTTCTATATAAATTTCTCTTGATTTTCCCATAATTTATTCTGACCATGATAATGAACATACTTATATGATTTTATTCCTGAATGGTTTTGTCCTAAATGATTTAAAATTTTGATCATACTAGAATCTGATTTTTGCTAAATTTGATTTCCAGTCAAGTCCAAATTTTCAAAATCATTTACTTGTTCTTAGTCGTAACATCTCTCTAGTTATCGTACTTTAGCACTTATGACTTTAATAGTTGCAATTACATGAAGCTTAAATAAATTTTGACCATATTTGTACTAAGTCGTGTTTAAATGATTTGATTTAGTCATATTCGTGATAGTATGCCTGAATGATTTTACTGAATTTAGTCATAATTTTATGACTGTCATTTATGTGCTTTTTTTTTACTATGCATAAATTTTGTTTTTTTTTTCTCTCATGTTTAGGACTTATTATGCATAGATTTTTTTTACTTTGATCATTTCTAGAAATCGTGATTTACGTTGAATTCTATGTTTAACTAATCATTTTCAAGTTTTCGAATTTGATCAATCTCAATAGTGTGTACCGTACCCTTAAAATTTCGAGGACAAAATTTTTGTAAGGGGGGTAGATTTGTAACTCCCTAAAACCAATTTTGGTGAATTTTGAGATTTATATTCAAGAGTATAATATCGTTTTCTAGATACCTATTTATTTTTAACAAAAAGTATTTTTCTAAATTTATTCTAAAGTTCTAATGGTTTGTTAACTTTTATTTTTAGAAAAATATTATTTTCTGTTTAGATAAAGGTTTAAATCTTAAGAATTTGTCTTGCTTAGTGAACCTGTTTACTAAAAGTTAATTTTTATTATTTAAATATTGTTTTAGTTAAATATTGAATATTATCTTTTTTGCTTTAGTTAGTTTGGCTATCAGCTTTTAGTTAACAGAGAGGATTTGAGATAGGTTCCATTATTCTAATTAATTATGATTAAGAAGTTAATAATCTATTTAATTAGTTGCTAATTGATTAGTTAGTTATTAACTAGTTGGTAGTTATAACTAAATCAGTTAATTAGTTACATTCGGTTACAAACTTGTACTGATGCCCCCAGATCTATCTGTAATTACAGACTTGCCACTGTCTAATACCTTTACTATACACCCCGATCTACTCTTATTTACAACTCTGCCATTCCTCCTCTGGACACACACACAAACACAATTATTTTATTATAAATGTACACAGTTTCCAATGATTCTGACACATCACAGTACACATTTTCCAACCCCTCTCTCTTTCTTCTCTCTCTGTGGCCGTTCCTTGGCCGTGCGCCATCGTGAGCCGCAGGACCTCATCGAACTTCGTCGATCCATCATCCACCACTAGTAAGCCGAGCATCACCAACCCCACACCAATGTCAACTGCACCGGAGCTCCTTCGCATCACCAGCACTTCGAAGCCGGAGCTCCGCGCCACGACCGATCGTCGACCGCCGGAGCAGCTCGAGTCGACTTCAGAATACAAAGACACTGCGACACCGAAGCCCGAGTCCTCGACTGGTGAGCCTCTACGAAGATCGCGCCTGCCTTGGAGATCACACCAACGGCTCGAGACAGGAGTTGCCCCTTCGTAGCTCGAGCGGCCACCTCGTGGACCGAGCTGCCCCTTCGAGAATAAGTTCTCGTCGTCGACCGCCAGATCCCGCTGTCAGAACCGCCCCTCGCCGCCATGGATCGATGTCCCCACCGGGCAAAGTGAGTTTTCGTCTCGACCTCTCGACCCCCTTCTCTTTCCTACTAGGATTTTCTATGTGGGGGTGTTTCTAGGGTTCTTGAGAAGTTTGGGGAAGAAGATGAAGTGAATAATTAGGGTTCGAGTTAGGACTAAGGTTTTGGTGTGTGGCCATGGAAGTGTTTTCTAGATATTAGGGTTAGGGTTCGAGATGTATATGGAGAGGAGGAAGAAGAAGGACTGGTGATTCTTCTGTGGATGAGTTGTGAAGAAATCTTAGGGTTAGGGTTCTTCCATGGCAAGAGGAAGAGGAAGGATGGGTATGTCGGCTGAAATGAAGAGTGGAGAGGAGAGAGAGTATGAAGAGGGGTTTTAAGTGTTACGGATTGATATGGGCCGGGTCTCCAAACTCTATCCCTTGGCTTTAGAGGGATAATATGGAATAAGAATTAAAATAGCAAAAGCAGTAGCATAAGCTGGGCTGAGCCGGTTACAGGCCAGAGTTTGGGTTGCTGGTGACTCTTCCAAAGCTGAGGGGTCAGTTGACTCTTTGTGTTTAGAAGTAGCATAGAGCTAGGTTTAATAGGAATGATTTGTCAGATGGTTTTAACCATAGCATGGAGTGTATGGGCTGGTTGGGCCAGTTGAGGAGAAATGTTTGAGTTTTAAAGAGTTTTTAGTAGGAATCATAGCTTGGGCTGACTTTGGATCTTGGGCTAAATTACAGCTGTAGTTATATTGGGCCATAGTTGGGGCTGTCAGTAGGCTTGGAGTGAATGTTGGGCTTTTTGTTGTGGTTTATTATTTATAAGTTTATTATAATTACCAAATGTAAATAGACCATGTATCTTTTAACTGTTAGCTTAGTAGTAATATTTTAATGTGTTTAAAAAAAACATTATATATATTATTTTGTTATATGGTTTCTAAACAAATTTATGCTTTTAATAATTACTATTATCTCGCAAAATACTTCTAAGAATTGATTTTATCTAAACTTTATTTGGTTAAACTAGATTATATGTATACAATAATTGTTTAAACTCTTTTTTTAAATTTTATATATATATATATATATATATATATATATATATATATATATATATATTAATGTAGTTATTTAGTTAAAGCATGTATATAGTTAGTAAGGAAATAATTAACTTGTTAACCAATGGTTAGTTAATGTCATTAATTCAAACCGTAACCAAACTTGTACCAAATACCAGGTGACATTCATTCATGCAATACTACTTCCGTGCTTCCAAAGCGAGGCAAGTACACTGACTCGATCTTTTACTTTGTCTTTCTGTCTTACATTCATGTGCCATGTTCTCATATTAGACACGTGTTACCTATGATTGCATCGTCCCTGGTTCGTCATTGTATTGTGAGTAATTGTTATTGCGGGATTGGAGAAAATATTAACTAGTGTGTGACCACACCCAACCTAGGTATTGTGAATAGCCTAATCGTACGTACCTCACGTACGATTAAGCCGAACCTTGTAGAATTGTGAATTTTGAATTGATTAATTATGGATTGTGGTCCTTAGCCGGTCATACATTAGGTTAATATTTTAAAAGGTCACACTTGCATTGATTGTCGTGTTCATGTTCTTGTTCATTGATTGTCGTGTTCATCGTCTTTGCATATTGATTGTCGTGTCCATTATCTTCAGTTTTGCATTTCACTTCTGGTACCATAGTTTTATTTTCAGTTCTCGTATTCTCGTTTTACCATGTATTTTGTATTTCAGATTATATTGTATATTGTTTTTTGTCGGGGTTGTACTTTGCTCTTTTCCTGACAAGATACGTTGCAGGTGAGCTTGAGGCCACATGGAGCATGGTGAGATAATTGGTGCAGGATTTAGTTCATTGTTCATTGTTAAGATTTCATGTCTGGATATTGTATTTTCGATTTTATCGTTGTATATTTTATTTTTACCGGATTTGTCTCCGGATAACATTGTAAATGACTTGGTGGATTGTAGTGATATTTTCTGGGACGTTTATAGATGTTGTGGATGTTTACATTACATTGTGACTTAAAGTTTTTCTTAGTATTGTACAGCTTACTTCGTCGTGTCCATCGACGAAGGCTGGGTGTGTCCGACTCGTGTCCGATTATTCGGAAGCGGATCGTGACAACCTCTAAAAGGAGCACCTGCAATAATATCTCTATAAGGAGCACCTTCTCTGATACTAATTGTAGGCAATTGGAATTAGAGGTTAACAATTGATAATAAGGATCTACTCTAAGAATGTTAAGCCAGTTAATAGAGTTTTAGCTCTGATACCAATTATAGGAACGAATTGTAAAGCACAATACTCTAGAGGAGAGTAAATAGAGTAGGCAACGAAAATTAGCTAATTAAAAATGTTAGCAGCAAGATCACAGATAATATATCACAGATATGTAAATGAAAAGTAGAGAGCAGAGAGCAAATGCAAACACGGCGATGTATACTGGTTTCCCTCTTGTGAGGACTAGTCCAGTCGGAAGAACTCTAGCTTCCAGTTGAATCCACTATTGAAAAATACCACAAGTTTTAATTCGAAGTTCTTGCAACTTCTACAACGCGAGCTTTAATCTGGAGTACTCGACTAACTTCAATTGTTAAGTGTCTTTCTTCAATCAAGCCTCTGATTGCAATCACTCTGAAACTTCTAGACCGTACTACACTGGCAAATCTACTAGAGGATTGTAACTGGCTTAGGATTTGAAAATAAATAGCTCAGAACACTTTGGAAGAAGTAGTAGGCTTATAGAGAGAAGAAATGAAAGTGAATGAGTGAGTTGAAATGATCGAAATCCTTCTCTATTTATAGTTTTACCAAAGGCTGAAATCTGTCAGAATTCGGGCAGAACTCTATGAGAAAATCTCGGCAAGATTCGTAACTGCAAGAGGACCAAGTTCAAAAAGCAACGCTCACTAACCGAACTCTGGCCGAATTCGGGCCGAACTCGGGCCGATTTTTGTTGAAGTTCTGTTAGGGTTTTTGCAAATTGGTTTTTGGAATTTTTGAAAGGTCAAGCAGTTAGGAAGTAGTTTGGACTTTTGTAAGTGGGCTTATTTTCAAAATGAAAGGATATTTTAAAAACGTTTCTTGGATAGCCTATTAGCCAGTACGATGCAGTTCACATCGTATTCCTGGACTCAATAAATATAATAATTATATTAATAAAATAGAAAAACTAATAGCCCTTTGATGACGCCTTTCTTTAGATATTTGAGCAGACTTGAAGACGCATTTTTTCTTGACGGCAGTCGTCCAAATATAAACAGATCTGGAAATCTGAAATACCTTTATGTAGCTTCGCCCCCGAACTCCCGCGGGGGGTGCTGCCCCCTCGACCCCTGTCCGATGACCGGGCAGTGGAACCTCCGATGCGAGGCCTCGGATAGGTCATTGGGCAATTCAGAGAAATCTTCTTGTATGATGCCGTCTTTGGCCCATCAAAAAATTTCTATTGCATATGTCCTGGTTTAACAAAGCTTGATCATGCTTACTGCATGTCTATAAGAACATGTTAGATGAACAAAACAATATGATACAAGCATAGCAATATGATATAGAACATTTAGGACAATGCTAAGTTTAAGCAGCAACATGATAGTGATTACATGAATATTAGTGATGTCATTATGTTAAACTTAACTGATTAGCCATACACCTTCCCGCTCACTACAAAAATACTGTTAATTAGCGACTAATATTACCGACGAAAGTAACCAACTGACTAGCTACTGATATATTATGTAAAATAAAGTATAAAAATTTACGTCGCTAGTTCCGTCAATAGTCGTCGCTATAGACATAGCGGCTGATTAGCGACGAAAAATTCTTTCGCTGACTACGAGTAAAAGTAGAACAGTAACCCTTTCTTTCTATTTCTTAAATTTTTACCCAAACTTTTTGTTTCCCCCCAAAGCCTCCTCCTTCGACGACCGACCCCCTCCTCCTCCCTCGGCGACATCCTCCTCTTCCTCCTTCGACGACCAACCCCCGACCTCCTCCTCCTCCCTCTGACGAACCCAACCACCGCTCTTCCTCCTTCTCGAACACTCCAGCAGAGGTGGAGGTGCAGGAGGGGGTAGGAGGCGGCGGTGGTAGAGAGGTCGGGGGGAGGGGGAGGGATGGCAGTGGTGGAGGTGCAGGAGGGGGTAGGAAGCAGCGGAAGACAGTGGGGAAGGTCGGGGGGGGCACTGGTAAGGAAGGGTACTGGAGGGATAGTCGGAGAGAAGGGGGAGGTACTGGAATCGAGGGGGCTACAACCGAGGAGGCAGAGGGGGCGTTGGAGTGGGGGGGGCAGGCTGGAGTCGAGGTTGGGGGGGTTTGGAGGTGAGGCGGCATAGGGAGCACTAGAGTCGAGGGGGGGTCGGCAGTGAGGGCGGGCTATGTTAACTGAACTCGGGTATGGGTACATATCCAAGAGTCGGGCCCTTCAAACTTATAATTGAAGGACACACGAACTCGGCTAAAAAGAATCCAAATTTTGGGTACGGGGATATGAGTCTATGACTAAGGTTTCATAAAAAAATGTAATAAAAAATTACTAGTAAACTTTACTGAACTAGTTGAATATCAATAAGCCCCTAAGGGACCGTCCCTTCAGCTCCCGTAGGGCTGTAAACGAGCCAAGCCGAGCCAAGCTTTTGTAAGCTTGAGCTTGGCTTGACTAGAATTAATCGAGCTCAAGCTCGAACTTGATAAAAAATTTGTTTTAGAGTTTGAGCTTGGTTCGAGCTTGTTTATATTAAGCTTGAGCTTGACTTGGTTTGACCTCGAGCTTGGCTTGATAAGCAAGCTTGATTCAAGGTTGATAAACAAGCTCGATAAGCTCAAAATCAAGCTTGTTAAGCTTGATTTCAAGCTCACTCAACTTTATTTCAAGCTCATTAAGCATGATTTCAAGCTTAACGCGCTCGATTTCAATTTAGTTAGGTTTGAATTCAAGTACCTATAATATTAACAATTTAATTAGAAAAATTTAATTAAAAAAGTTCCTTCATATCAATTATTAAGGACATAATAATATATAATGCACAAATATATATATATATATATATATATATATATATATATATATATATATATATATATATATATATATATATATATATATAATCCAAATGTCCGTGAACTAAAGCCCTCGGGCTAGAGCCACCCAGCTGGCACTTGGCCCGGCAGCCGTGGCCACTGCCACCCAACCGCTCCCGTGGGGGATCGATCTCGCGACCTCACACCTCGGTGCCAACGGTCTTACCGTTACACTAATGCGAGCCACCCAGCCGACACTTGGCCCGGGAGCCGTGGCCACTGCCACCCAACCGCTCCCGGGGGGGGATCGATCTCGCGACCACACACCTCGGTGCCAACGGTCTTACCGTTACATTAACGCGCCAATGACATAATGCACATATATATATATATATATATATATATATATATATATATATATATATATATATATATATATATAGAATTCAACAAAGAGCAAACGAGCTTCTAAATGAGCCAGCTCACGAGCTCAAACGAGCCGAGTACTTCTAAGCTTGAGATTGGCTCGTTTATTAAACGAGCTCGAAAATGAAGCTTGAGCTCAGCTTGTTTAGTAAACGAACCGAGCTCAAACGAGCTTTTATCGAGCCGAGCTTCGAGCAGCTCGCAAACGGCTTGGCTCATTTGCAGCCCTAAGCTCCCGTACTACTTTACTACCAATATATACATTAAAATAAGCTATCTATATCACTACAACATTAAAATAAACTATCTACTTCACTACCAGTCTCCCGATTGTCACCATGGAAGATTGGATACGGATTCCATATCCATACCCATTTCCTATTGAGTCGACACAGGTACTTCTCCTTAAAGTGGAGAGTCCGGGTAACATAGAGGGCAGGTGGGAAGGAGGTCGGCATTGGAGGTGGGGGTTTGGGGTTGTCGGCCTGTGGAGGAGGGGTGCTGGAATCAGAGTGCTAGGTTTTGGCTCTGATACTATATAGAATAGAATAATGGGATAGCTTTCATTGATTGAGTGAATACATATATATAGCTTTCATTGTCTCTACCCGATGTAGGACTAAAGCCAAATAATACTTATACTTAACACGAACAATTCTAGCTTTCTCAACACAAATATGCGTTAGAGCTTCTATAGGATTCCTAGGTTGCATATCAGTCGACACACATAGGGGTTCCGTAGTCAAACTATCCAAATTGAGCTCATTATCGAATCATCTTCTATCTAAATCAGGACGTTATAGACTTACTAGTTAGGAAGCTAATTTATCTTATTATCACACGTCCATACATTGCCTATGGTGTGAGTACGGTTAGCCAGTATATATAGAATCATTTGACCTCTCAAAGAGAGCTCCTAAACAGGGCCTTCTCCACAGACCTTCTACGGTGTCTTTCACAACCATTGCAAATATTGACTTTGCTGGATAAGTTGATGATCATTGCTCTACCAACGGTTATATTGTCTTCATGGGAGATTATTTGGTTAAATGTAGGAGTAAGAAGCAAGATATAGTTGCTCATTCTTTTGTTAAGGCTGAATATAGAGCCATAGCATTTGTTGTCTCTGAGTTGATTTGGCTCAACTCACTCACGAATCTTGGAGTTACCCCCTCTTCTTGAACTTTTCTCTAGTGTGACAACAAAGTTGCTATCCATATCGCTAAGAATCCAGTCTTTCATGAAAGGATTAAACATATCGAGATAGATTGGTACTTTATTCATTACAAAATAACACGAGGGGGGGGGGGGGGGGGGGGGGGGGGGGGGGGGGGGGAAGTTGTCCTGCAACATGTCTTCTTCAACTCAACTGACAAATATTCTCACCAAACCACTACCTCGATCTTTGTTTGCTCGATTGTTATCCAAGTTGGAAGTTATTGATATCCATGCCCCAGTTTGCGGGGGGAGTGTCAATTAACTATTATTGTATCCCTCACTTTAGTCCTGCATTACCCGGACTAAAGGATGATGTCATTACTTGCATGTTTTATTCACATCAAGAAAATAGTTCTCTCTGAATTTCTGAGATCACCCTTGCCCAATAACCAAGATTTAGAACATAGAAAGCATAGGGACAAAACTTGGTGTCATATCAATGACATCTCCGTGTCAGACACATACCAGACAGCATGGGAATCCAACATACAGTAGTAAAGCTAGAAAGTGTGTCACCACTCGTGTCATATTAGTGTTCAATCATTCATGCAACTGAATTTCTATGAAATGAAAACTCAAAATAAAAGCCAAACATCCTATTGCAATGTAATAAATGGGAAAAAAAAATAACATGGATATTACAATACAAACCATATATAACTGTGATTATTCTTAGAACTTAATTCAATTAGTAATCATTAGTTAACTTAATGAATGGGGAACACAATGATCAAGAAATACTAATATTGACGGGAAATACTAAGTAAAAATACAGGAAAGATGTGGGCCATACACCTAGGTTAGGAATTGCATCTTCAATAGCATTAGCAAATGTCAAGTCAAGGCAGAAAAGTTTGGCTTGGCCGACCAGTCCTGAATTCTTTTTCTGGAAGTGCAGCATTTTGTCTCTTTGAACCAACATTTGGCACAGGTGGTCGTAACTTTAGCTCTTTCCCTTGGATGGCTAAAGTAGGACTCATATTTTTCCAAGCATACATGTCTTCTTCATTACACCGTAAATTAGTCATACCTTGGTAGGTATCAAGCCGTTGAGCCTTTGGTAGCTTTTCATGTGATGTATCATTACCTCCGTATGCACTGAGTTTAGCATCATTAGAAGAACTTTTTGCTGATCCATCATTTTGATCAATCGCCATGCCCAATCCAAATCGATGTCCATAATGTGGTCGGGAGGCCTTAACAACAACACTTTCAGGAAATTTAAGGAAATGAAACCTTTCCCCTGGCGGCGATGTGAAAATCAAACCAACTCTGGGAGTTTGTGAAAGTGCTCTTGACTGAGACTTTGACTCTTCTTTTCCACCTTTTGATACAGATCCCATACTTTCAGACTGATGACAGTATAGGAGAAAATGTGCATGATCAAGATTACACTCACCATACTGAAAGAGAGTTCTCGCCAGGTGTCGAAACTCGAAAGAAGTCGTGCATATTGGGAGGGATCCTGTAGAGTCAACAATTAAAAGGTTATCGCGTGTTGCATGGATAGTGTAGGTCGAAAATAAAATATGAACAGCCTACACATGTTCGAAGCATTTTCCCATAAGACAGAGTACCCTATCCCAAATACATGAAAATTTCATAAGTTGAATATTCCAGGCAGATATCAACTTTGCAATTTTGAAGTATCAGCGGCATGATTACTAAAAGAGAACATATATGATAGGAAAGAAACACATACATAAATAGAGGCATGAAGACAACTAAACCAACTAAACGAGTAAAAGTTGATTTAATAATCATTTTAGGAATATCCATGTACATAGAAAGTTGTAAACATTTGGGTTCATTTTTCGCTTAAACGTTTAGACCAACGTATGAAAATTCACTTACTCTATCAACATCAGTCAGCCTGCGGAATTTCTGTTTCCAACTTCCCATGATTTCGAAGTTGTATGTTTGTTGCAGGCTAAGCTTTTATTTTATTGTTCAATATTTAACATTTAGAAGTATATAACTTACATGGTACAAATGAATATCAAATGCACTTACAAGATATTTGTGTGCCCTACTCATTCCCTCATTCCTGCCCGACTAAATCATCTTTTGGCCTAGCCTTGAGCATCAATGGCCCACATATGTGCAACTTCATATGCATACTAGTGCATTTGGCAACTGTAAAACTGCATGACTGCCTGACATACAGGATACCTCTCAAACGTAAACCAAGCAAGGTAGTAACATTGACTTTTAAATGTTTTTACGAAATTGAGCCCAAAACCTGAACCTACTTAATAAAATATGTTTAAAGCTTTTAGTAACCCAAATGCAAAAGTTGCCTTGCACAAGAATTCTACCCCACTATAAGGACATTAGTTTAAAAACTAGGGTATTCCCAAGTAATGAACTTTCTCATCAACCATTTTCATCAAAACTCCAATTTATAGAATCCTCCCTCTCGTGAGTCGTATTTATCAAATACAAGGAATAACTGTTCTCTAAAATCTTTTTAGACCAAAACATAATCTGAGATCCAAACCAGGCGCTTAAAATTCTTTTCATTATACGAGAAATTAGAGAGATACAATCACCATGGAGAGTCATTGGACCTTACCATAGGAAAAATAAAAATAAAGAACAGTCACCAAGGAGCAGCTTTCAAAGATAGAATGAATATAGAAAATAATTCGCATATACTTGAGGGGATTTCCATTTCGTTATCAATAGAGGTTTCAGCAAATTTCCAGTGGTTGATCTTTAATAAAGATACTAAGCCCCTTACCATTCAAAACAATTTTGAATTAGCATCAGCCTTTTTCTTCCTTCACTGTCCGTGTGAGATATAAAAATTAAACTTATTAACTAAGGGATCACTAGGAGAAATCCGGAATTCCGGTCTAGGCGGAAGTCTTTTACGGGTAAGATTTTATGATTATCTTTGCACGGTCTGGATTGCTCCAGACTTAGGGATTACTAGGAGAAGTGTTGAGAATCAATAAGGGACTTTTAGTCCCACATCGGAATATGTAGCATGTAGAGGAGCTAGACTCCCTATAAGTAGTGAAGTAGTCCATCAATAAAATCATCCAACCATTATTTTCTACATGGTATCAGAGCCATAACTCTCTCTCTCTCTCTCTCTCTCTCTCTCTCTCTCTCTCTCTCTACACAAAAAATAAAAATAAAATTTTTTTGCCGACCCTCCCTTCCCTTGCCGACCCCCCCCTCGCCGACACCCCCTCGCCGCCCCACCACCAGCAGCAGCCCGACCCCCCCCCCCCCCCGACCCCCCCCTTACCGACCTCCACCACCCTCGCCGACCCCCCCCCCCCCCCGACCCCCCCTTACCGTCCTCCACCAGCAGCCCCCCGACCCCCCCCCCCCCCCCGAAGCAGCAGCCCCCCGACCCCCCCTCCCGAGGTTGATGATATCTTATCAAAGAGATTAACCGAGGCAACCCCACGTGTGATCCATACTGATGTGGATCCGTCACCTTACAAAATGGAGAAATTGGAGAAGCTGGAGACGAAGTTGGAAGGAACGTCCAACTACTTGAAGTGGTCGCGGCAGGCGATGCGGACGCTGAAGGGACGTGGCTTGGTTGGCTATGTCACTGGCCAAGCCAAGGCGCCAGCCGATCACTCCGCAAAGGAGTTTGTTGTTTGGGAGATTGTCAACAACGTAGTGGCTGGGTGGTTGACTGCCTCATTAACCGACCAGGTGTCGGACAATGTCGAGGCAATGGAGGCTGCTGCTGATATATGGCGAACTCTAAAAGATATGTACTCCGGCTCCGGCAACCCTATGCGAGTCTTTCAACTGCAAGATGAACTCGATAGGATGGCCCAAGACGAACGTACCATCTCTGAGTACGCAGCCCTGTTGAAGAAGTACTGGTCTGATCTGGATCATTATGATCCTCTTGGAATGGAAGATGCACAAGTCGAACCGGCATTTGCGAAGTACTTTCAGACGTTCCTGGCTTATATTTCGCGGTAGCGTATGATGAAATTCCTGAAGGGACTACACCCTGTATTTGAACAGAGACGGAATATCCTCCTATCCCAACTCACGCTTCCGACCTTGGAAGAAGCTATAGCCGTCATGACACAGGAAGAAGCTCGACTGAAGTTGATGCCCAATAAGGGCTCCTACCAGGGGGAGCAAGCCGCGGATGAAAAATCTGCCCTTGCTGCCTTCAATCAACCTCCATCTGTGGGTGGTGTTTGCCACAATTGTGGTGACTCCGAACATTAAATTCGATTTTGTCCAAAACCATTGCGCAATCAGTCTAATGATCGAGGACGGGGTCGTGGAGGCCGACGTGGTAGTAGAGGAGGATATGCTGGTAGAAGGGGCGGACACAAAGCAAATCTGGCGGAGGAAGGGGGAGAGAATCAACTGGCTGAAATAATCCCGCTTGAGCGGGAGTTCCTTGAGAAGTTGCGAGGCACAAAGCTGGGTTCGGCCGACAGTCCTAGGACGTCTTCTACCTCGGGAGATCACATCACTTGCTTTGCCCAAACCAGCACTGGTAATTCTGCGCGTGCTCTTGCATCTGTCCATCAGCCAGGATGGATTATGGACTCTGGGGCATCTCGCCATGTCACGGGATCTCGTGGTGCGTTTCAGGACTATACTCACCTACCATTGCCGGAGAGTATTCAGACCGCTGATGGTACATCCAGCCCTGTAATAGGTAAAGGCACTGTCGCATGCACCCCTTCCATCACTCTAACCAATGTCTTACATGCTCCTTTTTTTCCTATCAATTTTCTATCAATTAGTGCCATTATACTTGATCTTAACTGTACTGTTTCCTTTGACATTCCTACGGTAACTTTTCAGGAGAAAGGGACAGGACGACGACTTGGGACTGACATATGGCATAAGGGGCTGTGGTATTTAGACAGGACTGGACTGGACAACGCATTGGCATCCTTGGTAGCAGATGTACCACCAGAAGCTTCATGTCGCAGTGTTGAAGCCGACTTGCTACTCCACCACCAGCGTGTCGGTCATTCCTCTTTTAAAGTTATTAGTCGAATGTATCCGTCCTTATATCAAAGGGCTAATAAAGAGAAGTTATTTTGTGATGCTTGTGAATTGGAAAAACATACCAGAAGCTCGTATGTGAGCTCGGGGAATAGGAGTTCAGCTGCTTTTGACATGATACATTCGAATGTATGGGGCCCTTGTCCTACAACCGGAATTAACGGCTTTCGATGGTTCGTCACCTTTATTGACTGTTATACCCGCGTGACATAGGTCTACCTTATGAAGAATAAAAGTGACGTCCTTGAGGCCTTTCGGGACTTTCATCGACGGGTGGAAACACAATATGGCGCTAAAATTAAGTATTTTCGGTCTGACAATGGGACGGAGTATACTAATAAGCGGGTTGCTGAGTATTTTTTCACTCATGGAATACTATATCAAACTTCATGTGCTTATACTCCGGCACAAAATGGTGTGGCTGAACGAAAGAACAGACACCTGCTGGAAGTCGCACGGACGATGATGTTGGCTATGAATGTCCCGAAACACTTATGGGGGCAGGCTATATTGACGGCCTCTTATCTCATCAACAGAATGTCATCTCAAGTATTGGACTGGAAGACACCGTTGGAGATGCTTACTGGGGCAACTACATACACTATTCCACCGAAAGTTTTTGGATGTGTGTGCTTTGTCCAAGATAATAGGCCAGGCGTTGGAAAACTGGATCCTAGGGCAGTTAAATGTGTCTTTGTCGGTTACACGGCGACTCAGAAGGGATATGCTTGTTGGAGTCCAGTCGAGCGGAAGATGTTTGTCAGCATGGACATTACATTCAGAGAACTCGAACCATACTATGGTTCGGATGAAGGTTCAGTATTTGGTGACACACCTAACACAGATGGTGTTCGATATGAGGGGAAGATAATAAGTCCAAATGTGGTCGTCGGATCGGTTCCATGTCCGGTTGTAGAAAACTGGACGAAAGGGGGAGAGCACAGTGACTCAGATACAGAGAATGAAGACGAAGATACATATGATACGCAGAGGGAGCAGTAGACAAGGGAAAAGGACCTCCAAGTCTACAGAAGGGGATAACAGAAGTCCAGTACTGTGCTATGCCGTGCCCTGTGCCTACTGTACCAAGACCCTCGTCTACTCCTGCTCCAACTCCTGAAGATGTTGCCCCCGCACTGAATCACTCGGATTCTGATGCGGATCTCTCTGACTCGGATGGTATGATCTCTCCACCACCTATTGCTCCCTTAAGGAGATCTTCTCGCATCAATGCGGGTAAGGCTCCTGCTCATTTTGATGATTACGAACATGACATTGCCAATTTCTTGTCTTATTCTAACATTTCTTCGAATTATCGAGCCTTCATTGCATCGTTAGACTCTACTTCGTTGCCCAAGTGTTGGCAGAAAGCAAAGAAAGATCCAAGGTGGAAAGCTGCAATGATGGAAGAACTTGGAGCACTGGAAAAAAATAAGACATGGGAGCTGGTTCCTTTACCCAAAGGGAAGAAAGCTGTGGGATGCAAATGGGTGTACACAGTGAAAGAGACGCCAGAAGGAAAAGTAGAGCGGTACAAGGCGAGGTTGGTTGCAAAAGGATTCACACAGTCATATGGAATAGACTATGATGAGACGTTTGCCCCAGTAGCAAAAATGAGCACCGTGAGAACTCTGGTCTCCATTACAGCGAACTATGGGTGGAAGCTGTACCACCTGGATGTGAAGAATGCCTTTCTTCATGGGGACCTGCAAGAAGAAGTATACATGGAGCCCCCGCCAGGGTGCTACGCGACGGAATCAGACGGAGGGACGTCGCAAGGAAAGGTGTGTAAACTGAAGAAGTCGCTATACGGGCTCAAGCAATCTCCTCGAGCCTGGTTTGACAGATTCAGAAAGGCTGTTACAGGCATGGGATACCGTCAAACAAATGCAGATCATACGGTCTTCCTCCAGCATGCAAGAGGCCACATCACTATACTTGCTGTATATGTGGATGATATAGTGATCACAGGTGATGATGAAGTCGAGATCACTAAGCTGAAGTCAAAACTCGCGAAGGAGTTTGAGGTAAAGGATTTAGGAGCGATGAGGTACTTTCTAGGTATCGAAGTGTGTGAAGGCGAACAGGGAGTTGTTCTATCACAAAGAAAATACGCACTAGATCTGCTGAAGGAGACAGGGATGCTGGGATGCAAAGCAGTCGTTACTCCAATAGACCAGAAGAGTAAGTTTGGAGCAGAAGCAGGAGAGCCTGTTGATCGTGAAAGATATCAAAGACTTGTAGGGAGATTGATTTATCTGGGACACACTCGCCCTGATATCTCATTTGCGGTGAGTGTAGTGAGTCGCTACATGCATGATCCAAGAAAGGGTCATATGGATGCAGTATTTCAGATCTTGAGATATCTGAAAGGAACACCGGGAAAGGGGCTATGGTTCAAGAAGAATGGACGCATAGAAGTTGAGGGATACTGTGATGCAGACTGGGCGAGCTGCATAGACGACAGAAGATCTACAACGGGATACTGTGTTTTTGTAGGAGGAAATCTGGTCTCATGGAGAAGCAAGAAACAGTCAGTGGTAGCACGGTCGACAGCTGAAGCAAAATACAGAGCAATGGCTCTGGGAGTGTCAGAGTTGTTGTGGGTAAAAGCATTGCTGACGGAGTTGCAGCTGGATAAGGGAGCACCATTGCGTCTTCTGAGTGATAGTCAAGCTGCAATAAGTTTAGCTAACAATCCAGTTCAGCACGACAGAACGAAGCACATCGAGATTGATCGATTCTTCATCAAGGAGAAGCTGGAACAAGGGATACTGAAGATTGACCATGTCCGCTCAGAAGAACAAGTTGCAGACTGTCTGACTAAGGGTCTTAGTTCATTAAGTCTGTCGAAGCTATGTAACAAGATGGGGATGATCAATATCTATCGCTCATCTTGAGGGGGAGTGTTGAGAATCAATAAGGGACTTTTAGTCCCACATCGGAATATGTAGTATGTAGAGGAGCTAGACTCCCTATAAGTGAAGTAGTCCATCAATAAAATCATCCAACCATTATTTTCTACAAGAAGCCTATATTAGAGTTCTCTAAGAAGTCTATATTAGGTTTCCTAACCGAATGTGAGCCATGAAGAAAACTAATCCAACTAAACTAGTAAGTCTATTTAATAATCAGTTTAGGAATATCCACGTACATAGACAGTTGTAAACATTTGGGTTCATTTTTCGCTAAAAGGTTTAGACCAAGGTATGAAAATTTATTTGCACTAGCAACATCTGTCAGCCTGCAAAATTTTATTTTCTGTATTCATGATTTCAAAGTTGTTTCGGTCTATGCTTCTATTATTCTATATTTAACACTTAGAACTATACATTTTAATGGTACATTTGGGATAAAGGACCATAAATGCCCCTATAAGGTTGAGAGATAATATAGTAGTTAATGGAGCTGCTAGGACTAGAGTTAGACCTAAACTAACATGGTTTGGAAGTGTTAAAGAAGGATATGAATCTTGTTACAAAACAAACCATACAAGTTATATGTTATCCAGTCTTCAGTGATTATTCTTAGATCTTAATTCAATTTGTAAGTAGTAGTTAAACTTAAGGAATGAGGAACATAATGATCAAGAAATACTAATATTGACGGGAGATGCTGAGTAAAAACTACAGGAAAGATGTGGGCCATACATGTAGGTTAGGAGTTGCAGCTTCAATAGCATTAGCACAAATGTCAGGTCAAAGCAGAAAAGTTTGGCTAGGCCGACCATTCCTGAATTCTTTTTCTGGAAGTGCAGCATTCTGTCTGTTCGAACCAACATTTGGACCAGTTGGTCCTAACTTCAGCACTTTTCCTTGCATGGCTAAAGTAGGACTCATATTTTTCCAAGCATACATGTCTTCTTCATTACACTGTAAATTAGTCATACCTTGGTATTGCATGAAGAAGTTGAGCCTTTGGTAGCATTTCATGTGATGTATCATTACCTCCGTATGCATCTATCAGTAATTGGAAGCGTTGTTTAACATCATTAGAAGGAGAACTTTTTGCTGATCCCTGATCCATCAATTTGATCAATCGCCATGCCCAATCCAAATCGATGTCAATAATGTGGTCAACAGGCCTTATCAACAACACTTTCAGGAAAATTAAGGAAATGAAACCTTCCCCAGGTGGAGATATGGAAATCAGTCCTGAATTCTTTTTCTGGAAGTGCAGCATTCTGTCTGTTCGAACCAACATATGGCCCAGGTTGTCCTAACTTTAGCACATTTCCTTGTATGGCTAAGGTAGGAGTCATATGTTTCCAAGCATGCGTCTCCCTCATTACACTGTAAATTAGTCATACCTTGGTATGCATCAAGCAGTTGAGCCTTTGGTAGCTTTCCATGTGATGTATCATTACCTCCGTATGCATCGATCAATAATCGGGAGCGTTGTTTAACATCATTAGAAGAACTTTTTTGCTGATCCATAATTTTGATCAATCGCCATGCCCAATCCAAATCGATGTCCACAATGTGTCGCGAGGCCTTATCAACAACACTTTCAGGAAAATTAAGGAAATGAAACCTTCCCCTGGAGGAGATGTGGAAATCAAACCAACTCTGGAGTTTGTGAATGTGCTCTTGACTGAGAGGTTGACCCATCTTTCCCACCTATTGATACAGATCCCATACTTTCAGACTGATGACAGTATAGGAGAAATTGTACATGATCATGATCACACTCACCATACTGAGAGAGAGTTCTCGCCAGGTGTTGAAGGAAGTCATGCATATTGGGAGGGATCCTGCAGAGTCAACAAAAGGTTATCTGGTGTTGCATGGATAGTGTTGGTCGAAAATAAAATATGAACAGCCTACACAAGTTCAAAGTATTTTCTTAGAAGACAGTATTCAATTCTAAATACAGGAAAATTTCACTAGTTGAATATTCCAGGCCGGATCAACTATGCAATTTTGAAATTGTGTGTTCATTATCAATAGAGGCTTGACCAAGGTATGAAAAAATTTCGCCAAAAGGTTTGACCAAGGTATGAAAATTCATTTACACGATCAACATCAGTCAGCCTCAGAGTTTCTCTTTCCAACTTTCCATGATTTCTTAGATGTATGCTTCTTGCGGTCTCAGCTTTTATTGTTCAATAGGTAACATTTAGAAGTATATAACTTATATGGTACAATTGAATATCAAATGCACTTACAAGATATTAGTGTTCCCTACTCATTCCCTCTGTCCTGCCCGGCTAAATCATCTTTTGGCCAAGCCTTGAGCATCAATGGCCCCCACATCTGTGCAACTGCATATGCATACTAGTGCATTTGGCAACTGTCAAGCTGCATGACTGCCTGACATACAGGCTACCTCTCAAACGTAAACCAAGCAAGGTAGTAACGTTGACCTTTAAATGTTTTTAGGAAATCAAGCCCAAACCTGAAACCTGAACCCACTTAATAAAATATGTTTAAAGCTTTTAGTAACCCAAATGCAAAAGTTGCCTTGCACAAGAATTCACACCCCACTATAAGGACATTAGTTTAAAAACTAGAGTATTCCCAAGTGATGAACTTTCTCATCAACCATTTTCATCTAAACTCCAATTTATAGAATCCTCCCTCTCGTGAGTCTTTCTCTCGTTGTATTTATCAATTACAAGGAATAACTTGTCTCTAAAATCTTTTTAGACCGAAACTTAATCTGAGATCCAAACCAGGCGCTTAAAATGCTTTTAGTAATACGAGGAATTAGATAGATACAATCACCATGGAAAGTCATTGGACCTTACCATAGGAAAAAAGAAAAATAAAGAACAGTCACCAAGGAGCAACTTCCAAAGATAGAAATGAAATATAGAAAATCATTAATTCGCATATACTTGAGGGGATTTCCATTTCGTTATCAATAGAGGCTTCAACAAATTTCCAGAGGTTGATCTTTATACTGAGCCCCTTACTATAAGGACATTAGCCTTTTTCTTCATTCTCAGTACGCGTGAGATATAAAAATTAAACTTATTCAGTAACTTAGAGATCACTAGGAGAAATCCGAAATTTTGGTATAGGCGGAAGTCTTGTACGGTTAAGATTTTGTGATTATCTTTGCATGGTCCGGATTGCTCCAGACTCAGGGATTACTACAAGAAGCCTATATTAGAGTTTTCTAAGAAGTCTATATTAGGTTTCCTAACAAAATGTGAGTGAAATATAACATAAAATCTGCCAAGAGAAAGTAGTTCAAGTTTCAAGAGAAGAGTGAGATTGATGGATTGGGAGAGAGATCGATGGAGACCTCGAATAAATCGTTCGTGGAGGTTCAAGCAGTCAAGTTTGACAAAGCGAAAGCTCTACGTGATCTCGTTTCCGGTAACTTGTATCAGTTCTTGTACTTCTTATTGTCTACTTGAGTAGTTGTGGTGATTCATGTTCGAATCAGACATGGGAAGTCCGGTAGAAAGGTTGTATTCTTCCATTTCCATTAATGGACGCTTTTCATGGTTGGAGTCCATATTGTTTCATGGTTTTCTTTCGATTTGGATTTCCACATAAAAAATAGTGTTTGCGCATTGGATTATGATTCGTGTGTTTGTGGGTTTCAGGTCCACTCGTTCTTCACTTCTCATGGAGTACATGTCAATCAAGGACTCAATCATGGACAAAAAGTTTTTCCGATGTGTCCAGTCTCTGTTCCCAACAATGTGGTATCATAATGTTGGGTATTTGACGAAGTGAATAAAATGAAAGATGGAGTTGACACTTGTTCGAATGGTGAACATGCAGGATCCAAGCTACAAAAGGAAAAATTAAGAGTACAAAAGGAAAGACAAAAAAGCTTCACCGCTATGTGCATATAATCGACTCCCAAGTTTATATGTACAAATTTATCCATTGTAACACAATTTGCAAGCTTGGCCACTAAGCAAAAGGTTATAATTGTGTATCACCTCATGTGATATTCCAAGTAATTTGCAAGGTCAATAAGTCTCAGATGTTTAATCAATCTGTACTCCAGTGAGATATAATGGCATGAAACTACTCAAATTTGTTGAATTTTTATTATGATTATCAATCTATACAGTAGGAATTCATAAGCATGAATTAATGGTAATAGAATTTATATGAAATAGAAGCAAGTTTGTAAAATTAATGATTTGTTTGCTCCAAGTGACGATAAGGAAACAAAATGAAAACTAGATAATTAAGAATTCTCATGATCCAATTTATGTTTATCTTGCTCTAGAATAAAAGTTGGAATGCTAATAACTGAGACAAAATTTCTGTTTAAGCAATATTTATGCCCAAATTGCACCCTAACATCTATATAAAGCCATATTTCTGAAAGGGATCAATATAAACCATAAATTTTGGATATCCAATTTCAGTAGCATATAAGGAAATTAAAAAGTACTTCCTTGGCCTTAACTCCAATATTTATATATAAAAAATCTGTTATTTCCATTAGACCTACCAATCCTCCAATCATTTTCTTCTTTAATATAATCCCCTCAAGGTGTGTTTAAGAGATGTTTCCAAAGTTTTGTGGTTGAATGAAACACTCAGGGTTGAGGGTTGATCAACCCGGTGTCACAAGCCATTTGTGTAGTTTGTTAAAGGACTTGCGGATGCTATCAAGACTGTAGATAGTGAAAATCCTAAGCAGGTCGCTTGAGGACTAGAGTAGTCTTTCAGGAGTGTGAACTAGAACAAATCATTTTCCTCTTGTTCATTACTTCCATTGTTCCGTTGTGATAACTAATCTTTGATTCAGCACAAAATCTCTAATATTTTTACTGAAAGAGAGAGTTCTTGCCACGTTCGAAGGAAGCCGTGCATATTGGGAGGGATCCTGCAGAGTCAACAAAAGGTTATCTGGTGTTGCATGGATAGTGTTGGTCGAAAATAAAATATTAACAGCTTACACATGTTCGAAGTATTTTCTCAGAAGACAATATTCTATCCTAAATACATGAAAAATTTAACAAGTTGAATATTCCATGACGGATCAACTTTGTAATTTTGAAAATTTGCGTCCATGGCATGAGTATTAAAAGAGAGAACATGTATTATAGCAAATAAGCACATACCCTGAAATAGAGGCATGAAGAAAACTAAACCAGTAAGTCTACTTTAGGAATTATCCATGTACATAGACAGTTGTAAACATTTGGGTTCATTTTTCGCTAAAAGGTTTAGACCATGGTATGAAAGTTCATTTACACTATAAACATCAGTCAGCATGCGGAATTTCTGTTTTCATGATTTCAAAGTTGTACGTTTCAGTCTAAGCTTCTATTATTCTATATTTATCATTTAGAAGTATACAATTGAATGGTACATTTGGGATAAAGGCCCATAAATGCGCCCATAAGGATGAAACATAATGTACTAGTTAATGGATCCGTTAGGATTAGAGTTAGGCCTAAACTAACATGGTTTGGAAGTGTTAAAGAAGGATATAGATCTTGTTACAAAACAAACCATATATATTATACTGTTATCCAGTCTTCTGTGATTATTCGTAGATCTTAATTAAATTCGTAAGTAGAAGTTAACGTATTGAGGAACATAAAGATCAAGAAATACTAATATTGACGGGAGATACTGTCTAAAAACTACAGGAAAGATGTGGGCCATACATGTAGGTTAGGAGTTGCATCTTCAATAGTATTTGCATAATGTCAGGTCGAAGCAGAAAAGTTTAGCTAGACGGACCAGTCCTGAATTCTTTTTCTGGAAGTGCAGCATTCTGTCTGTTCGAACCAACATTTGGCCCAGGTTGTCCTAACTTAAGCACTTTTCCTTGTATGGCTAACGTAGGAGTCATATGTTTCCAAGTATGCGTCTCCTTCATTACACTGTAAATTAGTCATACCTTGGTATGCATCAAGCCGTTGACCCTTTGGTAGCTTTTCATGTGATGTATCATTACCTCCGTATGCATCGATCAATAATCGGGAGCATTGTTTAACATCATTAGAAGGAGAACTTTTTTGCTGATCCATAATTTTGATCAATCGCCATGCCCAATCCAAATCGATGTCCAGAATGTGGTCACGAGGCCTTATCAACAACACTTTCTGGAAAATTAAGGAAATGAAACCTTCCCCTGGAGGAGATGTGGAAATCAAACAAAATCTGGGAGTTTGTGAATGTGCTCGACTGAGAGGTTGACCCTTCTTTTCCACCTATTGATACAGATCCCATATTTTCAGACTGATGACAGTATAGGAGAAATTGTACATGATCAAGATCACACTCACCATACTGAAAGAGAGTTCTTGCCAGGTGTTGAAGGAAGTCGTGCATATTGGGAGGGATCCTGTAGAGTCAACAAAAGGTTATCTGGTGTTGCATGGATAGTGTTGGTCGAAAATAAAATATGAACAGCCTACACAAGTTCGAAGTATATTCTTAGAAGACAGTATTCAATCTAAATACAGGAAAATTTCACTTTTTGAATTTTCCAGGCCGGATCAACTATGCAATTTTGAAATTGCGTGTTCATTATCAATAGAGGCTTGACCAAGGTATGAAAAAAATTTGTCAAAAGGTTTGACCAAGGTATGAATATTCATTTACATGATCAAAATCAGTTAGCCTGCAGAGTTTCTCTTTCCAACTTTCCATGATTTCATAGTTGTATGCTTCTTGCGGTCTCTAAGCTTTTATTGTTCAATAGGAAACATTTAGAAGTATATAACTGTTGAGACTTGAAGTTATTTTATTGTGAATGGAATAACAACATATATATAGGAGAGGCTAGCCTCCTCTCCTATCATTCTAGCCAATGTGGGACTAAAGCCCAATAACACTATATATATCAACACTCCCCCTCAAGATGGGCGAAAGATATTCACTAAGCCCATCTTGTCACATCCTCTCATCATGTTGATAGAACTAAGCCCCTTTGTCAGTCCGTCTGCTACCTGATCATTGGTTGGAATATAGCCCAGCTCTAGTTCTCCTTTATCCAGTTTTTCTTTGATGAAGAATCTGTCAATCTCAATATGTTTGGTCCTGTCATGCTGCACTGGATTGTTGGCAATATTAATAGCTGACTGGTTGTCACACCATAGCTTCATCTTTGCTCCCTGGTCCAGCTTTAGCTCCGTCAGCATATTCTTCAACCACAACAGTTCTGTGACTCCCAAGGCCATAGCTCTATACTCTGCTTCAGCTGTTGATCTGGCCACTACTGACTGCTTCTTACTCCTCCAAGAGACCAAGTTGCCTCCTACAAATATGCAGTATCCCGATGTGGATCTCCTGTCGTCAGCACAGCTAGCCCAGTCAGAATCACAATAGCCCTCAATGCCTACATGATTATTTCTTCTGAAGATCAGTCCCTTCCCGGGGGCTCCCTTCAAGTACCTCAGAATCTGGTACACTGCGTCCATGTGACCCTTCCGGGGGTCATGCATGTAGCGGCTTACTACACTTACCGCAAAGCTGATATCAGGTCGAGTGTGGCTTAAGTAGATTAACTTGCCCACCAATCTCTGATATCTATCCCGGTCAACTGGTTCTCCAGCTTCAGCATCCAGTTTAAACTTCTGGTCTATCGGTGTCGTAGCTGGTTTACATCCCATCATCCCTGTTTCCGTAAGCAGGTCCAGTGCGTACTTCCTTTGAGAAAGAACGATTCCCTCATTATCTCGAGCAATCTCAATCCCAAGGAAGTATCGAAGAGGGCCAAGATCTTTCACCTCGAACTCCTTGCCAAGTTTTACTTTGAGTTGGGCGATCTCCTGCTCATCATTGCCTGTGATAATCATATCATCTACATATACTGCAAGCATGGTGATATGGCCTCCACTCCGTCTGAAGAAGACAGTGTGATCAGCATTGATCTGCTGATATCCCATCCCTATCATTGCTCTCCTGAACCTGTCAAACCATGCCCGAGGAGACTGCTTCAGTCCATAGAGAGACTTCTTCAGTCTGCAGACCTTGCCTTCTGTCTGTTTTGTGCCGAATCCTGGTGGTATCTCCATGTACACCTCCTCTACTAGATCTCCATGAAGAAATGCATTCTTCACATCCAGTTGGTGTAGCTTCCACCCTCCATTGGCTGCCAGGGAGATCAAGGTCCTGACAGTGCTCATCTTCGCCACTGGTGCAAAGGTCTCGTCATAGTCGATGCCGTACGTCTGACTGTATCCTTTTGCCACCAGTCGAGCTTTATAGCGCTCAACCTGTCCATCTGGGTTCTGTTTCACAGTAAAAACCCATTTACATCCAACTGCTCTTTTTCCTTCTGGCAGTCTCACCAGCTCCCAAGTGTGGTTCTTCTCAAGAGCTTCCAACTCCTCGTGCATTGCCGCTTTCCACTTTAGATCGTTCTTGGCAACCTGCCAATTGTTAGGTACAGTAATACTATCCAAAGATGCTATAAATGCTCCATGAGAAGAAGATATATGATCATAAGAAACAAACTTAGCAAGATTCCAACCATATCTGTCCGGAGGATTTCCCGCATTGCTGCGAGTAGTCCTTCGTGTAGGTAGTGGTATGGGAGACATCGGAGGAACGATATCACCTGAGGAGGGTGGTGGTGTAGATGAGAAGGGTGGTGGTGTAGATGAGGAGGATGGTGGTATAGGTGTCTCAGGAGTTGGGACAGGCGCAGGCAAGGGACTTGGCACTGACACTGTAGGTACTGGTCCTGTAGTCTGCTTGTTGTTTCTCCTGTTGTAGGTCAGTAACTCCCCCTGAGCCGTAGGTGTAACACTTCTCGTCTCCTCCCTCTGTTCCGCTTCACCTTCATGTTCCTCCTCAACCGTGTCTCTATGCCAAACTTCTAAATCGGTTACCACCAGATTCTCCAAGTTCTCTATCTCCCCCTCTCGCCTTATACTTGTAGTATGAGGCGTGTTATACGAAGTTCCATCCTGGCGGTAATATGGCTCATGCTCCCGGAAGTGGACGTCCATACTAACAAATTTCTTCTTCTCTACTGGACTCCAGCATACATACCCCTTCTGAGTTGCTGAGTAGCCCACGAAGATGCACTTGACTGCTCTAGGGTCAAGTTTTCCAACGAATGGTCTGTTGTCCTTCACAAAACACACACATCCAAACACCTTTAGTGGAAGTATTCCACTATTATTACCTTGTAATACTTCACATGGAGACTTCCATCCCAGGACTTTTGAAGGCATCCTGTTTATAAGTTGAGCTGCTGTCAACACCGCATATCCCCATAGGTGTTGTGGGACATTCATGTCGATCATCATACTTCTTGCGGTCTCCAGAAGATGTCGGTTCTTCCTTTCTGCTACTCCATTTTGTGCTGGTGTATATGCACAAGAGGTCTGATGCTGTATTCCATGTGCTGACAAGTACTCTGCAAGTGTCCTATTGGTATACTCCGTCCCATTGTCAGATCTCAGTATCTTCACCACTGCATTATACTGAGTCTGGACATATTTATGAAAGTCCCGAAAACAAGCAAATACATCACTTTTGTTCTTCATCAAATACAGCCAGGTGACACGAGATGCACAATCGATAAACGAAACAAAATACTTATACCCATTCATAGTGTTAGTAGCACATGGGCCCCAAACATCAGAATGAACTACCTCAAAGACTGAAGAACTCTTATGACCATTTCCAACATATGAACTCCTAGTAAGTTTTCCTAACTCACATGCATCACATACTAATTTTCTTTTATTTGATTTTGCATACATATCTGGATACAACTTATTTAGAGTATCAAAGGAAGAATGCCCCATCCTCCTATGATGAAGTATCAAAGTGTCTTCAGTCCTCTGCTGCAGCTCCTCCATTCCAGCCTTCTCTGCCATAGACACCAATGCTGAGTCCAGTCCGTCTTGATCTAGGTACCACAGTCCATCATGCCAAGTGCCAGTCCCAAGTCTTCGTCCCGTCCCTTTCTCCTGGAAGATCACCTTAGGAATATCAAAAGAAACAATGCATTTTAGTTGGAGAATTATAGAACTAATAGACAAGAGACTGACTGGGAAGGATGGAGCATGCAAAACATTGGATAACCTTACTGAACCCGTACAATTAACAGTACCCTTACCGACCACTGGTTGGAAAGTACCATCCGCAGTCTGAATGGTGTCTGTCGATGCTAGGTGAGTGTACGAGGAAAACTTACTAGCATTTCCGGTCACATGCCGAGATGCTCCTGAGTCGATAATCCAGTCTGACATTTTAAGGGAAGACATAGATGCAAGAGCGTGAGACTCGTCAGTACCTTCTGATGGATGGGCATACATAGCGGCGTTGCCTCTGAAGAATGGAGTGGATGCCTCCTCTGCTCCGCTTCTCCTGTCTCCTTCGATTGACGCTTTTTGCTTTCTCTCCAGCAGGTCCAGTAGCGCCTGATCCTCCTCAGTAAAGGCGCCGCCAGCTCCTCCATTCCCATCTGCCACCAGCAGGTTTGCCCGATAGCCTCCTCGACCACCTCGTCGGCCTCCTCGACCACGTCCACGTCCAGTATATCCTCGTCCACGTCCACCACCGGAGTCTCCCTCCTTAGGTGGTTTGGTACAAGCATATCGATGGTGGCCCATCTCCCCACAGTTGTAGCACTGCCGATTCTGTTGCCAGAGCTCTCCCTTGGATCCTGTATCCCCCGAACCGGTAGCTGCTAGTGCTGACTTCACTTCGGGTAAAGCACCTGTCGATGATGCGCCTGTCCCTGTCTGTAATCTGATCCGCGTCTCCTCCTGAATCATGGCTGAGATAGCCTCATCGAGACTAGGGATCTCTGGCTGGGCGAGGAGTAAGGCTGTCCTCTGTGTGAATGCTGCAGTCAGTCCCTTAAGGAATTTCATCGTCCTCTCCTGCAGACACACCTGTCTCTCCTTGCACTTTGGGTCCCCGCAGCTTGTCCGTTTGGAATGGTGATCATAATCCAGCCAGAGACGTTCCAACTCCGTAGCGTACTCCTGCACCGTCTTCTCGCCTTGTACGGTGTCGTCGATCTCCCCTTTTATCTGGAAGATCCGTAGATTGTTACCTATGCCATCATAGGTTCTTCTCAATTTCTCCCATACATCTTTCACCATCTCAATGCCATCTACTGTGGAAGCAATAGACTGGACTAAGGAGTTGAGAAGCCAGATATAAATCACCATATGAGTGGATTTCCACTCGTCGCGTCCTGTCGAGCCCTCTTCCGGCTCTGTCTTCTCGCCTGTCAAGAATCCCTCCAGGTTCTTACCTGCAAGGGTTCTTCTCACCCGCCGTGACCAACTCAAATAGGTGGCTGGTCCATCCAACTTCAGATCGATGGAGGGTAGTTCCAACTTTGGCGGTGCTCGTGTCGTGCTTTCACCAGCCGACACCTTTATCAACTTCAGCAATGTCGCCACATCGTCAGCATCCAGCTTCTTGAGAATCTCCTCCATCGATGCTTCTTCTCGATCACTTCACACTTGCTCCACGACTCACGCTCGTCCTCGCCGTCCTCTCCTAAATCCGAATATGTCTGATTTCATCGGATCTAGGGATTATAGGCATCTCCTTGAGATTGATCTCAAGAACGAGCGTGAATCTTGTACCCGCAATAGCGGTACAATGAATCTTGCAGCCGCAAAAGCGGTACAGCAACTTTCAGGCTGACCTACAGCGTAGGTGCCCTAATTCAGGCTGACCTACAGCGTAGGTGCCCTAAAAGTGGTGTGCTCGGAGGCAACCACGGCAGCAGCAGCAGCAGTTGCAGCCGCAACAGCGGCACAGCAACGGCAGCAGCGCGGCAGCGGCGGCGGCGGCGCGGCAGCTGCAGCAGCAGCAGCGGGGCGGCGCTGCAGCTGCGGTGGCAGCGGCAGCAGCTGCAGCGGCAGCGGGCGGCAGCGGCGGCGTGGAAGAAGGGAAAGAGGATGAGATTAGGGTTAGGGTTTGAGAGGAGGAGGGGTCTCTGACGGTATTCTAAGCAATTTTAGGCTCTGATACCATGTTGAGACTTGAAGTTATTTTATTGTGAATGGAATAACAACATATATATAGGAGAGGCTAGCCTCCTCTCCTATCATTCTAGCCAATGTGGGACTAAAGCCCAATAACACTATATATATCAACAATAACTTATATGGTCCAATTGAATATCAAATGCACTTACAAGATATTTGTGTTCCCTACTCATTCCCTCTTTCCTGCCGGGCTAAATCATCTTTCGGCCAAGCCTTGAGCATCAATGGCCCACATCTGTGCAACTGCATATGCATACTAGTGCATTTGGCAACTGCCAAGCTGCATGACTGCCTGACATACAGGCTACCTCTCAAACGTAAACGAAGAAAGGTAGTAACATTGACTTTTAAATGTTTTGAGGAAATCGAGCCCAAACCTGAACCCACTTAATAAAATATGTTTAAAGCATTTAGTAACCCAAATGCAAAAGTTGCCTTGCACAATAATTCACACCCCACTATAAGGACATTAGTTTAAAAACTAGAGTATTCCCAAGTGATGAACTTTCTCATCAACCATTTTCATCTAAACTCCAATTTATAGAATCCTCCCTCTCGTGAGTCTTTCTCTCGTTGTATTTATCAATTACAAGGAATAACTTGTCTCTAAAATCTTTTTAGACCGAAACTTAATCTGAGATTCAAACCAGGCGCTTGAAATGCTTTTAGTAATACGAGGAATTAGAGAGATACAATCACCATGGAGAGTCATTGGACCTTACCATAGGAAAAAATAAAAATAAAGAACAGTCACCAAGGAGCAACTTCCAAAGATAGAATGAAATATAGAAAATCATTAATTCGCATATACTTGAGGGGATTTCCATTTCGTTATCAATAGAGGCTTCAACAAATTTCCAGAGGTTGATCTTTAATAAAGATACTGAGCCCCTTACTATAAGGACATTAGCCTTTTCTTCCTTCTCAGTACGCGTGAGATATAAAAATTAAACTTATTCATGAAGTACATGTCAAAAAGGGACAGTTTTTTCGTTGTGTTCGGTCTCTGTTCCCAACAATGTGGTATCATAACGTTGGGTATTTGACGAAGTGAATAAAATAAAAGATGGAGGTGACACTTGTTCGAATGGTGAACTGCATGCAGGATTCAAGCTACAAAAGGAAAAATTAAGAGTACAAAAGGAAAGACAAAAAAGTTTCACCGCTATGTGCATATAATCGACTCCCAAGTTTATATGTACAAATTTCTCCATTGTAACACAATTTGCAAGCTTGGCCACTAAGCAAAAGGTTATAATTGTGTACCAGCACATGTGATATTCCAAGTAATTTGCAAGGTCAATAAGCCTCAGATGTTTAATCAATCTGTACTCCAGTGAAATATAAAGGCATGAAACTACTCAAATTTGTTGAATTTTTATTATGATTATCAGTCTATGCAGTAGGAATTCATACATCATGATGAATGACCGATCCTAAATAGAGAAAACTTTCGCTCTTAGAAATCTTATGCCTTCCATATGGACTAGTTCATTTTTACTTTTTTTTTGCTACTTACTTTTAATCAATTACTTTCAAAACTTCCATATCTACATTTCAATTTTATTAGTCAATCATTCTCTAATCCAGACAATATCAAAGATAAGCTTGCTACTAATCAAAGAAACAAGGAACTAGTATTAATCCTTCAAGTGTGAGGACTTAGTTCATCATCATATTAATGGTGACTCCATTATCCATATCTTTATTCTCAACACAACTACTAGTTCTCCAAGATACACAATATAATCTCTCTAGGAACATTATCAAAATATTTTCAAGTCAATTAAAACCAAGAAATTTCAAGGCGATGTGTGGTGGTGAGGACTAGAAGAACCAGGAGAGGGCCTCAAGGTGGAGAGGCGGGGGTCTTGACTAAAATTAGGGGTGTGTAGAATGAAAGTTGAGAAAAGCTTGTGGTTATGAGTCATGTTGTAGTTTGCTCCAAAGTGGTATGAGAAATGTATAATTAAAAAAAACTATAAGTAGGCATGTGAATCTTGTTGTGCATTCTGCATACACAAGTTTGAGGCTGCAACATCAACAGCGTCAAGGGTTTAATTAAGAAACAACTGCTAAGTAGCACTAACTTGACATGTATAAGGAGAAGAAAAAACAAAAAGAGAGTAAGAAAGATATAAATAGAGAGGAAGACCGAGAGAGAGACTCTAATCTACTTGTGCATGGCAATAGAGTCAAAGTTGGAGAAGAGATAAAATTTAATAAAGTTAGGACAAAAACAAAAGTTGCGGGCATCGAGAGTGCAAAGAGGAATTCTAAAGTTCCTTTTCTCTCCTTTAATTTATATATATTAAATTATTAACAATATCTATAACAATAAGTTATTGGTCCAATCCAGTTTTCAAATTCAAAAAAGTTGACATGGCTTGGGTCACATCTAAGAAGAGGCGGTTCGAGACGATCATGTAAGGCAGCGAAGACACAAAGCATATGAAATGACTAGGCTGACGCGTAAAGAGACGATGTGGATGCCTTTAATAACACTGATTAAAACCATATGTACAGTGATATTATACTCTCAAAACTTTTCCATTAATTTTCATAGTAAGTAAATAGCTTCCTGGTCGATATTAATGGCAGAAAACCAAAATGATTGTCGAAAACACTTGTTACTTTCCTTAATGTTCATCCAATTATTCGCTTGAATTGTTTTGTAATGCGACTCATGAGCTTGATTTCCTGCTAGTTACTACATCTAGCCCAGGACGCAAAATCGGCTACAATAGGATTTGTGCAGGTTGACCGTCAGGTCATTGAGTTACTGGAGTGCCAACCAGAGCAAGACACTATTTCGGTCGGTCAATACCAAGTGCATAGTCAGCCAGTGGGTTACCAGTTATGGGAAGTAGAAGGGAGTTTATATTGTTTATTTTCTATTTTATGACTTGCATTTACTTTCCTACTTCATCAAGAATTTGGTTTATTTCGCTTTCCTAGCCAGTTTGGGTAGGTTTATTCGCTCTACTAGTAGGATTATGCTTGGACTTCTATATAAGGAGATTGAGTTAAGGTTTGTGGAGAATATTAGTTGTCGTATTTTGAGAATTGAAAAGTCGTTTACTTGTTATTGGAGAGGCAATAACATCTCATCCACTAAATTTCATGTGCTTTATGTTCTCATAAATGTTCGTTCAACCTCAGTTAATTGTGTTGCAAAACAGAATTGTGTTGCAAAACAATCTCTAATATCATTCTACATTGCTCTATACATTTCTCGTCTTTACAAAAACGGTAATCGAATTTGACACATCGAGCATTTTCTCGTTGGTTGAATAGATTAGTTGTTATGAATAAGTTGTCTCCCAAACAATACCAATAAATAGGAGTATCATCATATCCTACATCTTTTCCGCTACTATTTCTTTAGAGCATATTTAATTTCACAAAACTTTATTTCTTTTTTGAGAATAAACTTCACAAAACCTAAATATGATGATAGCAATAATCCTAATTCTACCTAACCTACTTGTTTATGTATTGAAATATTGTAGTTCTTCATTAAAGAACTTCTGAAAATAAATCCACCTCTTTGGTACCATTTATCTTGAAGTAAATTTTTGGTCTTCTCCATAATACATTCAACATTGTCTCTTGTATCTACTTTTTTTTTCTGACTTGTAGTAAGTGGAGGTGCTATCTGGTCGAAAAAGTCTACGCAGTGTTAGCCCTAAACCTGACTCGAACTTGTTAGTCTTATGGTTCCAACTTCTACTCCCAGACACTTCCCGTATAAGCTTCCAGTAGGCTCAGGGTTCTATACAAAAATACAGCCCCACCCATTTACCACGAACCAAGGTCGGGTCCAGGTCTGTTCCTGGTACTTCAGTATCGCCTATATAAAAAAGGGTAGAAATTTCCATAATTCATATTCTTATCTCTAGTTATTTTCATCGGAATCAGGTCTAGGGAAGGTAGGATTTATGTGGATTCAAAGCCTACACACACATTTCGATGGTCAGGTCCACATTTTACATATGGACCCTGCCCTCCCATAGCCGAGTCTACGCCTGATATGGTAAAACCAAGGTTCTATACGGCAGTAAACGGGTGCACGGCAGATAAGGGCAGTCTGCCGCCTAGGCACCACATAGGTGCTTGCTACATTTTGGCATTTTTTACTCTTTTACCACTATTTTTTTGCATTATATATAGGGTGTTTTATGCATAATTAAGTTGTAGAACAATAATTTATGAAGTTTCAGTCTTGTAAAAGTGAATCGTCTTGTAAAAGTGAATCGTAGATCCATAACGCTAGCATAACTGTTTTGCCAAAAAATTAGTCAGGTATTGGTCCACCTAGACACCCGTCTATGTCGCCTTACCTCTGCCTACGTCACCAAACCTCCGTTGGTTGCCTACTCCACTGCCAATGACAAAAGCGGTGCAAGGAGAGGCCGCCTAGCTCCTAGGCGGCCGCTCGGCCGCCATTTAGAACACTAGGTAAAACCAGCCCGACTCCGGTCTCTGGTTAAAATGCAGCCCTAGAAAAAAGGTTACAAAATATCCCGCCCTTCTTAATTTTAACTTCCTATATGTCTTTATAAGTCATAGATTTAACTACACTAACGACTTTGTTAGCTTCCTTCTTTGCCAACTTATGTAAGAAAGAATTTATAGTAACCAAAAGAATGCCACGGAATACAATAAAAAAACATGGTTGATCTATGTAATATTTCTACAGTAGATATACAATTACATGATTACATTATCATTGTTACCTTTATGTCAAGTTAAATGCTTAGAGTAATAATGCATTACAGGAACTTCAATTAGCACCGATCCTGCATAAACAGTAACAACAACAACATTAAAGCCTTTATCCTAAAATTTTGAAGTTAGTTGTTTGAATATTCTTCTTCAATTCGGCTTTTTTTATGGCCATGTCCTCTATAACGCTAACAAAATCATATCCTTCAAAATTTCAGACCATGTTCGTCTAGGCCAACCTCTAGCCTAGAGGCACCATTAAGTATTATATTATCGCTCCTCTTTATGGAACAACTAGTCCTCCTTACGGAACAACTAGTGGTCAGTATTTCACATGTCCAACCCACCTAAAAGACGATTTTCTCTCATCATCTCCACAATTGGTGCACCCTCTAACTTCCCAAGGATTTACACATTTCTTATCATACCATTTAATGTATTGTCCCTCATCCATCGTAGCATTCTCATTCCATCCACGCTAACTTTCTGGATATGTTGTTTCTTAATTGCCCAACACCCACATATAACATTAAAAAATAGATAATGGCATAATGCTTCTGTTTGTAAATCCATAGAGGTAAAATAAACTGCAATAGGTCAGACTTGATCAATCTCCATTATGTGCATGCCTCACTTAAAAGTCAAGAAAGACTCAACCAAGAAAGGGTAACATTCTTTTATCGCATGAAACATGGAAAACCCTGAAATCCATTGACACAGTAAGAGTTGGCCCTAGCAGGAGTGACCATAATATTAGTTTTGTTGTACTTTTTAGGAAAGAGCTGACAATACCATAAACTTGAATTTCCACTCTACAATGGCAACTCTCTAGGTAAGAATCTATGACAAGAACTGCAGTTTTCCAAAATTGCAATACATATCAGACTAGACATCTAATAAAACTGGAATCTACTTCTGCTACAAGAAAAACGTCCTACTGAAATGAAACTCCAGATATGCAAGGTTTGGGGAGTGTCCAGATGTGTACAGTTCCAACAAGAACAAGCTTTGCATACGGTCCAAATGTATGTAACATTGCGCCATTTCCATAACCATATGATGCTTCAACTGCAAAATAAAAGTTATTTACAATTTGTTCGATTCTCCGATAGGAATAAACTTTCCCTTGCCAGTTCAATAAATTATCTCCAAGTCAAGTCCTCAATTAATGCCTCCCGTAGACAAGTCGTAATAAAACCATCAAATTAAGAAAATATAATAACTCTTAAGTTCATCATCCTCTATTTCAAATTCAAATCAAACTCTCTAGATCCTAAAAGTTTCCAGACACGTCAGATGACATATCAAAACTACTTTTTGTGTTGATAGTTCATATTGGACAACCATCAAAAAAAAGTTTGATATTGATTCCAATCCTACCATCAAGGGTTTTGCAATGATCAAAGTAAAACTCGGACGATAATCATAAATATGTACCATTTTCTGAAGGACTAACACAAAGCTACACGATAAAATTAGCATCGCACAATACCAATATCGAAGTAAAATTTGGGAGTTTCTGGTCTGTTTAAAATCTATCGCTGCGGAAACTTCCTAAAGTTAGTCCGCACTAGCCAGTACTAACAATATATGGACAAAAGATTCCAAATTACACAGGACTTCCCTTGCTCTTTCAAAATTGGCTTAAATGGCCAAAAGTTAATAAAACAAGGACAGATCGACCCTGACTTTTGTAACATTTTACTGAAACAAGACAAATATGTGCCCGCATTGTGTATATTTTCACTTCCACATTTTAAGAAAAAAAATTTAAAATAAATAGCTAGCAAGTAGCCTATCGAATACGCAATTATAATGTTATAGTTCAATTGGAATAACACTAGTACACAATTACCCTCTGAAAATTAACATTAAGAAACATAGACAATTGATGAAATCGTGACCGCACAACTCCCCATTGACTACCACCAACCTCTTCCTCTTACTCCCCCACAATCCTCTCCCACTTCCAGTCTCAACTTCATCACCAACCACCCCCACCAACCTAGCAGATCGTGTCAACTCCAAGGGAAAACTTTATCTCTTTTTCCTATCAACCTCGCCAAAATGTTCGGAGAAAAATATGTTACAAGCCTAAAATATGATTAATACCAAACAAATTGAAGTCACACACACACACACACACATATATACACTTTTCATGCAATATATATATATATATATATATATATATATATATATATATATATATATATATATATATATATATATATTTTTTTTTTTTTGGAATAAGGGTAAATTTATTCCTCGCACTAGGCGGTTAAGGTAATACAATACAACATCTCACTACTGCACATGTCCCCCAGAGAACTCAGGGGGACATAACTGATACATCGAATTCCACGTTATGCAGAATTCCTCTAGCGGGTGTAACCAGGCTCTCAAAGATACGCCTGTTCCGTTCACGCCAGATGTGCCAAACGGAAGCAGCAAGTCGCACCCAGGCTCGCCTCGTCCACCCCGTCTCTCCACCTCTGTGACCTCGGATCCAGCTGATGATGCTCCGAATGTCCCGAGCCATGCCAGCTCCCCTCCCCAACTGCCCACACTGCACAGCCCAAATATACCAAGAGAATGAGCACTCGAAGAATAAATGGCCCATAGACTCAGCCTCTCCCGCACACAACACACACATCGTGTCCGGGATATGAACCCCACACCTGATGAGTCTGTCACGGGTCAGGAGTCTCCCCAGCAGCAGTCTGTACGCACATAACTGCATCTTCCGGGCTATACCTTTAGCCCAAATGAAGTCCCGATCCTCCATCAAGGCGTGCCGAACCCGAACCAGCTCGAAGCAGCTCCTGAAACTGAACGTACTCGCTCCACCTGGATAAGAAGTCCCTGTCCATATCCACATATCCCGAGGCTGGCTGGTGTCGATATCAATGCGGCGGATCGCCTCACCCAGCTGAGCCGTGAATGGGTAAGCCTCTGGCACCCAAACTCCATCTCTGATGATCCGGCTGCACCTGAGGCCCCTCGTAGCCTCTCTAGAAAACTGTGAACCCAGGATATCCAGTAAAGACCGACCCGCGACCCAGGGATCCAGCCACAAGTCCGTCGAAGTACCATCCCTCATGGACCGGCAGATAACAGACTGAAGCTTAGGTCTACACTTAAGAATAGTCTTAAATGTGACCGAGAAGTTGTTGTCATGCCTGCACGTCCAGAAGCTCCTCCCCTTAAGGTACCTGCTAGCCATCCACTCCGCCCATAAGGAGCCACCCTGGACGAACCTCCACGCCATCTTAATACCTGCAGCCTCCCTGATAGCCCATAAAGGTCGGAGACCTACTCCTCCCTCCTCCCTCGGCCGGCATAGCTGGTCCCAAGAGATAGCATGCATCCCCCCCCTCCAGAGGAAATCCGCACATAGCACCTCCACCTTCCTGATAGTGGCCGTCGGAATCTGAATAGACTGGGACCAGAACATAGTAATCCCCGAGATGACCGACCTAATCAGCTCAATCCGCCCGCCAAAAGAGAGTCCAGCTGCTTGCCAGCCCTCAACTCTCTTTTGTGTGAACTCCACCAAACTGTGGCAATCATGCTCCCTAGCATAGTTCACCGACAGCGGAACCCCCAGATATTTCACAGGAAGCTCCCCTATCTCCACACCCAGCGCAAACGCCCTTTCCTCCTTCAGGGAGCACCTGGAGCTGAAGTAGACCCGACTCTTCTCTCTATTCAGCTGCAGGCCAGAGAGACGCCCGAACTCCTCCATGACCTCAGAAAGCGCCCTCATTCCCTGCATCGACGGACGGAGAAGAACCAGGAGATCATCAGCATAGATCAAGTGTGAAACCACCGGTTGCACAAGCTTGAATAGCGGGGAAATCTTCTTTTCAAGCACCGCCACATCCAACAAACAAGTGAAATACTCCATCACCAGAGTGAACAGGTACGGAGACAGAGGGTCCCCTTGTCTGAGCCCCCTGGTGCTGCCGAAGAACCCATAGGGTGAACCATGAATAAGGACTGAGAACGTCGGCGTGCAGATACACTCCTTCACCATAGCAACCCACCTCATATCAAAGCCCATGGACAGCATGAGCTGGCATAGGAACTCCCTGTTGACCGTGTCGTAGGCTTTCCTAAGATCCAGCTTCACGCAGGCCTTCATCCCTCCTGGTTTGCAGAACTCCCTAACCATCTCATGGGCAAGCAAACTATGCTCCGCAATCGATCGGCCTTTAATAAAGGCCGCCTGGTTCGGGGAAACCAGACCCTGCATAATCCCCTCCATCCTCCGACACATAAGATGTGTAATTATCTTGTACAGATAATTACAGCAAGCAATGGGCCGAAAGTCGGCCAGAGATGTCGCCCCCTCCTTCTTCGGCACCAGGGCGATCGGGAGCAATCGAACCCGGCGGCTAGAGTTTCTATGCTTCCTCCTTCTCCTCCCCCCGACCCCCCGATCCACTAGCGGGGAGGGGGCTGGGTGGCGGGGGAGGAGGTGGCCGCGGCAAAGGCGGAGGCGGAGGCGGGACCCCCCCAGGCGGGGGGGGGGGGTGTCGGGAGGCAGCGGCGGGACCCCCCTGGCGGGGGGGGGTCGGGAGGCAGTGGCGTGCCCCCCCCCCCCAGGCGGGGGGGGTCGGGGCGCGGCGGCGGGACCCCCCCAGGCGGGAGGGGGGGGGGGTTCGGTGGAACCGGGGGCAGCAGCCCCCGACCGGGCGGCGGCGGTGGGGTTCCCACACGCGGGGGGGAGACGGGTGGAGGCGGCGGCGGCTATTCCGGGAAAGCCCCCATCTTCGAATTCGGTTCCGGAGGAGATAATTCGGGAGATGCTGGCTGGCAGACCGTGACGAGACGTCGGACTAGTGGACGTAGAGGGGCTCAATCCCAAGTTTCGGGAAGGGCGAGGACAGGAAATCAAGGGACTCGACCCTTGAACGGCGATCTGGATTACCGACGCCGTGGGGGAGGTATGGTGCGAACTGTTCCGGGTTGGAGGCCAAAAGCGACGGCGGCGGAGAAGGGGAAGGGTGTTGCAGTCGATTCTGGTAGGCAGGGCCCGGTCGCTGCGACTCCCCCAACCAGGATTCCATCTGTGGAGCAGAGGCCTCGGTCATGGAAGGAGGTCTGCACCCCAGTGGAGTCGAAAAGCCCGATGTCTATGGAATATGTTACCCCGATGACGGTTGGTGGAGGACACAGGGCTTACTTCCCCGCAGAGGAAATAGCAAAGGTCGCTGATTTCTGGAAGAACACCTTAGTGCTATATGTGCTAGGGAATAAGCTTCTTTGGCCAAATCAGGGGTTATGCGGAGAGAGTCTGGAGGCCCAAGGGCAGCTTGGAATTCTTCTCCCGGGAGAATAGATTTTACTATGTCAAGTTTGGGCTGGCGGAAGGTGTAACCAGGATTGTGCAGGGAGGGCCATGGTCGTTTGATGGGAGACTCATTATTTTGAAAGAATGGACACCGGCGCTGAGGTGTGAGAAGGAAGTGTTGAATGCCATCCCTGTCTGGATCCGGTTCCCAGAATTCCCTGTTCAATATTGGAGCATCCCACTTCTCATGAGACTCGCCAGCCTCGTGGGGAAGCCGATCAAGGCAGATGAGGCCACTACTTTCCGATCCAGAATAATGTACGCCAGAGTCTTTGTGGAGATCAAGGCAGGCTCGGAACTTCCGAGCATGCTTGAGTATCAGGTACCATCTGGAGAGGTTATGACGCAGGCTGTGGAGTATGATTGGGTCCCACCCATGTGTTCGCATTGCGAGTGCTTTGGGCACATTACCAGTGCGTGCAACTATAAGGGGAAGGAGTACGCCAGGCCACAGGCGGGCCAGGCAGAGACATCTCGGCCGGAGACGGTTCAGCCGGAGGCACATGAAAGGGAGGCGGCCCCCTGTCACTTGCCTTAGGAGACGACGCCAGAGAGACACATGGAGGAAGACACAGTTATGGAGATTGATAGGAGACTGGAGACAGGATCGCCACTGAGACAGGAGAGCACGCAGGGTGCGCTGGTTCCGTTCAGGCCTCAGAGAACTATGATGACCAGGGGTATGAGTGCGGCGGATAGTAGTCAGAGGGGGTGGAGGCCCCCACGGCACTTATGTTTACAGCAGCAGGAAGAGACACGCCCCGGCCACACTGGAGGATATTCCTCAGATGCGGGAGATAGATGACCAGACCGACCCCAATCCTGACTGGACACTTACTCTTAGCAGGATTCAGGCACATCTTGCCCCTTCCTCCATGGTAGATGCAGTCCTTGAGCAGACGGATGAGACACTTCCCTCGAGTGTCGATCCAGAGGAGTTACAGGGGGGCCCAACATCTTTTAATTAGATGTCGGTCCTAGCATGGAACATTAGGAGGGGTGTTCCATTGGCCGATGGAGGGAGATCAGAGGGGTGCTGAGGAGAGAGGCATGTGATATTGCTATTCTGCTGGAGACGAAGATTCGAGGGGCCGCTATACTCTCACGTCGGACTCCGGCAGCCTGGGATCACATTCATAACTTAGATCTTTGCGGTATGGCAAGGATCTGGGTTAGGTGGAACACAGGTAGCTGGGTGGGGATTCAGATTCATAAGTCAGAGCAACTCATCGGAATTACTTTTGAGAATAAAGGTGGGTTCAGATTCATCCTGGGAGCTGTATATGGGCACAACGACCGGAGACTCCGGGAGGCTCTATGGGAGGACATTGTGCTTATGGGTCGTATGGCGGACAACATGCATCTCCCATTACTCATCATGGGGGACTTCAATGCTATGTTGCTTCGTCAAAAGAAGGTTGGGGGCCGGCCTGTACCGGACTCGATTTTATACGACTTCCAGAGGTGTCTTCTTATGTCAGGTATGCGGGGGTTGGAGCGAGCTGGACATATCTGGACCTGGCACAACAAGGCTACTCAGAATCGTATTGCCTGTCAGCTAGATCGGGCCTTGGGCAATAGCGAGTGGTTCAGGTGCTTCCCGAACTCGGTGGCGGAAGGTCTGGCAGCGGGCACTAGCGATCATTCTCCTATCCGGGTGGGCCTATGTGAGAGACTCACTTTGCAGGCGAGGCCGTTTCGGTATAACAACAGCTGGTACCTATCACCGGGTTATGAGGAGGTAGTTATGAGAGAGATGCCGCACTTCCGGGATGGCACGGCCCAATTCCGCATGGTTCACAAGCTCAAGCAGATCAAGCGGGCTATCAGGGGGTGGGTGAAGACGAGACCGCGGTCTTCCCTGGCAGAGAAGGAAGAAGAGCTTCGGGACACTCAGGTGGCCCTCCAATCTGACATTTTGAATGGGGAACTGGCTGCTAAGGAGAAGACCCTAATTGAGGAGGTTAGCATCATGAGACTGCAGGAGGAGATCAGTGCGGCACAAAGGGCTAAATGCACCTGGCTCAAAGATGGAGACCGCTGCACCAAATTCTTTTATGATGTGATCCGCACCCGTCAGCACCGAAACAGCATCCCCAGACTTCTGAATGCTGAGGGTCGTCTTGTAGGAGATCCGGTGGAGATTCAGGAGGAGGCCATCAGATTCTACACTGACTTATATCAGCAGACGGACTACTCCAGCACGTTTCCGGCCCTGGTTACGAAGAGACTGGTGTCCCGACATGGGAACAGTCTACTTTTGCCACCGATTAGGATGGAGGAGGTGGAAGATATTGTGATGAAGGCTAATCCCAACAAATCTCCTGGGCCTGATGGCTTCTCTTCTGGGTTCTTTAAGCGGCACTGGGGTGTGCTTAAGGCACCTGTTCTGGCAGCGGTTCAGGAGTTCTTTGTGGAGGGCCGGCTCCTGAAGGAGATGAACCATACATTCTTGACTCTGGTCCCCAAGAAGGAAGGAGCGACCTCACTTGCTGATTTTCGACCCATTGCGTGCTGTAATTTCCTTTACAAGATTATCACTCATCTTATGTGCAGGCGTATGGAGGGGATTATGCAGGGTTTAGTGTCCCAGAATCAAGCAGTGTTCATCAAGGGCCGGTCGATAGCGGAGCACAGTCTGCTTGCTCACGAGATGGTGCGGGAGTTCAGCAAACCGGGGGGGATGAAGGCTTGTGTGAAGCTCGACCTACGGAAAGCGTATGACACGGTCAATCGGGACTTCCTGTGCCACTTGATGCTTGCCATGGGGTTTGACGAGAGGTGGGTTGCGAGGGTGAGGGAGTGCATCTGCTCCCCTACCTTCTCTGTCCTCATCCAGGGCACGCCACATGGCTACTTCAGTAGCAACAGAGGGCTGAGGCAGGGCGACCCCCTCTCCCCGTACCTCTTTACCTTGGTGATGGAGTACTTCACGTGTATGATGGATATAGCAGTGCATAGCGGGAGGATTGTTCCCCTTTTCCGGTTGGTGAGTCCTGCTGTATCTCATTTGATTTATGCTGATGATTTATTGGTGCTACTTCAGCCTTCCATGAGGGGAATGAGAGCGCTCTCTGACATTATGGAGGAGTTCGGGCGGCTTTCTGGGCTCCAGTTAAACCGGGAGAAGAGCAGAGTCTACTTCAGCTCCCGGTGTACACTTCAGGAGGAGAGAACCTTCGCTTTAGGTGTGGACAGAGGCGAGCATCCAGTGAAATACCTGGGGGTCCCGCTGACGGTCAACTATGCCCGAGAGCAGGATTGTCACAGCTTGGTGGATTTTGCTCAGAGGAGAGTGGAGGGCTGGCAAGCGGCGGGGCTTTCATTTGGGGGACGGATTGAGTTGGTGCGGTCGGTCATTGCTGGCATCACTATGTTCTGGCTCCAGTCTATCCAGATCCCCACAGCTACTATTCGGAAGGTGGAGGCTATTTGCGCTAACTTCATCTGGAGGGGAGGGATACATGCGATATCCTGGGATCAGTTATGTCGGCCTCGGAAGGAAGGAGGAGTTGGGTTGAGGCCTCTTCATGCGGTTAGGAAGGCAGCTTGTGTGAAGATGGCCTGGAAATTCATCAAGGGAGGGTCGCTCTGGGCGGACTGGATGGCTAGCAGATACTTACGGAGGACCAACTTCTGGGCCTGCAGGATAGACAACAATTTCTCGGTCACGTTTAAGGCCATCCTGAGATGTAGACCAGTGCTCCAAACCGCTATCTGCAGGCACATGAAGGATGGGACGACTACCGACCTTTGGCTAGATCCTTGGTTGGGTTCCAGATTGTCACGCCCCAGAACCAAAATACTGAAGAGCGGGGGCGGACACAGCCAGCTACGTATAATGAAATGGCATCTATCTCACCATACGGTCACGGCTGTCTAGCTATGCGAGGGTTTAACTACAATCCATCAGTCTCTTAAGGTCGATAACAAGCCTAGTGTCTCAATCACAAGCAAGTAATGATAGTTACAAGATGTCAGACCACCAAATATACAATTGTAAGGCGTCCCAAACATTACATATCCAGACGATCATGAAGCTAGTCGTACAAAATGTAAGGACTAGCAAGAGTTAAGTCATACATGATCAACCTCGAGTTGCCAATCATGATTACAGCCCGTAGGCAGACAGTAAGTAAAGAAATGCACGAGCTAACACTTGCTCGACGGCTAAACGTCTCAAAAGAATAATTTTACAATAGAGTGGGAGAGCCAAAATAAACCCACTCGTTGCCCTGGTTACACCTGGTGGTCACCATCGGGCTGGAAAGCAGGTAGATCCTTTGCTGCTGCTCCGGTATCTGGCCATACAAAACCAGCTGGGTCAGACCCCAGAAGAGCAAGTGCCACAAAGGGGGCCACGAAATAAGAACAAAAGCCAGCATATCAGAACATAAGAAAAGAAAATAATTACATAATAAAGACAATTATTAAGGAGAAACCAGGCAGGTGATATACGATGAGATAACCATGGGACTATTCAGATAACCAGGTTACAACCCGTAAACCAAACAAGGATCGGGGTTGTAACCCTTCGTCTGAACGGAACTTGGTTTCTCCCACCATTTATCGGCAAGATAAAATACAAGAAATTAGGACCTGCAATTAATCATGATTTAAGGTAAGCACGAGTAATCATGTCATGTCATAACCTAGTACAGGATCAGGACAGGACAAGCGGGACTAGACTCCATCCAATCAATCACGGCCAAGCAAGTACTACGGCTTACTACTTTAACTAACTAGGGTTATCACAGACCTAGTTACTAGCAAGATGCAATGAGGATTCCAAGTCCGGTTACCTGTTTGTTACTACCTGAGTGACCCCAGCAAGAAAAGGAAAAGATAGCAGGATATAGCAGACACACTGTAGTAAGATACATGTGTCCTAAGGTACCACACTCGATGGCGGGCTGGAAGTGCGCTCATCTCGACGGATAGCAACAAATCCCATGTATATATATATATATAAGGCCGGGACCAAAGGGGCAACAGGTAACTGGGAAATTCTCCATGAACTATTTGATTCAATCTAGTCATTAACCTAGCCAGATTCAGTATGAATCCCTGACCGTGGGAACCAGGGAGTCACGTCCTAGGCATGATGCAAGACAAGACAAGTGGATTGCACAAGCAAGCAAGCAGGAACACCCGCGGTATCAAGTTGATTATACGAGTCAAGTCATGTTACAAGTCAGGAGTGCGCCGCCACGGGCCACTATCAAGTTATCAAGTCACAAGGATTAATTGCAAGTTACAAGTTAGGTGTGCACCACACTGGGTCACTAGCAAGGAGCTCAGAGAATACCAGGATCATAATTCACAGAAAATCCCGAGAACCATACTAGTCATAAACAATTACTGAAAATCGTGTTAGGCCGTGTCGGGTCAAGATAGTCGTGCTGTGTTAAACAGATCTCAGGAAAACCCAATCCACAAAGAGAAACCAAGTCGAGAAAGAAAACCAATACTCCAAAAGCACGCACACAGGGGGAGCTGCGTACGCGATAAAGCACGCACGCAGGAGAGCAGCGTACGTGATAAAGCACGCACGCAGGAGAGCTGCGTACGTGATAAAGCACGCACGCAGGAGAGCTGCGTATGCGATAAAGCACGCACGCAGGAGAGCAGCGTACGTGATAAAGCACGCACACAGGAGAGCTGCGTACGTGAAAAGTCACGCACGCAGGAGAGCAGCGTACGTAAAAAGTCACGCACGCAGGAGAGCTACGTATGTGAAAAGTCACGCACGCAGGGGAAATGCATACGTGATAAAACACGCACGCAGGAGAGTAGCGTACGTGAAAAGTCACGCACGCAAGAGAGCTGCGTATGTGAAAAGTCACGCACGCAGGAGAGCTGCGTATGTGAAAAGTCACGCACGCAGGGGAAATGCATACGCGATAAAACACGCACGCAGGAGAGTAGCGTAAGTGAAAAGTCACGCACGCAGGAGAGAAGCGTACGCTCAGGACAGTGTACGCAAGGGTCATAGTCACGCTCAAGTCTGCGTACGCAAGAGGCAAGCTTCCAACAGGAAGCGTACTCAAGTCTGCGTACGCAAGAGACACGCTTCCAACAGGAAGCGTACTCAAGTCTGCGTACGCAAGAGACACGCTTCAACAGGAAGCGTACTCAAGTCTGCGTACGCAGCGCTAAAGAGCGCGCGCAGCTCAGTGTGCGTAAGCTAAACAGCTCTGCACACTGCTCACTGTCTTCTCCAAAACAGCAAGAACTCATGGTTGAATCCAAAGCTTCAAAGCATCATAACTTGGCCATCCGAACTCCAAATCCGGATTTCCAAAGTTCCATCTTGGGTGAAATTGAATTCTCATCCACATGGAAACATCAAAACCCATAAAATCCAACTTAAATAGATCAAACCATGCAAAATCCGAAAATAGGGAAAACTTAGATCTAGAACAAAGGAGACTCTAAATCACAAAATGCCAAGAACTAATGTTGATCACCATGTCCTAATCTTGCTAATGGACAAATAAAATAGGGTTCTCATGTGGTGGCAAGGTGCACTTGCCTATGGGTTGGTGGAGAGTTGAGGAAGGAGAAGAAGAAGAAGAAAATTAATGGAGGTTGTAATGAGAGAGAGAGTGTTAGGTGGGGATATAAAGAGGGTGGGTTGTGGTGTGTTGAGGGTGGAGCATAGGCTAAGGTGATCCAATACACATAAACCAAACCAACCAACCCAAACCAATTAAAACCGAGCCATGTCAAAAACCCAAATACGAGAAATACCGAAATTCCACAAGTTGAGAAAATAAAAATACATGCCAAAATCCAGATACGAGTATAAATACGAAATACGGAAAATACGGAAAATGAAGGTGACACAGATCCCTGCTCGAGATATTGGGAGGGCAGCTGGACAGGGAAGAGGGAAAGGGGCTCACATGCAGCCGGATCATTAGAGACGGAGTTTGGAGGCCAGAGGGATACCCATTTACTGTCCAGCTTGCTGCAGAGATTCACCTTATTACCATTGACGCGAGCCAGACGGAGGATACATGGAGCTGGGCCGGCCCAGGTACGGGGGACGGGTCAGGTCTATTCTGCTTTCGTAGCTGCTATGATTTGGTTCGGACCCATCACGACCAGGCTGAGGAGGTGGACTTCATTTGGGGCAAGGGCGTTGCACGAAAAATGCAACTATGTGCTTATCGCCTTCTCCGGGGTAGATTGATGACGAGAGACAGACTCCTCCGGTTTGGGATGCAGATCCCGGATGCCAAATGTGTGCTATGTAATGATGAAGATGAATCTATGGGGCATCTCTTCTTTGGTTGTCCGGTGACCTGGCACATTTGGACTGAGCAGTGTGCACAGCTGAGAGGAGGAGTGGGGATGGACTGGGACATTCGGAGTATTCTCAGTTGGATCCGAGATCACAGAGGACGGGATCCGGGGGGCTAGAAGAGCCAGAGTTCGTTTTGCTGCGTCTGTTTGGTACATCTGGAAGGAGCGGAACAGACGTATCTTTGAGGGCTTGACTACCCACCTATTGGAATTCTACATATAGAATTCGATGTATCTGTAATGGCCCCATAATAGTATTATTGGGGCATGGAAAGTAGTGATGTTGTACTTTAATACCTTTTCCGCTATATGCGAGGAATAAATTCACCCTTATTCCAAAAAAATATATATATATACACTTTTCATGCGGGTTTTTTTCTGAGGCGCGAGCCTAGATTTTGTGCTTTGTGCCTCTAGATGACCTTAGCACATAGGTGCACTTTTCGTCTCTGACAGCTATGTCCTTGACAAATTTCCTATCATAATCACATACTATCGTGCCTATTTACCGCTACGATCAAGGAAAGGGTACACGTCATTGTTCTAACAAGTGTTTTCACGTCATTCCAATCTTCTTATGGCATCTATATCTCATGTAGCATAATTCTCAATATCTAAAACATAACCGTCAAGCTCCATCTGTAAGAGTGAAAATTTACTGTATTCAGTCTTCTTCATGGCAACCAAGTAAATGTTTGGTATACTATCCGGAAGAGTGAAAATTTACTGTATTCTTAAAACACATCATACAAAAACAACTAGCTCATTGTAGTCTGGCTAATAAAGTAGCAATCAGCAATTCTTTACAGCTTTCTTCCCCATTGACAGTTCGACCAAGGATAGCCAACATGATTCAAATTTACAATCATACAAGTAATAAACTTAGGGTTGGTTTCCGTACAAAAGTAAGACATATTAAGTCATACACCAAGTCGATAAGTAAATGATATCAAATGAACAAACGAATTATGAACCCCCACTATGTTTCATATTTTAACTTCGACAAAAGTTTGAGCAGACTCTTTCAGGAATCCAAGAAAGCTAACTTGTTTCTTCCAGCTATGAAGTCTTGTGATGCATCTTCATGCAGTAAGAAGACAGTATTGGAGAGAGCTTCTGGTTCTACTTGACGGAAAAGGGATCATACGCAAAACAAAATACATTTTGGAGAAGTGGTACTAGTATTTCGTTTTCAGTAATAATTAGATGTATTTATATAGTTCAGAAGTAAATGTTTTGAGGTTCTAATTATTTTTATATATGGGAAGTATGTAAATGTGTTGTTGAAAACATCAATTTCAACAGGAACGGGTTGCAATTTTTTTTGGATATCGTAGTAGATTTTTGTATTTGGTAATATCTGTGTCTTATTAGTGATTATAGGGTTCTCCCTACCTTGCTTCTTAACCAATGTTTTTCAAAACAAAAAAAAATTATGTACCCCGCAGAAGCACGGACGCTCAAAAAGGGTGCCATGTTTGTGTTCTGATCATGTCAGACATATAGAGGACACAATAAGAGCACTCCAAAGTACTCCTGGACACCAAAATTGGTGGTGCACCCATGTGGCATGTATTATATTGTATCGCTATTCATGTCCAAGCAACATAGGTAAGTAGAGCTCCTACAGCTCCAAGGGACACATGATGAGGGCAGTGATCTAACAGTGCTCGATAAAGTTATGCCAACATTAATGTAAGGGGTTCATGTATTGCATGGGGGATTAGTAAGTTTGCACTACCTATTGCTACCTGTCACATTTTGATAGGCAGGTTGTTGTTTAATGTTGCATGTTGAGGGAGATCACCAAAATCATTCTCTAGATTTACCAATTGCACAATTCTGTTGTGAATCGACTCAATCGGTTCACCAATCCCAACAATTAATTAAGAGGAATAGAAATAGAATGATCTTTTATATAGGAAAAGAACAAAACTCCCAACTTTGATTGAACGGAACAAAGTAATAAACTCCTTCTTCAATGACACTTGCGAGAGTTTTCTCAATACAAGCATAAAAACTAAGGCTAGCCCTAGCTATAAATAGAAAAGAAAACAAAACCCTAGGAGGGTTATTGTGGTGAAAGACCACAATACCCCTTTATGCCTAAATAACTGAAAGGCCTAAACAGTGGGCCTGGGCCTAAATAGCTACACGTCTCCTACGACGTGTGTAGGTGATGATGGGGGCCCACATCAATACCGCCTCCTAAAAGAGCCACCTTGTCCTCAAGGTGGAAATTTGGAAACTGCGTCTGGAAGCTCACATAGTCCTCCCAGGTCGCGTCACAGTCTGGTAGGCCGACCCAATGAATCAGGACCTCCCTCGTCTGACCTGGTCCCCGTTGAATAGCTCGTACCGCCAAGGGCTCTAACTGTACCTCCATGTCCTCCGTGAGCGTCGGAGGAAGAGTGGGTGACACTGCCTGATCCCCAATCGCCTTCCTCAACTGAGATACGTGGAAGACGTGATGAATCGATGATGTGTCTGGTAGCCCCAAACGATAAGCCACCTGCCCAACCCTAGCCACCACTGGATAAGGACCAAAGTATCGAGCCGCCAACTTCTCATTCGGCCTCCTCGCCATCGAGCGCTGTCGATAGGGACGTAGTTTGAGATAAACTATGTCCCTACCTGAAAACTGACGTCCCGCCGATGCTTGTCTGCCTGGGCCCGTATCACCTGCTGTGCCCGCAACAGATGCTTCCGCAGCTCCTCCAAGACCCCGTCTCGGGTCAACATATACTCCTCACCTGTCCCACCGGTGTCTGGGCGTCTCCGAACCGGAACAAGGGGGGAGGGTCTCGTCCATACAGCACCCGGAAAGGTGTTGTTCCCGTCCGTGATGGTACGAAGTATTGTACCAGTATTCTGCCCACGCCAGCCAACTGTGCCACTGTCGAGGGAGATATCGAAGCACCGTAAGTAGGTCTCGACGCTGCGGTTAACGACCTCCGTTTGGCCGTCCGTCTGGGGATGATATGTGGTACTCCTCTTCAGGACCGTACCGTGAACCCGAAATAACTCCCGCCAAAAGAGACTCATGAATACCTTGTCCCTGTCAGAGACAATGGATGCGGGTACTCCATGTAGCCTGATCACCTCTCGAAGAAACGCCGTCGCAACAGTAACGGCCGTGTAAGGATGCTTCAGGGAATGAAGTAAGCATACTTACTCAGCCTGTCTACCACCACCATGATCACCGTGTACCCCTCTGAACGTGGTAGTCCGTCGATGAAGTCCATGGTGATATCCTCCCAAACTCGCTCCGGTAGGGCCAGTGGCTGCAATAATCCGGCTGGAGCCATAGCCATATACTTGTGACGTTGGCAGACGTCACAAGCGGCCACCAATCGCGCGATGGATCGTCGCATCCCGGGCCAAACACCTCCCTGGCCATCCGCTGATAAGTCTGCTGAACCCCCGAATGGCCTCCCGTCGCGGAACTGTGGAACTACTGGTAATACGGGAATAAAGGCCGAAGTCTTCAGCAGCACCATCCTCCCCTGGTAGAGCAGACGGCGATCCGCTAGAGTGTAGCCTGCTGGAGCGTCAACGCCGCTCTCTATCTGCTGCCGTATCTGCTGCAGCTCTCTGTCCTGCTCCGCCTCCTGCAACATCGGCTCCCAATCCCGCCATAGGTCGTGATAGGGCGCCTAGATCGGCCACCTCCTCCCGCCGGGATAATGCGTCAGCCGCCTTGTTCTCCAGCCCTGGACGGTACTCGATCGTGAATCGATACCCGACCAGCTTGGACAACCAATGCTGATGCTCCTCAGTCACAAGCCGCTGCTCGAGGAGATACTTGAGGCTCCTCTGATCGGTCCGGATCACAAACTCCCTTCCCAACAGGTAAGGCCGCCACTTCAGCACCGCCAGAACAATCGCCATCAGCTCCCTCTCATAGACCGATTTTAGTCGGGCTCTAGCAGAGAGTACCTGACTAAAGTAGGCTATGGGCCGCCCCTCCTGCATGAGTACCGCCCCGAGGCCATATCCCGATGCGTCCGTCCCACCACAAACGCTCTGCTGAATCGTTAATGCTAGCACGGGTGCTGTCGTCATAGCGACCTTCAACGCCTCAAAGGCCTTAGTGGCCTCCTCTCCCCAATGGAAACCCTCCTTCTTCAGCTGTTCCGTAAGGGCCCGAGCGATAGTGCCGTACCCCTTGACGAACTTCCTGTAGTAGCCCGTCAACCCCAGGAAGCCGCGTAATGCCCGTAGTGTGGGCACGGGCCAGTCTAACATGGCCGCTATCTTCGTCCTGTCCGCTGCTACCCCCTCAGCCGACACCACGTGTCCCAGATACTCCACCTGTGCCAAACCGAAGCTGCACTTCTTTCGGTTGGCGTATAGCTGATGCGTCCAGCTCCCGAAACCTATCGCCAAGTGGTCAGTATGCTCCCCCATGCTTCGGCTATAGATGAGGATGTCGTCGAAGAATACCAAGATGAACCTGCGAAGGTAGGGTTGGAATACCTTATTCATCAATGCCTGGAAGGTCGAAGGAGCGTTGGTCAGCCCAAACGGCATAACCAGAAACTCATAATGTCCCTCGTGAGTTCGGAACGCCGTCTTCGAAACATCCTCTGGCCGCATCCGGATCTGGTGGTATCCTGCGCGAAGATCGATTTTCGAAAAGACAACCGCCCCATGCAGTTCGTCTAGCAGCTCGTCGATCACCGGGATAGGAACTTGTCCGCGACCGTCTCCTTATTCAACGCCCGGTAGTCGACGCAGAATCTCCAGCTCCCGTCCTTCTTCTTCACACAACAGCACTGGTGATGAAAAAGGACTCACACTCGGCTGGATTATCCCCGCCTGCAGCATCTCCCGCACCATCCGCTCTATCTCGTCCTTCTGCAGATGCGGGTATCTGTAGGGACGCACGCTCACCGGTGCCCCCTCCCCCCGTAGTACGTCGAGTGCGTGTCCTCTGATCGGAGGTAGCCCTTGCGGGCTCTGGAAGACCTCTGAATACTGCTCCAGCACCGCCTCTACCTTGTAGCTCCCCTTCCCGAAAATTTTGAAATATTTTACTTTATTTTATTATTTTATTTTTGGTGATTTTAGATTGAGATTGTTACCTATATTATTATTGTATTGGTTATATTATTAGTCTAATGAATACAATGTATACGTGTGTATATATATATATATATATATATATATATATATATATAGAGAGAAGAGAGGAGAGAGAGAGAATATATATAAATAGAGAATATATAATAGTGTATGTATTTGTGTGAATATATATATATCTATAGCAATGTGTGTACGTATAATTATACAAAAATATATTATACATGTGTATATATATTACGTATTATATATGTGTGTGCATAATAATATGTGTGAATGGTAATTATACATATATAATATTGAATAATATTAAGTTGTATTTAGATATAATTTCTAAATATATAAGGGAGTGTATATTTATAAATATAATATGTGTGTATATATAATAATATATGGGCGTATATACCTGTATATTATATGTGTTGAATTGGTATATATTATATATTATATCTACGTGCGTATATGTGTATAATATATATTGGCAAAGTATATATATATACATATAGTTGTTATGTATAATAGGTAATGGAAAATAGAAAATCGATATTAGAAATAGTGTAAAGAAAAGAAAAGAAAGGAAAGAAACACCTGAACCAAGCCCATGCCAACAATCCCCATACTACACAACCCGACCCCCCCCCCCCCCCCCCCCCCTTGCTTGTTCGGCTGAACCAAGCTAATAGCACAGTCTGTGCATGTATATATATATATATATATACTATACACACAAAATAGTTACGAATAAGAAAACCCTCTAACTAGAGTCAGCCCATTCCGCGCGCTCGGCTAGCAAGTGAGGCCAACCCCTGGCCCGACCTTCCCTTAGCCCATCTCGGGTTTGTGCAGCATTTGCTAAAGCAAATACATAACAGCCCAAACCGAGTAAACCGTATATATAAACTATATACATCGATCGTTCGAACGAGAGCGAGTCGAAGAAACGAACAACCGTGCTAACCCTAAGCGCCGACCCCAACCTGGAGGTTGCGCGCGCCCCCCCCCCCCCCCCCCCCCCCCGCCGCTGGACGGCCACCACAGGGCCGCCGTCGGCCACAAACAAAGGCCGGAGTACGCGCGCGCGTAGGGAATCGAATCAGCGGCAGTAGCCTTCGAAGAGGACTTCGCGGTGGAATATCTCAACGCACGATCGATCGTTTCTCGATCTACTGCTTCAGGTTAGAACCTAACCTATACACCATTAATCCTCTCAAATAGTTTTGTATATTTCGCGATGTACGCGTGGTAAATCGAGTGCCAAAACTCGGAAAAATCTGTCCCGAAACAGAGTAAAATCCAGCCCCAAACACCCAACTTCACATCGAAATACCCACCAACCCATCCTTCGAATCAAAACTTGCTGAAAGGAAGTTAACCACAACATATAGGGCTAGAAAAGTCCAGAAGGAAGTTTGTAAAGAATTGCTTTGTACAGAGAATTATTCACATGTAAACTTCAGGAAAAACCTGTTTTAAAACTTAGAAATCATCCACACGACGTCCGTCCCGCCATTCCGGGCGACGTGGTCGCGCACCGTAAGTTTCGAAAGCTGCGTAACGGCTTCGTGGTGTGTGGGCTTTGACGGAATTCAAATTGGTCGCGTGTCGCGACGAATTCGACGCGTATCCGTCGAAATCGCCCCGTATCCGTCCAATGCAAATTCAGTCATAACTTTGTGCACGCTCGTCAGATCGAGACGAAACTTGCGCCAACAGAACCGTATCATTTTTCTGGTCCTGTATGCCAAGTTTGGTCCAATTCTGAGACAGTCGAATCCGACGTCGTTTTGCGGGCTACACAGTCCGACTCAACGGGCGATTTGGTGCACGGCCCGCCGGAATCCAACTCTGGACATACGGTTGGGTTCGTATCGAAAAACTGGATCCGTAGACATGTAGTTTGACGACTTTAGAGACCGTTGACTCTGGCACGCTTTTCGGTGCAAAGCGGGTCCAACGATGGACATCGTTTTTGCCTGAAATTACCGTTTTGTCCCTGTGTCCAGAATTGGACTTAAGGACAGGCAATCCTAGCTAATTTGACTATTCTGAGATTATTGGTATTGTCTATTTCAGCATCCGGGGACTGTTGTACGGGTTTTGATTATCGTGGCACATTGAGTAGTACAGATTGTCGGTTTCATCAGCACAGGACCACAGGCGAGTACAGTTTATTGTCTGCATTTCGATATTGATTTTCACTATATTTCATTGATTGGTCATTGGTCATGTGATTATTTTCTATTATAAATTGTTGAGTCGGGAAGGAGAAGTACCAAGGATGTGTGATCCGACCGTAGATCTCGTTTACTTTCATGCAGTAGATCTCGTAGACATTGTTACAGTAGATCTCGTAGACATTGTTACAGTAGATCTCGTAGACATTGTTACAGTAGATCTCGTAGACATTGTTACTTTCATACAGTAGATCTCGTAGACATTGTTACTTTTATGCAGTAGATCTCGTAGACATTGTTTATTTTATGCAGTAGATCTCGTAGACCTCGTTTACTTTATGCAGTAGATCTCGTAGACCTTGTTTAAATTCTGCAAGTAGATCTCGTAGACCGTGCGGTGTAATGTCCCAGACTGATCACATATCAAAGGTACTTCTAACGGTGGAAAGTATATTGGTCTATTTATTACTATTGATTTTTCTTACGGCTTTATTGTTATTTTCAAAACTCATGATTGATGTCTAACCTTTGTCTTATAGTCATTTTCTTTATTTGAAATTGCATTCAGTGAATTGTGCTCGTTCCATTCCTGACTGGAAACCAACATTTTCAGGTTAGCCGTGGATTTTCTTAGCTTGGGAGTGACGGGATACTTGCAGTCAAAAGCCTAGAGATTAGCTAGATAGTTGTAGCCATTCTTTTATTTGTACAAGTTCATATACTTCTTCAAATGTAAAACTTGTAATCATTGTAAGTTAAATTAGTTTCTGTGAATGAGCATTGGATTTGTGATTTTGATCTTCATGGCTGTGACAGCGTTCTACCGCCGACACTGCGGCGTAGGCTGGCTTGGACACGTCTCGTATCCGTTTTAAAAAAAAAAAAACGGGTGCGGGTCGTGACAAGTTTTGTGGTGGCCCATGCAGGTCAGTCTTCGCAAATCACGCGAACTCGTGATAGTACTTAAGTTAGTTGTACTATTGCGAGCCTGCGACTAGAAAATGCTCATTCACGAATTAGGAATTAATTTAATTTACGAGAATGACTAGGACTAGGAGTCCCTTATACAAATTACCGATGGGTAGTCTAGGCCATGCAATTTAGGATGAGAGTTATTAATTTTGATACCGTGTCAGATCCCCATAGTTACACTATTTCCTCTTGACAGGACGATATGATCCAATGTGGACAAGTATTCACTTGGTGAGGCAGAGTTTCCTAGAGTAATGATCTAACCTTGATGAATTATTCAATTCATTTTCTATGCCATTTAGATATCATCCCCATATCCTAGCCGAATTATCTATATAATTGCTAGTTGCCCTAGGAATCTTTATTCTGCAAAGTTCTAATTTTGTTATCTATATACGAACCTCGAGTTAGTTTCGACCTCAAGTTTTCCTCGAAGGTTTGAATACACATAGAAAAGATTAGAATGTTGTATTTCTTTGTCCTCAGATATTTCTTTCATGTTCAATCATTTATTTTAAAGGGTGTGATTGATAGGACACATGCTTACGCTTTCTTTCATAGTCGACATGTTTGAATCTCTAGAAGCTCACGAATTTTTAGGATATAGTTAAAGGAATGTTAGTTAACTCATAATGGCAGGGCAGCAGCGCACTGTCGCCATTTATTTAAATTATGAAGACTCTGGATTCCTTGCAGCCAGCAGCGCACTGGCGAGACACGACCCTAGAGTTGAAATTTTTAAGGAAATTTTAGGTTATAGAATATTCCTAAAACTATGGCTAGTGGTCCTCTTTGATCATAGTTACCCGGTGTCGAGATAAGGTAGAGTATCTGATAGCATATCACATCTGAATCACAGAACCAAGAGTTTACCATCGCCGAGTATACAGGCGAGGCATAATTCCGGTGAATGATTTCGGACGTGATTACAAGTTTGAGATACTATAGAGGGAAGGAAAGTGCCATGTATGTTCTGTAAGACCCGAAGCCAATGTTAGTGGAAGATTGTAGTTGGGTAACACGTCCCCCGATCTAGCATTCCGTGGTCCTGGTGACCTATTGACGAGGAAATTGATTGACGCTAATAGGTTAACTAGAATGTAGAATTTAAGGGGTTCATAACCCACTAGTCGACCAAGACCTTATAGATAAGAAGATAGTAGGAGGACTGTATGAACAAGAACACCGGGTAAGGTTGATTCTCTCAAAACCCGAACTACTTGTGCCTTCTTTCAAAAATCTTGTATACTTGTAAATTGACTATTTTGACCAATGTTGCTATCACAGCCTAGTTTTGCAAGCTCACTCTGTTCTCGAGCTTGATTCAGACATGTGTTTAGTGGGGACGCCTGCTAACATATTGTCTAATCAGAATCATTGTATTACGGTCTGATCAACCATGATACATTTGGTTCGTTTTTCTTCTAATTATCCTACGTGGATTGAGATGTAGATATCTCTAGGATCTCATCCGCGACTGCTTTGACAATGCCTCTTGAAATTATACATTCGCCTTTGAATCACGAAATTGTATTCGGTAACATCTCCCTTGAACTCTTTTTGTTTTTTGCCTTTTCCCGAATTGGAAAGACGAAAGCTCGTGGTGGAGAGATATAGAGTATCCACATGGCTATATCAGTTGTATACACAAGTGTAACTACCAGCGGCCAGCCATGAGATTGAGTTACTCGTTCTCCTCTCGACCCTCAAACTACTATTGAGACCTTCTAGCCACTCGAATTTGTGAATGGTGAGGGTTTTACCCTTAGTCGAAATACCTACCTAGGAGACTATCTATTCTCAAGAACCAAATATTGTGAGTCTCTAATTATTTGCTGGAAGCTTGCCTTAACTTTCAACCCTTATGCCTTGACTCAACCGTCCCTCGACCAAGCCCATAGTTTAGACATGAGATGAATAGACAATGCTAAGAACAATATTTTACCGTGACTATGGTAGACACTCATCCCGAGATTGGTTTTCAACAAGTATCGTCCTAGTTATGTAAATTTTATTATTAAGACCTAACTAGGGTTGGAACACCACAGTCACTATCTTAGCCAATACCATAGCTTAAATACCAAGTCATACTATGACCTACCAGTTGTCAACAGCAATACATGATCCCTACAACCCTTGTGACCATAGTCTGGCAGGTTTGACCCCAATAGAGAATCACGACACAGTTTAGAATATTTTCATATGACGTGCCTTAGAGCTGATTACCCCGTCGATAACTCTTGTACTAGAGACGTGTATGTTCCTCTATTTATCGACCGTGTGTCATTGTACACATCGTTCTCCATTTACTAAGGAACGATCCTTGACTTGACTTATATCTACCGTATCCCGATACACCGTACCTTATTCCCTATTAACAAAGAGTCGAGGTACAGTATCCGGACTTTGGGAACCCTCTAACCTCAATATTCCTAAGACCATTTCTAAGGTGGGTAGACTGTAAGCCTCCTACAATTTTAGGATATACGAAGATCATCGATTGATTAGAACAAATTTTATTAGAATGATAGTTAGTGCCCTATGGACTCCCACTTTCCATTTAGATCATTTTGTGTCACCGATCGTGTCATTAATATTCGGAGCGCAAGACCAGCTGTTATCTTCCAACAAATTCCATATGCAAGATCTAGACGAGTCCACCTTCACCTAGGTATATCATGTCCCACTCAAACCCGTCCCCTTGTACTATGTTTTCGTGGTACGACTTGCAAGTAAGAAGGACTAACTATAACCCTTACCATAGTACCGTTAAACTTTTCGACTACAATTAGAGACTTAACCTTGACTCAATTCACTCGGCCCAATATGGTTGTGACCTACTCGAAGCCCACTATGCATATGCCACTAGTGTGCCACCCAATTGAGGCCTCATGTGCTGTTTAAACACAAAGGTCACGGGAGCGTTTCAAGCTTTATGAACCTAGCTAACCAACCTCACAGACAACTAGCACCACCCCTTGAATAGAAACTATTCTAGAATACCCTAACTTGGTAGACATAGTTTTTATCTTGGGATCTTGTTCAGTCTATATGGATTGAAATCCAATGTCAACCAACTAATGACTGATGTCTAAATAGAGAACCCAGTAGGATCACAATCTAGATTTCTCAAACTCCATTCCATTTTTGGAACCTTGTTTAGAATTTCGAGATTGGAACTTTTGTATTCCAGATTGCAAGCTCTCCTAAAGAACGAATAATTCTTAGGTTTAGTTAATGACTAGACTAGAGTAGCCCAATATGGTGAATAAGGCTATAGGATTCATAAACACCCTTTCTATCGGTATCCTCGGATACTTTCTACCGCTCTTGAAATTTCATATTTATTCTTGATTATTTTTTATGACCTTCCAATTTCAGAGTGTCGAATAGTCATGCTTACTAGAGTTTGCCAATATCTTAGCTACTTGTATAAATTTGCATGTTAAGTTTTGGGGTTGTTTGATAGATACGAGAGGAGTTTAGAAACAGATGCCTAGATATTTGTTGTTAGGATTGTTGGCAACTAATTAGAAGGTTATAAGATTTTAGTGACCCGTGTTTCAAGGGAGTAGTGTGACCTAAGGTAGTAGAAGTCCTCGAGATTTCGTAATATCAATGCTAGAGAAGGCCATAAATAATTTTAATAAATTAAGTTCGAGAAGATTAAGGAAATGGTAGACTTTGAATTTATTTTTAGGATAGTTATGAGTTAGAATTTCGAGGACGAAATTATTCTTAAGGTGGGTAGATTTGTAGCTCCCCTTCCCGAAAATTTTGAAATATTTTACTTTATTTTATTATTTTATTTTTGGTGATTTTAGATTGAGATTGTTACCTAATATTATATTGTATTGGTTATATTATTATAGTCTAATGAATACAATATATATATATAATATATATTATATATTATATAATATATATATAGAGAGAGAGAGAGAGAGAGAGAGAGAGAGAGAAGAGATATATATAAATAGAGAATATATAATAGTGTATGTATTTGTGTGAATATATATATATCTATAGCAATGTGTACGTATAATTATACAAATATATTATACATGTGTATATATTACGTATTATATGTGTGTGCATAATATGTTGAATGGTAATTATACATAAATATTATTGAATAATATGTAAGTGTGTATTTAGATATAATTTCTAATATATAAGGGAGTGTATATTTATAATATAAATATTGTGTGGTATATATATATAATATGGGCGTATATATACCTGTATATGAATATATGTGGAATTGGTATATATATAATTATTATATCTACGTGCGTATATGTGTATAATAATATATATTGGCAAAGTATATATATATATAGTTGTTATGTATAATAGGTAATGGAAAATAGAAAATCGATATTAGAAAATAGTGAAAAAGAAAAGAAAGGAAAAGAAACAGCTGAACCAAGCCCATGCCAACAATCCCCATACTACACAACCCGACCCCCCCCCCCCCCCTTGCTTGTTCGGCTGAACCAAGCTAATAGCACAGTCTGTGCATGTATATATATATAATATACTATACACACAAAATAGTTACGAATAAGAAAACCCTCTAAACTAGAGTCAGCCCATTCCGCGCGCTCGGCTAGCAAGTGAGGCCAACCCCTGGCCCGACCTTCCCTTAGCCCATCTCGGGTTTGTGCAGCATTGCTAAGCAAATACATAACAGCCCAAACCGAGTAACCGTATATATAAACTATATACATCGATCGTTCGAACGAGAGCGAGTCGAAGAAACGAACAACCGTGCTAACCCTAAGCGCCGACCCCAACCTGGAGGTTGCGCGCGCCCCCCCCCCCCCCCCCCCCCCCCCCCCGCCGCTGGACGCCACCACAGGCCGCCGTCGGCCACAAACAAAGGCCGGAGTACGCGCGCGCGTAGGGAATCGAATCAGCGGCAGTAGCCTTCGAAGAGGACTTCGCGGTGGAATATCTCAACGCACGATCGATCGTTTCTCGATCTACTGCTTCAGGTTAGAACCTAACCTATACACCATTAATCCTCTTCAAATAGTTTTGTATATTCGCGATGTACGCGTGGTAAATCGAGTGCCAAAACTCGAAAAAATCTGTCCCGAAACAGAGTAAAATCCAGCCCCAAACACCCAACTTCACATCGAAATACCCACCAACCCATCCTTCGAATCAGGAAACTTGCTGAAAGGAAGTTAACCACAACATATAGGGCTAGAAAAGTCCAGAAGGAAGTTTGTAAAGAATTGCTTTGTACAGAGAATTATTCACATGTAAACTTCAGGAAAAACCTGTTTTAAAACTTAGAAAATCATCACACGACGTCCGTCCCGCCATTCCGGGCGACGTGGTCGCGCACCGTAAGTTTCGAAAGCTGCGTAACGGCTTCGTGGTCGTGTGGGCTTTGACGGAATTCAAATTGGTCGCGTGTACGCGACGAATTCGACGCGTATCCGTCGAAATCGCCCCGTATCCGTCCAATGCAAATTCAGTCATAACTTTGTGCACGCTCGTCAGATCGAGACGAAACTTGCGCCAACAGAACCGTATCATTTTTCTGGTCCTGTATGCCAAGTTTGGTCCAATTCTGAGACAGTCGAATCCGACGTCGTTTTGCGGGCCACACAGTCCGACTCAACGGGCGATTTGGTGCACGGCCCGCCGGAATCCAACTCTGGACATACGGTTGGGTTCGTATCGAAAAACTGGATCCGTAGACATGTAGTTTGACGACTTTAGAGACCGTTGACTCTGGCACGCTTTTCGGTGCAAAGCGGGTCCAACGATGGACATCGTTTTTGCCTGAAATTACCGTTTTGCCCCTGTGTCCAGAATTGGACTTAAGGACAGGCAATCCTAGCTAATTTGACTATTCTGAGATTATTGGTATTGTCTATTTCAGCATCCGGGGACTGTTGTACGGGTTTTGATTATCGTGGCACATTGAGTAGTACAGATTGTCGGTTTCATCAGCACAGGACCACAGGCGAGTACAGTTTATTGTCTGCATTTCGATATTGATTTTCACTATATTTCATTGATTGGTCATTGGTCATGTGATTATTTTCTATTATAAATTGTTGAGTCGGGAAGGAGAAGTACCAAGGATGTGTGATCCGACCGTAGATCTCGTTTACTTTCATGCAGTAGATCTCGTAGACATTGTTACAGTAGATCTCGTAGACATTGTTACAGTAGATCTCGTAGACATTGTTACAGTAGATCTCGTAGACATTGTTACTTTCATACAGTAGATCTCGTAGACATTGTTACTTTTATGCAGTAGATCTCGTAGACATTGTTTATTTTATGCAGTAGATCTCGTAGACCTCGTTTACTTTATGCAGTAGATCTCGTAGACCTTGTTTAAATTCTGCAAGTAGATCTCGTAGACCGTGCGGTGTAATGTCCCAGACTGATCACATATCAAAGGTACTTCTAACGGTGGAAAGTATATTGGTCTATTTATTACTATTGATTTTTCTTACGGCTTTATTGTTATTTTCAAAACTCATGATTGATGTCTAACCTTTGTCTTATAGTCATTTTCTTTATTTGAAATTGCATTCAGTGAATTGTGCTCGTTCCATTCCTGACTGGAAACCAACATTTTCAGGTTAGCCGTGGATTTTCTTAGCTTGGGGAGTGACGGGAATACTTGCAGTCAAAAGCCTAGAGATTAGCTAGATAGTTGAGTTGTAGCCATTCTTTTATTTGTACAAGTTCATATACTTCTTCAAATGTAAAACTTGTAATCATTGTAAGTTAAATTAGTTTCTGTGAATGAGCATTGGATTTGTGATTTTGATCTTCATGGCTGTGACAGCGTTCTACCGCCGACACTGCGGCGTAGGCTGGCTTGGACACGTCTCGTATCCGTTTAAAAAAAAAAAAAAACGGGTGCGGGTCGTGACATACCTCCCTTGGTGTCTCCCCCCGAGTTGCCTCCTCGCCAGAAAACCCTTGGAACTCTACCAGGTACCCCTCTCCTCCTGTCCGCAACGCCCGAGTAATGGCGCTGAAAGCCACCATAGAAAAACAGAGAGTCGGGTCCCCCTTCAGCACCACCGTCTTGTCTTCCTCCCGAAACTCCATCCGTAGAAGCTTCCAGTCCACCTTCATCTCCCCGAGCGTCTTCAGCCACTGGACCCCCAATATGATGTCTACATTGCCCAGCTCCAATGGTAGGAAGTCCTCCTGTGAAACCCATTTCTTGTGATTAAATTATATTTAGTATTTCTATTATTATTATTATTATTATTATTATTATTATTATTTTGAGTGCAAAGGATTTCAAAAAAAATAATAACAACATGGATTTTTGAATTCGGACCCAGACCCGAGTCCGAACCCAGACCCAGGCCTGAGCCCGAACCCAATTCCTTTTAAAATCTGATTTGGTTTAAAAAAAAAAAAAAAAAAAAATTCTCTTAGTGCTGGTCACGAGGACCAGCACCCCCTTTCTCCTCTTACACGTTCATTCACAGCCCCTACTTCTTCTCCCCACTTCTCCTATCCACAAATTCAACCCACTACTCCCTTCACCCCTCACAACTCCCCTCTCTACAGATCAGAACCCCCACTCCCTTCACCCCTCACAACTCCCCTCTCTACAGATCAGAACCCCCACTCCCTTCACCCCTCATAGCCCCTCTCTCCCGACCCTTCCCGATGTGCGGCCGAGCCCTCCGGCCTCCTCCAGGCCGACTCCGCGGATCCGTCCCGGCAGCCCCTCTCCCTCCGGCCAGTGAAGGCCGACCGCGTCTCCCCGCGTCCGCCCCCGGCCGACCCTAGGGCCGACCGCACCTCGCGCCGAGTTCCCCTCGCGCGCCCCCTCCGGATCCGTCGGCTCCTTCGACGCCGAGCTCCTCTGGCCCTTCTCGGTCGACGCCAACGTCACCTGCTGCCCCGCGCCCTTTCGCCAGCACTCCCTCGCCGGCGTTTCACCCGACAGCACCGTTCCGGTGTGTCACTTTTCTGCGGATTTTCTTCCTCGGCTCACTTCTATGCTGTTCGCGCACATTTTGTGGGTTCCGATCCCTGCCCCGAGCCTACGTTGCTGCTGGACTTCTATTTTCTTTTATTATTCATTTGAGAGCTCTAGCCGAGCAATCCGAGGTATAACCCCCTGTCCCGCTATTTTATTATTATTTGTCGATGATGAAATGGTCCCCGGTTCCCTTTGGGAATTCGGTATTAGCGACGTCGTAATTTTCCGGGACTTTCGGAAAGGTCCCGTGGATTATTTTGCATTCCCGGAATATTTCGGGAATGGTTTTTGGTATGTTTTAGTTTCTGGAAATTTTCGGGAACGTTCTGTGACTTGTGGATATGGAATCGGACTTCCGAAATTATTTCGGGTCGTCTGGATTATTCTGTGAAATGGCTGTGAATGTTTATATATATAAAATGTGGGTTTTTCCCTGGTTTGGGACTTGCAGGAATTATCGGCGCCATTTTCCCAGTTTTTGGGTTGACCAAAAACAGAGGAGATGCTGTCCGATTTTTCCGTAAATCCTGAATTATTTTCAAATGAATTTAAAATAATTTTCGGAATTTATTGATATTTGATTTTGGGGTGACGACCGTATCTGTCAATGGACCCGGCTAAGTGCAAACGATACCGGCCCCGCCCGGACGTTGAGGCAGCCAAAATGAGGATCGGGCCATTATCTGAGACTTACTATTTATCTTTATTTTTATTTATTTTCTGTTTAAATTCTATTTAATTTCTATTTCAGTTTAGGACTAACGACAGTTTATCTTATTTCAATTTATGTAAATAAATTGTAATGGGCACAAGCCCAGCTGGCTGGTCTGTGACTGTAATCGCTTAGAATTTCCTATCATTTTCTGGTTTTGCGAGTTTTTATTGTTTAACGATTAAAATGATTAAAAAGTATTTTTCGTATAAAATTAATTAATATTTTCTCATCTTAAATTTGACAAGTTTGTTAATTATTAAAATCACGTATTTCTCACTAAAATAAGAAAATTAGTTTTAATTTTTATTATTAAAAATTACCAAGTTTTCCTAAAGTAATCTGGCAGCGACGACGTTTTCCGAATTCAAAGTTAAAATTACCATTTTTCCCTCGTATTAAATCAACGCACAAATAATCATTTTCGGTGTTAGGTTAATTAAAAGATTTAAAATTGGACTAGGACGCAAATAGAGATTACAACTAGCATAGCTAAGTCGGTTAACCTGAATGCTGGGTCTATCTCTCGAATGTAGGAATTCGAGGACAACTCTAAACTTCCCGTCTCGGAGTCATCCACCTCTCCAGTCATTTTACATTGAGGCAAGTATAGTTTGTGTTAGTTTACAGTTATTTACTTAATCGTTTTACTGCATGTCTAAACCACGACACAAACACGAAACTCTCACCGAGAGTACTATACTGTAACTAGGACTGGGGAATAGCGTAATGATTATGACCACTACTGTAACAAAATCCATTATCCCTCCTGTAACAAACCCAAGCCGGTCATATGTCATTACCTGTTCAAATCACTGTTTTCTACTGTAACAAACATGTTTTAAAAACTGTTTAGAACTGCATGATTCTATTTCTTATTTAACTGTTTAAAAATTAGCATGAATTGTACTTTGCTCCCTCCTGACTGGAGATATATTTTTAGGCGATGTTGAAGATGCTGAGCTGTGTTACAACAGCTATTACGACCCTGAGTTGTACCCCGTTGTGCTGCCAAAGTCCCCGCAGGAGGACGATGGATCTGAGGCTGATAGATAGATTTTCCATTTTCTGTATTTTGTTTATTTCAAAAATTTTGTACTTTCCCTTCAAAACAATTTCCATTGTATTTAAATTTCAGTTTAATAAAGTTTAATTCCGAAGTTGAGTTGTGACAAATTATAGTGTTGTTGTATGGTTACCTGCTACTGAACAGCTTACTGCCGCCGTCTCAACAACGGTGCAGGCTAGGCATGATCTGACTAGACCCAGATTATTGGGATCGGGTCGTGACATGTTTTCAGTGGTGGCCCATGCAGGTCAACAACTTAGGAAAACATACCTAGAAACAATTAGAACACTAGAACATTGATTTGTCACGACATAGGACCGACATATATATATTAAATATTTTGTTTGATTATAGAATGGTAGGCTACCTTGCTTATGTATGCATCCTAAACCTTCCAGAGGATGGCCACTGACAAGACCAATCCTGCTGGCGATGAGGTGTCATCTTCGGATCATACCCCATCTCCTCAACCAAGTCCAGGGTTTATTCCCTCGCGGCTGTTTGACCGTCCCCATAATGCATCCAGTGAAGTTTTCACTACAACTGGCGATTCCTACCTCTTCTCAACTGAGTTGCATTTCCTTGGTGGAGTATCCATTCCTGTTGCTCCACCAGTACCAGCAAACGCCTCCCAAATGGTTGTCCCATTTCAAGAAATCCTGGAGTTCCAGAAAGCTCAAGATGAAGCCCAGCAGGAACAGATGAATATCACGACAGAAGACATGAAGAACGTCATTGATGTAGCCTTAGCTATCTCCAAACCAAGTTGGAGCGGAACCTCGTCCTAAGAGGGATACCCCTGAATCTAGAAGATAGTTGAGCCCTTTCCGGCAGTCTTGTCGTAAGAGGCTATTGGCTTGTGACTACTGCAATAGGTCTGGTCACCAAGCCAATAATTGTCGCAAGAGATTGGGAAATGTTTGGCATGTGGATCTGCTGAACATCGGGTAAAGGATTGCCCTTATCTTTCCCTCATACCAGAGTACCTATCCCAGTTGCACTGTTATGCCACAACCTAGGGACTCTCTTCCTATCCAGCAGACCTTGCCTCCTGCAATAAGGCATGATGCAGACTCGAGGTTCATAGAAGATGAAGCAGTTGGAGACTGCTCATGCAAGATCCAGAGCCATGAGGATTAATACCTAGGACTGCTGAATAGCATTATCAATTGTTATAAGAAGTTGTAACAGGATGTCCTTAGAATAATCATGAGAGCCTTGCTGTAATTCTCCTTCATGAATAAACTTCTTAGTTACACCTTTATGGCAGATGTTTTCCTGATAGTCTTCCCGGATTATCCCAGATCTAGACATAGGTTTCACCATTGACCTAGTTCCCGGCTCTCCCCTATTTCTAAGGGATGCTACAGAGTCAACCTGAAGGAGGCCAAGGAGATGAAGGACCAGATCAATGAAGGCTCTAGGATTTATTCAGGATGGAACTTCACCTTAGGGAACACCTATCTTGTTTGTGCCCAAGAAGGATGGAACAACGGATGTGCATCGATTACCAGACACTAAAGAACAAGTACCTTTTTCTGGGTTGATGATCTGTTTGATCAATTTGAGTGGAGTTAAGGTGTTTTCGAAGATTGACCTGATCACCATCAGGGAAGAGGACATTCCCAAGACGGCATTCAACAGCAAGTAGGGATTCTTGGTCATGTCGTTTGGACTGACGAATGCTCCTACTGTGTTCATGAATCTCATGAACAGAGTCTTTCATGAGTATTTGGGTCAGTTTTGTTGTCATTTTCATTGGTGACAATTCTGATATATTCGAAGATTGAAGAAGAGCATGAAAAACATCTGAGGAAAGTTCTGGGAATTTTGAGGAAAAAGTAGTTTTATGGTAAGTTATCTGAACGTGGATTTTCTTTGACAAGGTGGATTTTTGGCCATGTTGTCAAGAGAAGAAATTTCGATGGAAGATAGCTGCTGTTGAAAGGTGGTATACCCCAAGTTCAATTCGGAAGTTTCTTGGACTTGACTGGATACTATCAGAAGTTCGTGAAGGATTTCGCCAAGATTGCTGAGCCGATGACGAAGCTCACTGGGAAGAATGAAGAGTTCATCTGGACGAAAGATTGCCAGACGGCATTGAGGAGCTGAAGAAGAGACTTACCACTACACCAATCCTTGCGCTACCCGCAGGAACCGGTGGTTACTCAATTTACAGTAATGCCTCTGGAAAAGGACTGGATTGCGTTCTTCAACAACATGGGAAAGTAATTGCTTACACATCTAGGCAACTACAGACTCATGAGAAGAATTATCCCACACCTAATTTGGAATTTGCTGCAATTATCTTTACTTTGAAGCTATGGAAGCAAGATTTTTATGGAAAGGGAGTGAAAATATATACGGACTACAAAAGTCTGAGATATGTCTTCACTCAGAAAGAGCTGAATGTTAGACTAAGAAGATGGCTGAAGCAGATGAATGATTTCGACATCAACCTGCAGTACCATTCGGGTAGGGCTAACGTGATCGCTGATGCACTTAGTCGATACTGATGGCGAAGTTCTTAACCAAGGACTAGCACCTGCTAGAAGACATCGAGAAGTTTGGACTGGAGATTATGCTGCCTGGAAATGGAAGGAAGAAGCTGGATGCTGATTCAGGGTGATGAAGTTGCAAATGAGCCCGAGTCTGATGGACAAAGTCAAGGAGACTTAGTTTCAAGACGAGACACTTTGCAAACTTAGAGATCAAGTGTTGGCAGGAACACTTGAGGGTTTCTCAAATCGCCAATAATGGAGCTCTGAAGAATGGTACGAGGCTTTGTGTACTATCTGGCGAACTGAGGAACGAGCTAATGCAAGAAGCGCACCAGTATTCCATACATCCTAGCAATACGTATTGGGATATGCGTACTATTATTGGGTAGTATGGAATAAAGAAGGATGTATTCAGAATTGAGGTTAGATGTTTTATTTGTTAACAAGTGAAGGCTAGCCGACAGAGACCCGCAGGGCTTCTACAGTCGTTGGGCATTCCGGACCGGAAGTAGAAGCACATAACGAGGGACTATGTGTCAGGACTGCCTTGATTCCAAGGAGGGAAGAACACCATTCGGATTATTGTGGACCGACTGACTAAGTCAGCTCACTTTATGTCCTTCAAAGTTGGTTTATCCACTAAGAAGTGGGCAGCATTGTACGCGAGGCACATCTACCGGATTCATGGAGTACCGCGGGACGAGCAATCAGAGAGGTCAATCCAGACGCTTGAAGATATATTGAGATTTTGCGTCTTGGAATTTGGAGAGTCTTGGGAAGACCAATTGCAATTGGTGGAGTTCTCTTACAAGCAACAGCTACCAAGCGAGAATTAGTATGACCCTATTTGAAGCTCTCTATGGACGTCGTTGCCGTACACCACTTGCATGGGACGACGTAGGAGAAAGAGTACTGCTGGGTCCAGAGATGGTGACTGACGCAGTAGAGAAGGTGAATGCAAGCTTAGGATTACCCAAGACAGACAGAGGCATTGGTTGGTAGTAGTAGTCGACCGGTGAAGTTGAAGAAGGAGATATCATTTCTGTGAAGTTTTCTCCTACCAGAGGAACAATCAGTTTTGACGAAGCTGGAAATTGAGGCCAGGTACATCAGGCCATTTGAAGTTTAAGACGAGTTGGAAGCAGCGTACCGGTTAGCTCTACCAGCTAATCTTGAGAATATGCAACGTCTTCTACGTATCACAGCTCAGACGCTACATTTCAGATCCGAGTCACATTTTGGATAATTCAGAGCTGAAGATTGGACTCAACCTTTATGAGCCAGAGAAACCAGTTGCAAGTGTAGTCAGAGGTGAGAAGAAGATCAGAATTTGAGCCATCACTTAAACTCATATTTCCTATCTTTCGTCCCAAACTTGACTGATGCTGACGAAGTTAGCCTAGTTTTGCAAGCTATCTTTTTATCAAGCTTGATCATGACGGTATTTTATTGGGTGCACCCACTAAAATATTGTCTAATCAGGACCGGTGCATGATGGTCTGATCAACCTCGTGTATTTTGGTTCGCTTTTGTATTTTTCTGCATGGATGATTTCATAAACAAAACTCCCTAAAACCGTCTCATCCACGACTGCCTTGGAAATTCTTATTGTTGGACCTGAGTTACGGGCGCAGTACCGTGCATGTTTGATTTTTCCTACCCTACCCTTTTTAAATTTCGAGGACGAAATTTTCTAAGGAGGGAAGATTGTGAAACCCATTTCTTGTGATTAAATTATATTTAGTATTTCTATTATTATTATTATTATTATTATTATTATTATTATTATTATTATTATTATTATTATATATTTTGAGTGCAAAGGATTTCGAAAAAAAATAATAACAACATGGATTTTTGAATTCGGACCCAGACCCGAGTCCGAATCCAGACCCAGGCCTGAGCCCGAACCCAATTCCTTTTAAAATCTGATTTGGTTTAAAAAAATAAATAAAAAAAAAAATTCTCTTAGTGCTGGTCACGAGGACCAGCACCCCCTTTCTCCTCTTACACGTTCATTCACAGCCCCTACTTCTTCTCCCCACTTCTCCTATCCACAAATTCTTCCCCATTTTTCTCTATAATAGTTCAACCCACTACTCCCTTCACCCCTCACAACTCCCCTCTCTACAGATCAGAACCCCCACTCCCTTCACCCCTCACAACTCCCCTCTCTACAGATCAGAACCCCCACTCCCTTCACCCCTCATAGCCCCTCTCTCCCGACCCTTCCCGATGCTGTGCGGCCGAGCCCCTCCGGCCTCCTCCAGGCCGACTCCGCGGATCCGTCCCGGCAGCCCCTCTCCCTCCGGCCAGTGAAGGCCGACCGCGTCTCCCCGCGTCCGCCCCCGGCCGACCCCTAGGGCCGACCGCACCTCGCGCCGAGTTCCCCTCGCGCGCGCCCCCTCCGGATCCGTCGGCTCCTTCGACGCCGAGCTCCTCTGGCCCTTCTCGGTCGACGCCAACGTCACCTGCTGCCCCGCGCCCTTTCGCCAGCACTCCCTCGCCGGCGTTTCACCCGACAGCACCGTTCCGGTGTGTCACTTTTCTGCGGATTTTCTTCCTCGGCTCACTTCTATGCTGTTCGCGCACATTTTGTGGGTTCCGATCCCTGCCCCGAGCCTACGTTGCTGCTGGACTTCTATTTTCTTTTATTATTTTCATCTGAGAGCTCTAGCCGAGCAATCCGAGGTATAACCCCCTGTCCCGCTATTTTATTATTATTTGTCGATGATGAAATGGTCCCCGGTTCCCTTTGGGAATTCGGTATTAGCGACGTCGTAATTTTTCGGGACTTTCGGAAAGGTCCCGTGGATTATTTTGCATTCCCGGAATATTTCGGGAATGGTTTTTGGTATGTTTTAGTTTCTGGAAATTTTCGGGAACGTTCTGTGACTTGTGGATATGGAATCGGACTTCCGAAATTATTTTGGGTCGTCCCGATTATTCTGTGAAATGGCTGTGGATGTTTTATATATATAAAATGTGGGTTTTTCCCTGGTTTGGGACTTGCAGGAATTATCGGCGCCATTTTCCCAGTTTTTGGGTTGACCAAAAACAGAGGAGATGCTACCCGATTTTTCCGTAAATCCTGAATTATTTTCAAATGAATTTAAAATAATTTTCGAAATTTATTTGATATTTGATTTTGGGGTGACGACCGTATCGGTCAATGGACCCGGCTAAGTGCAAACGATACCGGCCCCGTCCGGACGTTGAGGCAATTAGCCAAAATGAGGATCGGACCATTATCTGAGACTTACTATTTATCTTTATTTTTAGTTATTTTCTGTTTAAATTCTATTTAATTTCTATTTCAGTTTAGGACTAACGGCAGTTTATTTTATTTCAATTTATGTAAATAAATTGTAATGGGCATAAGCCCAGCTGGCTGGTCTGTGACTGTAATCGCTTAGAATTTCCTGTCATTTTCTGGTTTTGCGAGTTTTTACTGTTTAACGATTAAAATGATTAAAAAGTATTTTTCGTATAAAATTAATTAATATTTTCTCATCTTAAATTTGACAAGTTTGTTAATTATTAAAATCACGTATTTCTCACTAAAATAAGAAAATTAGTTTTAATTTTATATTATTAAAAATTACCAAGTTTTTCTAAAGTAATCTGGCAGCGACGACGTTTTCCGAATTCAAAGTTAAAATTACCATTTTTTTTCTCGTATTAAATCAACGCACAAATAATCATGTTTTCGGTGTTAGGTTAATTAAAAGATTTAAAATTGGACTAGGACGCAAATAGAGATTACAACTAGCATAGCTAAGTCAGTTAACCTGAATGCTGAGTCTATCTCTCGAATGTAGGAATTCGATGACAACTCTAAACTTTCCGTCTCGGAGTCATCCACCTCTCCAGTCATTTTACATTGAGGCAAGTATAGTTTGTGTTAGTTTACAGTTATTTACTTAATCGTTTTACTGCATGTCTAAACCACGACACAAACACGAAACTCTCACCGAGAGTACTGTACTGTAACTACTGGGGACTGGGGAATAGCGTAATGATTATGACCACTACTGTAACAAAACCCATTATCCCTCCTGTAACAAACCCAAGCCGGTCATATGTCATTACCTGTTCAAATCACTGTTTTCTACTGTAACAAACCTGTTTTAAAACTGTTTAGAACTGCATGATTCTATTTCTTATTTAACTGTTTAAAAATTAGCATGAATTGTACTTTGCTCCCTCATGACTGGAGATATATTTTTAGGCGATGTTGAGGATGCTGAGCTGTGTTACAACAGCTATTACGACCCTGAGTTGTACCCCGTTGTGCTGCCAAAGTCCCCGCAGGAGGACGATGGATCTGAGGCTGATAGATAGATTTTCCATTTTCTGCATTTTGTTTATTTCAAAAATTCTGTACTTTCCCTTCAAAACAATTTCCATTGTATTTAAATTTCAGTTTAATAAAGTTTAATTCCGAAGTTGAGTTGTGACAAATTATAGTGTTGTTGTATGGTTACCTGCTACTGAACAGCTTACTGCCGCCGTCTCAACAACGGTGCAGGCTGGGCATGATCTGACTAGACCCAGATTATTGGGATCGAGTCGTGACACCTCCGTCAGCTGATATCCCTGCAGTGAGAGCGATACCCCCTTGCAGAGGCCCTTGCTCTCCTCCATCTTCCCGGTGCCCAGCAACACCGTGAACTTCTCCACCGTACTCAACTCTAGACCGAGCCGACCGACCAGTCGTCGCGAGATGAAGTTGTGGGTGGCCCCACTGTCGATCAGCACTGTCATCGTTTGCTCTTCCAGCTCCCCTGCCAACTTCATGGTATGGTTCGGGGTGAACCCTACCACGGAGTTGAGGGTCACCTCAGCAACATCCATATGTACGTGCTCCTGCTCCTCCCCAGCCTCCGGAGCGACAGCGGTCTCTACCTCCTCTGCGTCCTCCTCCTCGTCCTGTAAAATCACGATTTGCAGCAACTTGCTCGCGCATCGATGACCGGGGGTGAATCTCTCGTCGCATCGGAAACATAGGCCAGCCGCCCTTCTCGCCTTCATGTCGGCATCGGATAGGCGTCTTCCTGGCACTGCGGCTCCTCCTGTTCCGCCCGTGGGTCTAGGCGGTACTGGTGCTGGTGCTCCTGCCGCTGGTCGGGGAAGTACTGGCCCTACCTGACTGCGCTGTCCCGTCGTCCCCCAAGCGCCTTTAAGGCGCTTTTCTTCCGCCAATTTCTCCTCTGCCTTGTGGGCCAGGCGGAGGAGATCTTCTAAGCACCGCGGACTCTGCAGCCTGAGCTCTGCTCGTATGGAGGGCTTCAACCCCTTCATAAACATACCTATCTGTAACTCGTCCGACACCCCTCGAACGCGTCCAGATAGTAGTTCGAACTTTGCGACGAAGTCTCGAACCGTCCCCTCCTGTCGTAGCGACGACCACTGCTCGTAGAAATCACCCGAAGCCGCCTCCTGGAAGCGGTCTAAAATGTATCCCGTCAGCTCCGCCCAGCTGCTGAACGGGGTCCTCGCCGATCTCCACCGATACCACGCCAGGGCCGGGCCCTCGAAATAGATTCCGATGCATCTGAGGACCTCTGCTTCGGTCAGCTCCATGATCTCGAAATAGCGCTCTGCCCGAAAAATCCACTCGTCCGGGTTCTCACCCTCGAACGTGGGTAGCTTCAGTTTCTTCAGCCGGCGATCCGCGCTAAGGTCACCGTGCTGCATATCATCCCTGCCTCGTCCTCCTTCCCAACAGTGTGTATCTCTCCGCTGGGTCTCGTACGGGCCTCTGTCACCCTCCTCATACCTCTCGTCAGCCCAGACCTGCTCACCCCACTCCTCCACCGGACCCCTGTAGTCACCGACTGCCCTCGCCCGTGGTGGTCGTCGTGGGGGTAGGTCCCCTCTATGGAAGTTGGCGGGATCCGCCGTTCCCCCAAAGAAATTGCTGCCTCCGGCGTGCCTCGCTCTTCCTGGCGGTTCCGCTCCTCCCGTCCAAGCCGGAACTCCCGCCAAGCCCCTTCCCGGGCCCGCGAACCTATCTCCGTAGTTCGCGGTCATCGTCCGACCCCCGTGGAGGGCCCCAAGCCCTAGGGCTTCTCCCGGATGTGGAGCCGGTCCGCCGGGACCGTACGGGTCGACGGCGTCCGGCCACGGCCGCTCGCCGGCGGCTCCTCTGGCGCCGACCGGCCACGGGTGGCGGTCGGGGGCCGGCCAGCGACCGCCCACAGCAGCCGCGGCCCCGCCCGGGCTCGCGCGGTCGGCGGCGATGCTCCCGCGGCCTTCGGCCGCTGTCCGGCGAGGGTCGCCAGCCGCCAAGGCCCCGCCTGGCGGTGCGGCGGCGACGGCGGGTGCGGGCCAGCGCCCGTTGGCCGGTCCTCCGTGATCTTCGGTCGCCTCCCCCTCCGTATGAACAAATCCTAGTTGGTCGCCTAGGGTTTGGGTCGTTACCGCCTCCGCTTCGCCGCCATTGTTCTTATTTGAGATGTTTTGCAAAAGCATCATGATAGTCGTCGTCTCCTTCCGCATATCGCGCATCTCCGTGCGGATTTCTAGGTTCGTGGACGCTTGATCCTTCGCGGAGACCTCCATGGATTTCTTCAAGCTCTCGATCTCGGCGGTGAAGTCCTCCCGAAGACCTCGGATCTTCTCGTCGATCGTGGTTCTCGTCCCATCAGCCATGGCTCGTAGAAAGCTCTGATACCAAATGTTGTGAATCGACTCAATCGGTTCACCAATCCCAACAATTAATTAAGAGGAATAGAAATAGAATGATCTTTTATATAGGAAAAGAACAAAACTTCCAACTTTGATTGAACGGAACAAAGTAATAAACTCCTTCAATGACACTTGCGAGAGTTTTCTCAATACAAGCATAAAAACTAATGACGGCTAGCCCTAGCTATAAATAGAAAAGAGAAACAAAACCCTAGGAGGGTTATTGTGGTGAAAGACCACAATACCCCTTTATGCCTAAATAACTGAAAGGCCTAAACAGTGGGCCTGGGCCTAAATAGCCTAAATAGCTACACGTCTCCTACGATGTGTGTAGGTGATGATGGGTGGGCCCATATCAAATTCCCATGGATATCAATACAGATAAATAAGCAAATTTTGCACATAAATACGGTTCTACAGAATGATTAACAGATCATGTCTTGGCTATTCAAATTAGTCTAGAAAATTTTACTTTGATATGATATCAGCCAGTAGCATCTCCGTATACCTTACACAAGTTATCACATGGAGAATATTCAGTTTGTTCATTTAAAATATCCACTGAGTAAAGAAACTTACCACCTACTCTTCCCAGGATGGTCAGTAGACTCAGGTCTACACTTAGTATGCACAATGGCTCCCAACTGAGACCTTTCTACAGCATCTATAGGTTCATCTGGTGGATTCAAGTATGCAGCATCCTTGTACATCCACTCTTCCATCTCGTCACAAAAGAAGTCTTCAAAAGGTTCCCTGCATAAGGCACATAATTTCTGATTTTCATCAGCAACCACAACTGCTTCTCTGACCTCCCTTTCTTCCTGAACTTCTTCAGTGAGAAAAAAATTGGGCAGAACATTAATTCCTATTGTTTCTGCACCAGACTGCCATTGCTTCACACTTGCATACCAGTGACGAGATGACTTTTGTCTACATTTCTTGGCAATTCGGTTTCTCGTCACATGCCAATCCATGTGAGTACTGTGGCTTTCTTGGGATCTAAAGCGCAAGCCACATGTAACACACTGCCTTGACAAATCATAATATAGAGCTTTTATTGAAGGCTCATGTCGAACCTTAAGAAAGTTCTTGTCGAATTCTATCCCCACAGAATCCTGCAGATAAGATCAGCAATTTCAGAAGATAGAGCTACAAGATATTATATGCAAGATTATTTTGTGCGAGTTAAAGAAGCTCCTGATAGAATGAACTAAAGTTGTGTCCTGTATACCTGAGAAGAAACTGTTGGTGGCAATGAAATCAAGCCCTGTGCCATAAGGGATCTGAGTAACCCAGAATATGCACTTGCAAGCGACTCAGAAGTAACGGCATCAGTAACGTGAAATGTAGGCCTTGTCAGCAAGGAAGCAGGCGGAGGACCTGGAGGTAAAGGAGGCAAGATACCGGTAGGCATAGAGGCAGGAAATCTATTTAATGTTGCTAGTGTGGGGCAAGGAAGAGGAAAAGAAAAACAAGGAAGATCAGATTTAAGAAGAGGAGAATAAAGAGGAGGAAGATGGGAAAAATGATGAAGAGGATGAAGTGGAGCACATGGAAGAGTTACTGAACACGATGAACTTGGGAAAGTTGGATCCAAACTAGTTACTTGTCTTTCTACATGGTACCTCGTCTCCCTTACCGAATGAGATGGTGGTTGAGCAAACATAGGTGGTAAACTTCCACAAGCTGCATGAGATTGTATCTGCAAAGTAATTTGTTCAAAAATAGTTTATTTAAATGAAAACCAAACTGGTGAAAAGAAGTTATGTTTAAGGTTGTTCTATCAACACTATCACACTACTGCAGAGGGGGAATAAAGGTGGACTTGAGCTTATTATACGACTTTTATATCCTAGCTCAATCGTGGCTCTAAACTGCTGCTGATGAGAAGGAACAGAAAGGTAGGGGCTTTTGTTGGTGCTCTTGCTCCTTAACAATTAAGAGAGTTTGCTCTCAACATGCTTTGTAAAGTTTAGTCCCACATTGGAAAAGCACCAAGAGTTATCTCAACATATATATGAGTATGTGTTGTTGGGATATGCACATGGGGTGGTGACCCTAAGGAGGAAACCATGTGGGTGATTTTACTAAGAGGAAAATGATTAATTCCAATAAAGACGTAAGTTGATTTTTGTTTGTGCGGGCTCGGACTCGACACGGACTGCAGGTTGTCTCGTGCATGCACGGGAGTGTTCGAAGGAAAGGCGTGGGCTAGCACTCGACTATGCTGATTGTGGGATGATGTAAAACATCAAACTCTATTTTAGAGTATTGGTGTTTTAGTCCCACATCGGATATGAGAGATGGTGAGGTCTTACTCCACTCTATAAATAGAGCCCCCTTGCCTCTTTTCCAAGATGCACCAAAGAAGAGAGTTAAGGGAGTCCGTAAAGTTCAGGAAGCCCGTTCAAGTCATAAATATTGACCGACGAGCGTTCCAGAAGTTCTCTTGAACTTGCTGGTTCCTGGAAGCGGATCGTATAGAGACGAATCTTGCTTTGAACAACGGTATTTTTACACCCCAGCAGATTTAATCCTCTTATTCTTCTTCTGTTTCTCTGTAACTCGTTCTTCAGGTTTTAAGGCACCTACTGAGTAGGGAGGCCTAGCTTTGTTCTTGAGATCTATCTCATTTGTGGCACCTACTGTGTAGGCTTGCTAAACTCCTCATTTGTGGCACCTACTGTGTAGGCTTGCTTAACTCCTCATTTGTGGCACCTACTGTGTAGGATTGCTAAACTCCTCATTTGTGGCACCTACTGTGTAAGCTTGCTGAACTCCTGTTTTTTATCTATATCCACGCCTCGGGACTAACAATCTCAAAGCAAGATTAGTACGATGGAAAACATTAATGCTTCACTCCTCCAAACTGACTACTGCAAGTTGGAAAAGTTTGATGGAGAGCATTATCAAGTCTGGAAGAGGAAGGTCTTTCTCACCCTTCAACTCCGAGACGTGGATCACGTGCTCTTTGAAGAGGAACCTATTGTTCCAGATACTGGGTCTGTTGCCGCTATAACTATGGCTATTAAACTTCAGGCCAAATGGAGAAGGAAGAATAGCATTTGTAGGCTTCTGATCCTAAATGCTATGGAAGATTTTCTGGCAGAATCCTACTCTAAGAAGGATAGTACCAGAGAAATATGGGAGTCTGTAGAAAAGTTGTACGAAGACAAAAACAGGAGCAAGATATTTTTTGTCGAAAAATATCACAAGTGGTTCTTTGAAGCCGAGAAGGCGATGCTTCCTCAAGTGAAAGAGTTTCTGAAACTTCGTCAGAAACTGGACGATGAAAAGATGCCCCTCGTCGACAAGTTTTTCGTTGGAGGGATCGTCTCGAAACTTCCTGCTGGATGGAATATGTTCTATGCAAGAATGCATCGGAAGAAACTCGAGATCAGTCTGAAAGATCTCTTGCAAGCACGTTGAGGACGAGATGCGTTATCAATAGAAGATGGACGTTTTGTCCAAACAATTGGCCGAGGCCAATCTGGTGCAGACGAGAGACTCCAAGGGGAAGCAGGCGGCTTCTCACCACAAGAAAGATTTCACTAATCTGAAATTGAAGGGACCGTCTTTCAAACAGAAGAAGCCCAAGTCCAATGTGACTTGTTTTAACTGTGGCAAGAAGGGCCACTACAAGAGTGAATGCAGATCCAAGCCCAAACAATCAGAGAAAGGTGAGCCTAATAAGGTTTCTTTGGTTTTTAACCTCGTTGCTATGATCGCTCAGGTTACAACTGAGGGGGCTGACTCTGACTGGTGGATAAACACCGGTGCGACATGCCATGTCTGCTCTGGGAAGGAATGGTTCGTCACGTACCAGCCAACTTCTGAGAAGGTTGTCATGGCGAACCAGGCCCAAGCTGAAGTTCTGGGGATCGGGACTGTGGAGCTGAAACTCACTTCCGAGAACACTCTGATGCTCCAAGGAGTAAAACATGTTTCGGTTATTGCCAAGAACTTGATCTCTGGGAGCCTGCTTAGCAACGCAGGTTTGAGGATGGACATTAATGCTGGTCAGATGGTGATGTCCAAGAAGGGAACATACTTTGAAAAGGCTTTTCAAACCGAAGGGATGTTTAAAATTCAGATTGTAAACCAGTCTAATGAAATAAATGCAATCGCTCTTTCTGACTATTCTTTTGAGTTGTGACATAATAGGCTAGGACATGTTCATTGTAAAAGAATAAACAAAATGTCTAGTCTAGGACTTATCTCCAAATGTGGGGGTAAGGTAGAGAAGTGTGAAGTATGTGCTCAGACTAAGATCACTAGAAAATCCTTTCATCGGGTCAATCGAAGCACAGATATTCTGGAGTTGGTACACTCCGATATTTGTGACTTCAAACAATTCTCTACAAAAGTCGGGATGAAGTATTTCATAACCTTCATCGATGACTTCTCTAAGTACGCATTCGTCTACTTGCTCAAATCTAAAGACGAAGCGTTCGAGAAGTTCAAGAAGTTCAGGACCGAAGCTGAACGGCAAACTGGACAACAACTCAAGAGGTTGAGAAGTGATCGAGGCGGAGAATATCGGTCTAATGAATTCGCATCGTTCTGCAAAGAACATGGAATCATCTGCGAGACTAGTGCTCCGTATTCTCCTCAATCTAACTGAGTAGCAGAGAGAAAGAACCGAACGTTGACAGAAATGATGAACTCAATGCTGCTAACTGCAGATCTTCCAAAATATTACTGGAAAGAAACTGCATTAACGGCCACTTTCATTCTGAATAGAGTGCCTTATGCAACTTCTGACATAACTCCTCGTGAACTCTGGTTCAAAGTCAGACCTAACTTTAATATTATTCGAGTGTGGGGGTGTCTGGCTTATGTGAAGCTCCCAGATCTGAAGATTCAGAAGCTGGGGACAAGGACTACGAAGGCGATCTTCTTGGGATATGCCAAGAAGAGTGATGCCCGAAGATTCCTTGACATTGAGTCAAATCATATCATCGAATCTCGCCATGCTGAATACTTTGAAGACAAGTTTGCACGACACAAAAATATTGTTCTCCCAGACATTCCGAAGAATGCTGTAGGTGCAAATGAGACTGAGGGCTCATATGAACCAGTAGTCCAAGATGAAGTTGTTGGTGGAGAAACAACAATTGAACCAGAACTCGCTGAGCCGTCGACGAAGCGAGCAAGGAGGCCGAAGAGCTTCAGAGATGACTTCATCACCTATCATGTGGAAGCAGATCCGCTTACCTATGATGAGGCGATGAAGACCAGAGATGCTGTATTCTGGAAGGAGACAATAGACAATGAAATTGACTCAATTACCTCCAATAACACATGGGTGTTAGTTGATTTACCCAAAGGAGCAAAACCCATCGGATGCAAGTGGATCTTCAAGAAGAAGATGAAAGTTGATGGAACCATTGACAAGTTCAAGGCCAGGCTAGTGGCCAAGAGGTTTTCTCAAAAACAGGGGATCGACTACTTTGACACATATGCTCCAGTAGCACGGATGACAACCATCAGATTGTTGATTGCCCTTGCAGCAATACACAAACTGGTGATACATCAGATGGATGTGAAAACAGCATTCCTGAATGGCGAGCTGACCGAGGAGATTTATATGCAACAGCTAGAAGGATTTATCGTCAGAGGCCTAGAAGACAAAGTCTGCGAGTTGGTAAAATCTCTATACGGCTTAAAGCAAGCTCCCAAAATGTGGCATGAGAAGTTTGACAAAGTTATCAGATCAAACGGCTACAGGGTCAGCGAAACAGACAAGTGTGTCTATACTAAATTTGCTGACGGAAGAGGAGTCATCGTTTATCTGTACGTGGACGACATGCTAATCCTAGGTACGGATATAAGCTGTGTCACTGAGACAAAGAAGTTCCTCTCGATTCAGTATGAAAGACTTGGGGGATGCTGATGTTATCTTGGGACTCAAGATCAATCGGACGGACACTGGATTGGTACTGTCACAATCTCATTACATTGAAAAGATGCTCGCACGCTACGGGTATCAGGATCTTCCAGGGATCGATACGCCATACAGGTGTGATCAGAAGCTGAAGCCAAATTCGAGGGAAAGCGTCAGACAGCTGGAGTATTCTAGCGTTATCGGGAGTTTGATGTACGCAACTACTGCCACAAGGCCTAACATAGCTTTCGCCGTGGGAATGCTGAGTCGGTTCACAAGCAACCCAGGCATTGAGCACTGAAAAGCTGTGAAGCGGGTGATGAGATATCTCAAGAAGACTCAGACATATGCACTGCACTACTGCGGGTATCCGACAGTAGTGGAAGGCTTCAATGATGCTAGTTGGTGTTCAGAGGTGGAGAGCGAGAGATCCACAGGTGGATACATCTTTTCCTTGGGTGGAGCTGCTATATCGTGGAAGTCGAAGAAGCAGACTATACTCTCTCGTTCCTCCATGGAATCTGAGTTCTATGTACTAGAAGCTGCAGCAGATGAAGCAGAATGGCTTCGGGAGCTCATGTATGATCTTCCAGTTGTTGGAGCTCAGATACCGGCGATACCGATATACTGTGACAAGTAGGCGACTACAGCAGTAGCATCAAATGACCTCTTCAACGGGAAGAAGAGAACTGTGTGGCTGAAGCACAGAGCAATAAACGATCTCATTAAAAGGGGAACTATTGCTGTAATTGATGTTCGGAGTCAGGAGAACCTAGCGGATCCGTTCACAAAGGGCCTCAAGCGCCAGCTGGTCGATGACACAGCAAGAAAAATGGGCTTGAAGGCATTCTAATATTGTATTTGTGTAATCCTACCATAAAATTTTATGCTATTAGTTCAAAGAGAAATCTACTAGGCATCTAGCTTTTGGTTCAAGGGAGGACCACTGATTGGAAAAATATCAGGTAACAGTGGGTACATAGTCCTGAGGGACATGGAAGGGATACGGACCCAGAACCACTGTTGTCTACTATAGTTCTCTGCGGAGAACATGTCCTGTGGAGAGGATGGCTTAAACGCCTTAATGAGTTCTCAGACAGAGTGAATGTCTGTTGTGCTTTACAGGAAGCACGGTAGCGCAGCACTACAAAGGAGCTCATGGACTCAATGCTATAGTGGGGTGACACCACAATGAGGTTCCCAGGTAGGGGTAATGCCTCGGCTTAGCAAGTCATGTCACTGCGGCGTAGCACCGCTTATAGGCAGGTAGCCTAATGCTGTATATTATAAATGAAGAGTGGTAGACAGCACTACAGAGAGGCCAGTGTCCTCATGTTACAGTGGCATGACACCACGAAGAGGTACCAGGTAGGATAAAGCCTCGGCTTCGCAAGCCATGTCATAGCGACGTAACACCGCACGGAAGTGCAAGGCTTCATGCTGGGTAGTTTGGCACTACAAAGAGGCTTGTAACCTCATGCTACAATAGTATGACTCTACGATGAGGTACCCAGTTAGGGATAAAGCCTCAGCTTTAAGCCATGTCATAGCGGCGTAGCATAGCACGGAAGCACAAGGCTTCATGCCAAGGACTCTTTAAAAGAACTCACCTAGAGTGTATGGATAGAGATACAGGCCGTCTCTTGAGGGTAAACTTGTAGACGCCCAAAATATATACACCAAAACCAGGCTGGCACATGGCCTTTAATGTGCACCCAGAAGCACATGTAACTACACTTTGTGAGTGGGAAGAATTACAATTGTGGTGCAGAGTTCAAGACATAGTCCATTCTTGTATCGCATTGTTATTTAACCCATGCGGGAAGATTCAAGTCGTCAGCGACATCTATCCTAATGCAAAATAGACAGTTACTGTAGGGAACGCTCAATCCTAGACACATATATATGATGAGATATGTGGGGGATTGTTGGTGCTCTTGCTCCTTAACAATTAAGAGAGCTTGCTCTCAACATGCTTTGTAAAATTTAGTCCCACATTGGAAAAGCACTATGAGTTATCTCAACATATATATGAGTATGTGTTGTTGGGATATGCACATGGGGTGGTGACCCTAAGGAGGGAACCATGTGGGTGATTTTACTAAGAGAAAAATGATTAATTCCAACAAAGACGTAAGTTGATTTTTGTTTGTGCGGGCTCGGACTCAACACAGACTCCAGGTTGTCTCGTGCATGCACGGGAGTGTTCGGGGGGAAGGCGTGGGCTAGCACTCGACTATGCTGATTGTGGGATGATGTAAAACATCAAACTCTATTTTAGAGTATTGGTGTTTTAGTCCCACATCGGATATGAGAGATGGTGAGGTCTCACTCCACCCTATAAATAGAGCCCCCTTGCCTCCTTTCCAAGATGCATCAAAGAAGAGAGTTAAGGGAGTCCGTAAAGTTCAGGAAGCTCGTTCAAGTCACAAATATTGATTGACGAGCGTTCCAGAAGTTCTCTTGAACTTGCTGGTTCCTGGAAGCGGATCGTATAGAGGCGAATCTTGCTTTGAGCAACGGTGTTTTTACACCCCAGCAGATTTAATCCTCCTCTTCTTCTTCTTCTTCTTCTTCTTCTTCTTCTCTGTAACTCGTTCTTCAGGTTTTAAGGCACCGACTGAGTAGGGAGGCCTAACTTTGTTCTTGAGATCTATCTCATTTGTGGCACCTACTACGTAGACTTGCTAAACTCCTCATTTGTGGCACCTATTGTGTAGGCTTGCTTAACTCCTCATTTGTGGCACCTACTGTGTAGGCTTGCTGAACTCCTGTTTTCCATCTATATCCACGTCTCGGGACTAACAGCTTTTCCTCATGACTACATGTCCATAAGGCAGAAGAGTTATCTGGAAAATGTGGCCTAAAAGGCTTCTCAATCCGAGCATTATCCAATGAACTATGCAATTTCTTTTGCAAAGTCGGTGAGAAAACATTTGAAAACATCAAAGTTTCTGATGTACGATGAGAACTTTGGGAATGAGTGCATGTTCTTTACGACCTGCTATAATGTCCTGAAACTAATAACCAATCAATCAGTTATCAGGTAAACGTGACCTACATGGTGTTAGTGCATGGTTCGTATTGGACCTAGTTCGTTAGGACTGGAAACCAAAACCTAATCCTAGCCATCAATCTCACCTCCCATCATTCATCCTAACCATACATCATCTTCTTATCGTTTTTAGAAACCCTAGATCTAGCCTGGCCTCCATCTTCTTCCTCTCACCAAAACCCTAATCCAAAAACCACCACAAATCCATCTCTTTGATTAATTTATTTATTTATTTATTTATCTTTTCTTCATTGTGTGGGTTTGATTTTAGAATCAGCTTCAAGATTTTTGTATTTTCCCATCTTAGATTCGTCTTTATTTCCTTCAATCTCTCCTCATTCTACCAAAAAACGAATTATCTTCTCCTGTCCTTTCCATCATCTCATTATTGATCTTTACTTCTTCTCCTTCACATTAGAAACCAGCCTTCTTCTTCATCCTTCTTTGATTACCTCCTCCTACCTCCTGCTTCCAAACCAGTGCCCAGATCGGTCAGCCTCCTAACTCATCCCGAGCATTCCCTCCATCTCAGATCCCCTTCAACTAATGTTGACCAACATATCCTGCGTGGACGGCAGACAAGAGCCCACTCAAAACCCCAAATATTCTTGTCTGTCTTCATAACCCCAATTTTTTTAACTTAGGATTTAGCTATGTTTTTCCATAACTAGTCAATCCTACAAATTCTCCAAGTACCATCAGAATCTATCACTTCAACGCACTCATCAAATGTTCGATAGGAGTTTTAAAAGAAGTAACCTTTCACCTATTCAATTACTTGGTAACCTCAATCACATGAACTCAGTTGTAGAGTTCACCGTGTCGCGATTAAACTCATGCACAAGAAGGATATGCCTCCATGGCAACTGCACTTGTAGGCATTACTTGTTTTTTAATGAAATGGGAAGTGTCAAGAGGTCTTTGATTCAGTACCACGAAAGATTTGATCATGTGGAGTTCATTCATATGTAGTATGCAAGAATGGGTTAGTTGTAAGATTGTGTTTTGCTTCATTGTTTGACACCCTTGGTTTGTGCTTGGCAGAAGAGAAATATGTTATACTACACTACTCTTTGGTCCAAGGAAACTCTGATTCCTGGAGTATGTTCTGGTGTGAACTGTCTTATGGATGCCCTCAACTCCGTCTTCTGGCTCCCATTGCCCCCAGCAACAGCCCTACCAGTCTGCCGCTCATGGTGTCATCTTCACCTTGCCGCCTTGGATGCAACTCTCACGCCAGTCGACCTCTCAGTCAACATGGATCACATTGATCTGGATGCAAACCTTTCGTAACGATAATCATGATTATAAAGTTGATCGACAAGCCTGGATCACATGGATCTGGATGCAAACCTTTCGCAACGATAATCCTGGTGCAGATATAGTACTCATGGGTAATGAGCGTGCTACAGAGATGCCGTCCACAGCTAGTATTCCCACAAACATCCTGACTATAAAGTCCTCTATGGAGCCAATGGATCCGACCTTCGCCATTTCGAGTCCTAGCCCTATAGGTGGGCCATATGAGCCTGAGATGGCAACAAAGGTCATACATGCCAACATTCTGAATAAAGTCGTGAATGATCACGAGCGAATCTCGACAGATGTAACGATCCCGATTGGATCTGAGGAAGAGAGGTAGGCGCATCCAACAGTGCATCCTCTTATGCTCCTATAAAGCCAGCATGGTGGAAATAGTAGCAGCTTCAACATGCCACAGGGGATAAGGAAAATGAGTTCCATTCAAGGACCACCGTCGAGCCCACCGCCAATAACAGGAGGACATGGCACCACTGTGAGACATTTCCAATTACGAGGACGAAAGTCTCACTTTTGCCAACCTACTATGGGAAGAGCAAATGGTGATTGCTTCACAGATGCTAACATGGATAGGCCCGGTTCGGGAAGGGGGGATCAGAAAGCCTACCCCCAGTCTACCTCTTAGTCAACATGTCAATAAGGCTGTTAACCCCGAGATACTCATGGGAGTCAGTGTAGTGGTAGTAACTAGGATAATCTACACCGCAGATTACCTTAGGAGTAACCTGGTGTACAGCTGTGATGTACTATGTGTGTGTGTACTTGAACCACCCAATGAGGATATATACCAATTATTCCCAATGTAACATTTCTACAAAAACAAATATTGTCTTTCAAGTTTCAACACCTATGGAAGAGTAGCATGTTCTTGTCAGGTGAGTAGAGATCATCCTTGTCCAATAACCAAGATTTAGTACATACGAAGAGTGGGGGCCAAACTCAGAGTCCTATCAGTGACATATCATGTCAAACACATATCAGACATAACTGCACTGTAATAAACACAGTAGTAGTAAAACTATCAAGTGTCAGTCACCACTCGTGTCATGTTCGTTTTCAATTGTTCATACGAATGAGTTTGTATGAATGAAAACAAAATAAATGTCAAACGTCCTATTATTAAATGGATTAAAAAAAATAACTATTTGGATGTTACAAAACAAACCATACAGGTTATACTGTTATATAGTCTTCTGTGATTATTCTTAGATATTAATTCAATTTGTAAGTAGTAATTAAACTTAATGATTGAGGAACCTAACGATCAAGAAATACTAATATTGACGGGAAATACTGAGTAAAAACTACAGGAAAGATGTAAGCCATACATGTAGGTTAGGAGTTGCATCTTCAATAGCATTAGCACAAATGTCAGGTTGAGGCAGAAAAGTTTGGCTAGGCCGACCAGTCCTGAATTCTTTCTCTGGAAGTGCAGCATTCTGTCTGTTCAAACCAACATTTGGCCCAGATGGTGCTAACTTTAGCTCCTTTCCTTGGATGGCTAAAGTAGGACTCATATTCTTCCAAGAATACATGTCTTCTTCATTACACTGTAAATTAGTCATACCTTGGTATGCATCAAGGCGTTGAACCTTCGGTAGCATTTCATGTGATGTATCATTACCTCCATATACATCGATCAATGATCGGGAGCGTTGTTTAACATCATTAGAAGAAGAACTTTCTGCTGATCCATCATTTTGATCAATTGACATGCCCAATCCAAATCGATGTCCATAATGTTGTCGGAAGGCCTTATCAACAACACTTTCAGGAAAATTAAGGAAATGAAACCTTTCCCCTGGCGGAGATATGGAAATCAAACCAACTCTGGGAGTTTGTGAAGGTGCTCTTGACTGAGAGGTTGACCCTTCTTTTCCACCTATTGATACAGATCCCATACTTTCAGACTGATGACAGTATAGGAGAAATTGTGCATGATCAAGATCACTCACCATACTGAAAAAGAGAGTTATCGCCAGGTGTCAAAGGAAGTCGTGCATATTGGGAGGGATCCTGCAGAGGCAACGAAAGGTTATCTGTTGCGACGTGATAGACAGACTTGACATCATATGCTGCTTGGGAGGCCATAGCAGTTTGATGTCGGCGTGTATCGGCTTGTGAAGGACGATAAGAAGTACATATTGATGGTTTTGCAGAAAAGGACATGCATCAAGTCTTTACAACAGGAAGGATTTTATGTCGTTGAAAGCGGAAGTGGACTTCAAGAAGGCCAATGTGGTGCATGTGTTGGTACTAATGGGAAGCATAGAGACCGAAGAGTCAACGAAGAAAAGCGATTCTAGCAGAGGTATGATCGCTCCTCGACGATTATCACAATATTCTTCCGGAGGAGTTTTTGGAGGACTACCAACCACGCTATAAGGAATTGCATTCATATCAAGGGAACATTAAGCCAATGAGTTCAAAGAAATGAAATTCCCATGCTTTGGTCAAAGCATTTGGATTTTAAAAATAAATAAATGAACCAGGGTGGGCTTCGTCTCTTATTCTATATATGGACATGGGTCTAATATCCTAGACCCAATTGATAAACCGGTCAGGCTTAGTAGATCTTGACTCAGATTCATATAGGCCTGTCCCATTACCAGCCCTATATGTAGGTAATTCTATGTTTAGTAAAAATTTATAAACATAAGAAGAAAATCTTATCCCAGATTCAGATTTACCATAGTAGGCTGTTCAGACTGATGACATGCCTCCAAATATTTAGCATTGACATGAAGAGCACATGACGGATGAGAAGAACGGGCTGGCTTTGCAGGATTTTCGTTTTCTTTGGAAGAAAATTGCAATTCATTCTCAATCCTACCAAGCACAGAGGATGAGAAGTGTGGTTGCCAGGTGAAGAACAGGTGACGTAGGGAAGCTTGCAAGCTAGTATTCGCCTTAGTATACGACCCGCAGAAGACCTGCAATAGGAACAAACATGTAAAATTATTCAAAGACAACTTGTCTAGAGAATAAAGTTTAAATCCAAAAATGTAACAAGTTAGATATCGTATTAGCTGATTTTCCATCAGGAAAGTCCACTACAACTAATAAAATTAACAAAATTAAAGCACATAAATAAACTGTAGTGATATTAGACCATAACACAGGAAGATTTTAAAGACTGCAGGTAAAACTTCAAGATTTGAACTGAATCATACATACAGGGGCAGACCCAAAACAAATTGAGGGGGTGCGAAAATACCTTATGGCAAAGACCCATGGTTAATATCATGTATACTTGCCACTTGGACTACTATATAGTTGAGTATTTGTCATAAAACACTAAGTATATAATAGGAATAGGATAGATATACATATAGTAAGAAACCAGAAATCAGGGGGGAGGGGGGGACAGGGCCCCCGTGCCTAAGGTCAATATCCAACTATGCGTCCCACTATCAATTCCTATACATCCTATAAACATAACCTATTTCTGAATAGAGAGCAAATAGAATTCATAGCCTTGACAAACCAAAGAGTCGTTTTGATTAAGACAAATAAGGAAGAAGACTTAGGCTGAAGCAACACAACCTGAAAGGAAAAGGAGCAATACTAACCTCACAAAGTCGAGTTGCAAAACATATCACGTACTCGCAACCAGTGTTCTTCAAAATAGAATCCATAAGATATAGATAAGGAATTCTTTCTTCTACTGGAACCTGCAATTGCGACCAAATTGCGTATGAAAAGTAAACTAGACTAACGTGAAAAAATACAAAACCAGTTCATGATATAATAACGACCTAGAAAGTAGAAAACACCCCAAAGACTAAGCAAAAATGATTGTTTCCCTAAACCTAGAAAACAAAAAAAATTGTATCTTTTAATTAATATGTCTAAATCACAGGTCGGTGCATTCTGCTCAGAAGTCAAAACATGTAATATAAAGAATTTTACCTTGAAAGTACATAGACATATACCAAGGTAGACAAAGGCGCGTCTCGCAGAAAGGCGTAACAACTGGGCCTCGCACCTCACTAGGCGATTCAGCAAGGTGCAACCAAGAAAAGGCACGCCTTATGGGTTTTTTTTATATACAAAAAACTTTTGAGTCATGGAAATAATCCTTACCGCATACAAGTGGGCGAGAGATCCATTTCCACGGTTGTCAAAGTTGGTTACAATTGAGCTAGAAAAACTAAAATTTACTTAAAACGTGGTAGGGAGAATACAAACTCTTGTTAGTTTTAATATGTTTTTCTTGGTTTTAATATGTTATTTGGTTTTATTTCTTACATTTATTTATTTATGTATATTTTATTATTTATTATCTTGTGTGCCCCGTTCGTTCAGGTGCACGCCTTAAGTGCGCCTTGCGCCTCGGGCGATATACTCGAGTGCGCCTTGCGTCTTTGACTACCATGACTTGTACACTAGTTTGCTCGAAAAATAATTTCATTTTTAACTCGTTGACAACTACTACACCAAAAATGTTTTTGATAAACCAACTTCTAAATATAAGTAGACAATAATGATAATTTCTTCGATCCTACAAACAACCAAAGAATGAAACAACACGATTTGTCAGCAACATTTACATATCATCAAGATTTCAAAATTACAACAAGATTTTAAAATCGCTTGCAACGTTCCCACGTGACACTCGAATCACAACCTTGAGAATCTGATATGTTTTGTTAAGAGAGAGCTCTATTTGGAAACTTTGCTATTAGATTTATTAGTCGTGGCAGTTTAGTTCCAAGTAAGGAAATTTCGGTCATCACTGCCCAACCAAAAGAAAGAAAGAAGAAAATTATATATATATATATATATATATATATATATATATATATATATATATATATATATATATATATATATATATATATATATATATCGAACCTTGAGAATCCGGTCGCAGATGGCGCGGGCGATCCCCTCGGCGTGCCGCAGCTGCTGGTCGGCGGCGATGCTGAGCTCCGTGATTGTATGCTTCGAGTCGGTCCTCAAGCTCTCCAGCAGCTCGCTGTAGACCGCTGTCACCTCGTCCGTCGTGACGGCTGCGCCCCTCCCCTGCTCGATCTCCCTCGCTCTCGCGCGGAACCGGTCGATGAGGCTAGGTCTCCAGTGGTCAGGGTTTCGCCGATCTGCCGCCATTGGATAATTCTTAGGGTTAGGGTTAGGGTTAGGTTTTGGGGATTTTTTTTTTTTTTTGGAGGAGGAGGAGGAGGAGGAGAGATTGAGTGAAGGTTTGGGGAGTGAGAAGGGTGGAGAAAAAGGGTGTTTGTTTGTTTTTGGAAGCCGTTACTTTTGTAGGTATTAAGTGAGTTTGGGCGCGTGGCATGAATCTTTGTTTGCTTTTGCACGCTTGTGTTCAAACTTCTTTCAAACTTTTTCTTCTTCGGCACCTTTTCGAGCTTCCATTTAATTACAGGGAATATAAAATTCTCTTTTGGAGCTTTTAATTTAATTACATGAAATTTAATTCTCAAAAATATAAAAAAATTCGACTATATAGTAATGATTCCATTTTTTTCATCGACCAAAACTAGGGTATTTGTTCACAAGCGACCGAAACCTAGTAGCTTTGACTTTGTTCGCGACGCGGACAAGGGGAGCCAGGGTGTTATCATCGCTCCAAGCGGAAGCCACGATAGTCCTGAACTGGGGGTTGTAACTCCAGAAGTCGAGGAAGCGAAACTTTTCTTGATCTGGTTCGATTTGCTTCTAATTTCAATAAGGAGAGGAGAGTGATCCGATTCAGTGGTGTTGAGGTGCGTGAGACTGGAGATGATATCCATATCTGACCATTTCGAGTTGATCAAGGCTCGATCAAGACGAGAGTATTGTCTTCGCGCACCTTCCTACATGTTGCACCAAGTGAAGGCGCTGCCATTAAACTGAAGGGGGGACAGGTGAGCGTTAAAAATGAAGCTATTGAAATCGTTGGTGGCCGCCGGCAGAGGGGGCCGACCTCCCGACTTCTCCTCTCTACAGGTGACAGCATTGAAATCTCCAACATAGAGCCAGGGGAGGTTGCTGTGGATCAGACGAAAATTCAGTAAGTCTTTACATAGCTGTCTGCAATCCGAAATGTCGCAACTGCCATGAACGGCAGACAAAAGGGAGAGGGAATGAAGCATGGGGTGTTCCATCCAACACAAAAGAGCCTGAGTCGAGTCGTGGAAGATGTCGATCTTCACTTCGGGCGTGTAAAAGATCCAAATGTCGTGACAACCGGCGATGGGCGAAGAGAAACCTAGTTGCATCTGGATGGACTTGACTTTGTTTGGAGGAATTTTAGGTTCAATAATGACGAGGATGTCGATTCTGTCAATTTTCTTAAGACTAATTAAGCGTCTCAAAGTGGGTTTATTTGCAAGGCCCCTCACATTCCAAGAGAGGATGTTAAGCATTTAGGTTGTTGGGTGTGTGTGTGGGGGGGGGGTGTGGAGTTTTACGGCTGACCTGGTGGTCCTGGTTGTGACCTCCATGTTGTCACGCCCCGACCCGGAATCGCAAGATGACAAGTTCTCAAATGGTTATCTTTTGATTCGATTCAACAACGAAAGGAAACAGAGTATACGAAACAATTCTCTTTATTGATATCTGAAACTGAGATTACAATGGCTTTTGATAGCCTAATAATATATGCCAGATTGGCTACAACACTCAGGTTCTCTCTTGCCCACAAAGGATTTCACCGTTCCATACATCATGCCTTCTATATCTCGGCCGCATCAATCCAGCTGCGTAGTCCGAGCGTCAATGCGATAGCACACTTCAATGCGCTTCGGCATTCCAAGCCTTAACGCGTTCAAGTGACGCTTTGCCGCGAGCAATCCATTCCCTGCACCCTGCATGAAGCTGGTGGGGGATCAGTACGTTCGTCCTCGCATGTACTGATTCAAAGATCATCTTTCCAAACCAACATCTTTAATATTTACGTTGAATCATACAACTTAGCTTATGATCTTGCTATGTTCTCCTTAGGGTCAATTTTATGGCATCTTTGAAAGCGTAAAGCATGTTATCATAGCAGCATGTTATCGAATTGAATAGGCAAGCAAACAAACAATCTCGTGTTTGATTCGTGGCGCGACTTCTTACCAAGTCGACGCACTCGTCCTTGCACTGACGCAAGGTGAATACGCCGTAATCCTTCCCTGTCATGTTATATGTGCATCTCTAGACAGGATCTCTATGCGGAACGCATACGCGCCTACACTTTCAACCCATCGTTCCTTAACTATATGAGGGCCGTTGGCGTATCCGCGCCGGAATGGACTAAAGGAGTTCCTTTCTTTTCTCTCCTTCTTTTCTCAATATTTGGTCGGGCTGCCCGGCGTTTCACGGGTTGGGTCACATCCCAACAACCGAAACGATCCCGCTGCATACCATCATTTGCGGATTTTCCCATCTTGTTTAAGGATGTGCGCCTACAAAGATTATTCGAATCCCTCCTAGGCCAAAGCGGTTCCGGGGCGCTCCGGCATTTAACCGTTTGGGGGAAACACCCGTGCACGGGCTATTATCACAATTTAATCTCGAGCCCATTCCAATCGACCATGCAACGCCCTATCATTCAAGTAATCAAATTCAAACAACCAAACATAGTCTTGAGTTCGAGACTCAGACTTATCATCTTGCATCTCTTTTGTTAGCTTTCTGTGTTCTTACGTTTCTTGCTTCGTTTCAATGATTCAATGGCATCATGCCTCAACTCAATGCTCGTCAACCGAACGATCCGAAGGTCTCGAACACCTTTCGAGGCACCATGTCATAGCCGACAGTTCCGCCACATTCATGCCACAACTGTATTCTCGTAACGAAGCCATCTTTTATTATCCCGTGCACGTAGGCACGTTTCGACCGTATATCCATGTTCTATAACTTAGCATTCAATGTTTGGGGCTTACGCGCTAGGGCGCTCGCTGTAACACCCAGTTTTCCAAATGAGGGTATTTTGGTAATTTTTAAAATTTTAGAATTTAAATTGAATTATTATTATTATTTATAATTATTGTGATTTTTAGAATAATTGTTTTTGGTGTTCTAGAGACTTTGACTTAAGTTGACCTTGTAGACTAACCTAGTGGCTAACCTAGGTCTTGACTAAGAGATTAGGATTTGAGAACCTAGGTTGACTTAAGTTCATGAGGATGAACTCATTGGGATTAATTTGGTGAAATTTAGAATTAGTTTAGTCTAAGAATGGCTTGTGAAGTCACAAGTCATAATCATGACTTAAACCAATTTGGACTCAACCAACTAGCCAAAACCTAGCCCTAAGGCCCTATGGCCAGCCACATGACAGCCCCCCTTCTATAAATACTCTCCTAGGGATTAGGGCTAGCCTCTCTCTTAGGGTTTATCTAAGTTTTTAGAAAGAGGTAAGTTCCATCTTCATAAAATCATAATAAATTCATTCTAAGTCCTTTTTCCCTCAAACAAATTCCAATAGGCTCTAAATCTTGTGTTCTTGCTGTTGGAAATAAGTTTTGACAGGGAGCAAACAATTTGGGGAGCTTTTGGTGCTTTGAGAGATCCTCCTCTTTGGAGCTTTTTGGAGCTTGGAACACCTATAGGTATAATCCTTTGTAATGCCTCTAAATTCCTGTAAAAAATCATTTTTAGGGTCCCCTAGCCCTCACCCAACTGTAGGGACAGCCAACCCTAGGTTTCGGGCTCGTTTTGTGTCCGTATAGGACACGTATCAGAGCATTGTGATAGGTGCTCGACGAAATGTCCCAAAGGACTGTTCAGTCGAGATTTCGAAATCTCTTTGATCAGGAAACTAGATCTAGGTGTCGTCTAGGGTTCCCATGTGTCGTGTGCTGTTGTTCGTGTCGCGTCGTGTCGTGGGGAACACGGGACACGCGTGTGCGGGTGTACGCGCGCGGTACTGTAGCTCCCCTGCTACTCGGGGGCTACTGCGCACTGGACACGCGACGCCGACACTAGAAAATTGGTATAGGGATAGGGGCAATGACTGACACGAGGCTCGCCAAGTTTCACGAGTCCTTGTGTCGTGTCGGACACGATTTTCAGTGTGCACGGGGCAGCCACTGTGTGCGTGCGTGTGCAGTGTGTGTTTTCTATTGTTTAATCGATTTTAAATGATTCTAAATTAGGTATTAATGATTGAATGGATCCTAAATGTGATGCTTAAACCCTGTTATACTATGTTACAAAATTGTTTGGGTTTTGAGTGGTGTTTAGGCTCGAATTATTGTGGAACAGTGAATTTCTGATACTGGGCTGATACCCTCTCGATTCCAGTTTTTCAAACCATTTATTTCCCTATTGTTTACTGTTTTTGACTGATATTGTTTCCCTACATGTCATATATCATATTAACTAGGTAATTAGCATGTTAGATTGGCTTTGGGGTGTGTGGAATGGGATTTAGTATCCAAGTTGGAGGAACTGTTACATTGTTAGCTAAAATTTTGTTTTAAGATCTGAAATTGATTCTTTTACATTCATGTGAAGACCTGAGAATTCTCCCATTCATTCTATGTTGAAACCCATTGTTTAACTGAATGTATAAGAATAGTTGGGATTGTTTTTGATTAACTGATTTGATCCCAGTTTTGAACTACAACTGAGATATATATAGGTTGAACTGATTTGGGGATTTCTGAGTTTGAACATCTGGTTTCTTGTTTTGATTAAACCTGGGAATGGGTTATGAGTCGAGTTCTTCATTAACCTGAGAATGAACTGCTATGAACTGATTGGAGATATTGTTGGTTTGAAAACCGATTTCCTTCTTGTTCAATGGTTTTGAGTTTGAATTCTTCTAAAAACTGAGATGGGATATGTTTCCAGTTTTCAAAAAACCCGTGAATGTGTAATCATGTTGATAAACTGTTTTAACCTGAGATGGTTTGTGTTTCCAATTTTTGGAAACCTGAAAATTTGAATATCTGAGATTTCCCTTGTTTGCAAACCTGAGATTGTATACTGAGTTGAGGGAGGTATTGGTTGATTAGTAAACTGATTCATTCCTTCCCTGTTCTTCCTATTGCCCCATATTAATAGCTCACTGTTTTGCTATAAACTGAACTTTAATAGAATGTTGATTCAATGTTCCTGTCAACCTAAAAGGTTTCCTGAAATCTGAATCCCAGTTTCTTTTGAACTATTGATATATTGGTCATTTCCTGGGATTGATTTGAGTTTTTCAGTTCTTGAATAAACCTGAGTTAGCTTTCATTACACTATTGCCTGAGTTGGATTGGTATTTTGATTTCTAAACTAGATTGAAAACCTGAGTATGAATGTTCATTCTTGATTGATTACTTCCCAGTTTTTCCTTCTTCCCTTTAGCTATGATGATTCACTGTTAAGTTAATGTAAACCTGAATTCCTTCATGTTATTGCTCTTCACTGTTTATTCCAGGTTTCTTTCCCCTTTTCAACTGTTATTTGATTGAGCTTGTAACTGTTCATTCCCTGTTCCTTAAGCATAAATGTACACTATTTTACAGTGACACAAGAACACTAGTCTTCACTGATTTTTCCTTCATGCCAAATGATTTTCCATTTCAATGTACTGTCTTCATTTTACAGGATGTAACACTCACATACCCTGTCTCTCATGACAGTTATCACACACTCTTGTAATCTCTTAACACACACACACACAGGTTGCTATTCACAGATTTCTCATTTAGCACATGTCACTCTCTCACATGTTCACAAGCCACTGTTTTCTTAATTTCTGAATACACAACATACTCTTTCACATACAAGTCTCTTGTATCACACTATCCATGTTGGACTATCACACACACACACACACCACAGTTATTCATAGATTTTAGTTTCCTTGTTTCACTCACTCTCTAATCTATCACAGTGTCCTTGGCACTAGTCACACACCCTTGTGTTGTTTTCCCTACACTCTATGTATGTACCTAATGTATGTATAGGCATTGTTATATATATAGATACAAGTTTTTCATATATATGTGTATATGTAATTTAATATATATTGTATATATATGGTGTCTTGATGTGTGGGGTTGTGATATGGGTCATAGAGTATGGAATGCCATAGGACTAATGTAGTGTGTAGATAATGTGGTGTGTTATAGATTATGTTATAGAGTATAGGATAGATGTTCCTAATAGACTTTTAGTCTTAGTCAAGTCTATTGGCTATGTATAGGCATGGCTTGACATGTTATTGCCTAGATTAGTCTAGAAAGCTTAGAATAGTCTTGCTAGACATAGATTAGACTAGTTTGACCTAGATTAGACTTGGTTGACCTAGTTTGACTTCTAGGGTTGACCAGAGTTGACCAAGAGTTGACTTTGGCCTAGATTGACCTAGATTCATGTAGAACGCATTGCAGTGCATATTATTACCATTCTGGACTCGTTGTGACTTGTGCTGTACTAATAGGAGCCAGACATCACTCCTCGGACAGTATTCTCATCTCGGACTTTCAGATAGCAGGCGAGTACATTCTCTGATCTTTTCATACTTACCTGGATTATATTCTTGCTCTAGATTACTCTACATGATGCTGACACGTATCTTCACGGATTAGTACCATATGGATCCCTTCCTGAGATGTTATCCCTCTACGGGTGCATCGGGTATTTCATGTTCATGTACTTTATCATGTGCATCAGGTACTCCTTGTACTCGTACTAGTTCACGTTTTTACATGTTCTCATGTGCTTTCACGTGCCTCATGTACTACTCATTACATGAGTTCACGTATCTTAGTTGTATTCATGTGCTTATAACGTAACTTGAATGGATCCTTGTGTACTGGTTGGGACGGGGTGAGTAGAATTGGTTATGTGAACACTATCCCCAGTAGCTGTATAAATATGCCTCCTTATTTGTATTCATGTGCCCCCAAGCCGTTTACATAACCATTATGCTCTAAATCACGTAGCCACTTACAGTCTCCACTATCATGTATTTATTTTCAGTTACAAAATATCTCTTGTTTACTCGTACTTCCTTTTCAGCACTTCCTGTACTTTACTCTATTGCATGATTTATACTCCTAACCTGCTATGAACTGTTTTGAGAGATATGTGCTCGTTCCCGTCCTGACTGGACCTGTTGAAAATTTTACAGTGAATGATGAGGCTCTGGTGTCTATCCCTCTTGGTGCAGCATTAGACATCACTAGTGACTTGGACCTGCTAGCAGTTGGTGATACTTTCATTAGTTAGGATTACCTTACTATTTTGGGATTACTGTTTTAGACTTGAGATATTCTGAGATGTATTTATTTTAGTCACTTAGATTCTGGATTTGTATCTCGGTGATGTTACATTTCTGGTTGTTATCTATCTTTATCTTTCTATCTCATTCCTGTTCTATCCTAGATGTGGTTGAGTTATATTGTGTTATGTCACCCCCATTCGGGGAGTATAACTGTATATTACCCTTATCTGTTAGATGTTATGACCTAGGACAGCATCCTACCGCCGACACTGCGGCGTAGGCTGGACATACCCACGTCACGTGCCCTTATTCTAGGGTGCGGGTCGTGACACTCGCCTATTGTCTTTCAATGTTCTAGCCGTCTAACTCGTGCAGCAAAGGCACGGTATGGTTCGTGCACTAAGGCACTCGCCGAGTACAGTTATCCCATGTTCTTACGGCTTGCGCACTGAGGCGCTCGCCTTAGCGATATCCAATGTTCCATAGCGACTCGTGCATATGATACACGTTTCATTTTAATTGTACTAACTTAGTGTTCGACACACACTATGATTTATCCCCGATCGGACCACGCCCGTGGCGTCGATAGGTTAACTTAGCATACAATGATATATTTGACTTATCGAATGAAGGAGTAAAAGAAGTCAATCCTCCCACCTTGAGTCGATACGCCTTCATCGTTTCGCCGAGCCGATGCGGCTCGATTTCCTAACTTTGTTGCACGACCACTCTCCTGACTTAGCCATTCGAGCACTTCGTGCTTCAATGAGTTATCCGTCCGATTTGCCTTAGCGCGCCCAAGTCTTAGCCCGTCGCAAGGCGATGATTTGATTTCGCGGACCCCTTACTAAATATTGCAAAAGACCGACCTCTAATATTTTCTCGTCAAAGTATAGCCTGTACACGAAACCAACTAAAATCGATACTTGCATCGATTCGAACTTGCGCCTTGGTCGATTCGATTTCTTAGAATCTTCGAGCCGATTCAACGCACTCATCCTTCGGGGCAACGCGGCGCTTCGCATCGATTCACTCGATGCATTCTTCGGGACAAGGCAACTCTTCGCATCGACTTCGTTCGATGCATTACTCGGGACAACTTAACTCTCTTATCGTTTTGCATCGATACATTCCCTTGGGTCAACGCGACTCGCTGAGTCAACGTTTCAGCGTAATGCGCCGTGCGGAGCGGGGTATTACAGAATATACCACTCAAAACAAGGTTCGTCCTCGAACCAAAACCAACACTCTGACTAAGTGTTTTATAGATCGTATCACGATCTTGCCCCACCAATGTTGTTCGATTTCATAATATCTCGCAAGCTTTCCATTAACATTTTCAAAGTCCTCCCTGCAGCTCGATTTGAATTTGTATACAACTCGATTTGGATTCGTACCTATATTCAAGGCGTCCCGAAGATATATGTATTTAGACCAATTCCAGTGGTAGCAAATTGGAATAAAGCTGACAGGTAAATTTCAATCCTATGCTTGCCATCTCGTACTCTCGGTCGGACTTATCCTTAGCAACCGTTCTCGAAATTTTTATCGCATACGTATATTCGATACATACGTGATTCATTCAATAAGGTTACCACATGCGACGCGATTCAAAAATCACATATCTCACTTCGTTTCACCGGGACTATCAATTTCCATGCGTCGCGTCGAGCTGATGCGCATCCGATCGCAACAATCCTCCGCAACGCCTTGCGTTCGCGTTCGAATTCGTTACCCAACTATTTTCGAAGTTTTGCTATGCAACTTATCTCGATCCGATTTCCTTTGTTGACTTGCAATGCATAAACATTCAGGGCTACGCCCGCTAGGTTACTTACATAGTCCCCGTGCTTAGATTCTTCCGACGTAAGTTTTAAATTAACATTGCACAAAGGCCACAATCTATCCGACACGAAAGTTTACATCAAGGCGACGGTGCTCAAGACAACGATCGCCTTGACACGAAGTCTTTACGACGCATCTTACATCCAATTTCCTAACGAGTAGGAATTTACTAGCCAAATTCCCAACTTATCCGTCTCGCAACATCGAACATAATTTCGATTCACGCAAGCTCAATTGCAAGGTGAATCTGAATCTAACGACATGACTCGTAAGCCATTCCCTTATCGTTCCCTCTCGTGCATAGCACGATTCTCGCACTCGCCTATCCGAATCACCAAGTCCGTTGGTGAATTCTAGTTCGACCGTCGACCAACATAACCATTCAAGTATTCATCCGACGATTACTCAAAATCTAACTATATCATTCTCATCGAAAGCTGTTCCAACAATTTTCGATCGCCTAGACTTATCGTCAACATGCACCATGTTACATTTGTTATCGATGACATCTCATATGCGATATCGCATGGGTCATCTTACGGTCTGCAGCATTCAATTTGATTTGGCGGTCAAGTCTTCTAGGGTCAGCTTCCCCGAAGCTACGCTCGATAATTGTGGATCATCACCGAAGGACAGTTTACTACGAACCATGCTATATCTTATTTCGGAGCCAAATCACGTTCCGACGATTCTATACGACTATCCAATTTCGGACAAAAACCATTTCTATCGGCGCAACTGATGCGCAACTATCCTCCGAGTCAAGTCATGCACTGCCATCGATGATTCCGTAATTTACGAAACATCTACTCGCATTGCGTTCGAGTCTATCTTATTCGCGGGTCGACACACGAGATGCTATACGCATCGAGCAATCGTCGATGACTTATAGTCTCGTCTTGATTAATCACAAAATTTATGATCAACCAAGTTCGTTCATTCTCGTATCGCTACTTACAAAATTTTGATAGCGCAAGGCGCACTCCATTTTGTATTCTCACATCGTGCTTACGTTTCCTTGCGTATCGATCTTGATAGTTCATATCAATTTCGATAGCAAGAGGGTCGACTTCGAATCCGTTTCAACGTCAACTTAACTCGCATCGCATACATCCAAGTTCGCAATAAACTTTTCCATACGCATCAAATTGTTTTCCGATTCGCCGCATCCCGCTATACTTTGATCGCGTAACCGAGTTATCGATTATCCAACATCGTGCCGTCGAGTTATACGATCTCGCCCTCTAAGTTTCGCGTGTTTTTCAGTCGTACTCAAATGAGCGTCGCCGTAACGTAACCAACTATTTCTTAGGCATGATTACTCACGTCGACCAACTCTTCACCGAAGTCGCACATCGTGCGATTCGATTACAATTCACATCGTCCAACATTTCTATCGAAATCGCAAGTCGTGCGATTCGATTCGTCTAGCCCAACATTTCTACCTAGATCGCAAGTCGTGCGACTCATTTGTGAGCTCGAGTATTCCTTTCCCGTCGATCCGATTATTGCGTCAAGGCATAATCGTTTCGCTAGTCTCGGTCATCCGACCAACTTATAACTTTCGTCCGACGTATCGTTCATTGATACGAGTCTCGCCTTATCGTCCCAACCGATTTTCGAAGAACACTTGCATCAACATATCGCCATATAAATTTTCAATCGAGTCTCGGTACTCCCCCGTCCGTTGCGGACGTACCTTCCGCAATTCTCACAACACGTCGATGAAATTTATCGCACAAGTGCTATACCATATACCACTCAAAATCGAGTCATTCATCGCCTACGTGGTATGGCATATACCACTCGAAATTCAAGCCATTTCCCTCGCACTATACTTAGTATAAACCGACAATCTCTTTCGACTCACGATTTTCGCAGTGATCGTGCTTGATCACAACCGTAACTTTGATTCTATCAATATCCGATGCAACTCGATCAATGTTCTCGTTTGCCAACATAAGTTTGGTGTACAACCGAACGATTCGTTCTATCGATTTACGATTTCAATTCTTTCCTTACGTTGCATCTCGTGCAACAATTTAGTTGACATGCATTGCACCACATGCAACAATTTTACCTCCGATATGCGTTGCACATCGTGCTGCGATTTATTTTTCGACATTTTATTTCACTTTATGTAACAATTTATTTCCAATCTTCTTTGTACTTCGTGTAATGATTAATTTGATATGCGTTGCACCACGTGCAATGATTTTACTTTCAATACGCGTTGCACATCGTGCAACGATTATTTCTGATATTTACCGTACCTCGTGCAACAATTTACTCTCGACTTTCCAAGTCAATGCTCAATCCGTTTAACATATTCGGTATTGGCTTATCACTTCTCACTTTCATTTTAACGCATATTCCCATTAACTCGTTGCACATCGTGCATTCGTTTTATTTCTCTTTCAACATGTTACATTGCCACAATATCTCAAATCGTATTTCATAATTTGTTGCGCTTGCAGCAACTAACATTTTTACGGCTCGTTGCATTCAATGCAATATACCGTTCGCGACTTAAAAAGCAAACATCATAAAATTTCCAAAACACATGCGGCAAAATTTCATGAATTGTATTAGACTTATTGTATGGAACATCCAGTGCGGCATCGAGTAGAGTCAAGAGTGATATCAAGTGGTGGTGGGCAACTTTTTGAATTGTAATGAAGCGAGCATCCAGAGAAAATTGAGCCTAGAGCTCTGATACCAATTTGTCACGCCCCGACCCGGAATCACCCGAATCATTGTCCTCGCAGGGGGCGTGATGCCGCACGAGCCTGGAGTTGCGCTCGTGCAAGGCAAGATGACAAGTTCTCAAATGGTTATCTTTTGATTCGATTCAACAACGAAAGGAAACATGGTATACGAAACAATTCTCTTTATTGATATCTGAAACTGAGATTACAATGGCTTTTGATAGCCTAACAATATATGCCAGATTGGCTACAACACTCAGGTTCCCTCTTGCCCACAAAGGATTTCATCGTTCCATACATCATGCCTTCTATATCTCAGCCGCATCAATCCAGCTGCGTAGTCCGAGCGTCAATGCGATAGCACACTTCAATGCGCTTCGACATTCCAAGCCTTAACGCGTTCAAGCGATGCTTCGCCGTGAGCAATCCATTCCCTGCATCCTACATGAAGCTGGTGGGGGATCAGTACGTTCGTCCTCGCATGTACTGATTCAAAGATCATCTTTCCAAACCAACATCTTTAATATTTACGTTGAATCATGCAACTTAGCTTATGATCTTGCTATGTTCTCCTTAGGGTCAATTTTATGGCATCTTTGAAAGCGTAAAGCATGTTATCATAGCAGCATGTTATCGAATTGAATAGGCAAGCAAACAAACAATCTCGTGTTTGATTCGTGGCGCGACTTCTTACCAAGTCGACGCATTCGCCCTTGCACCGACGCAAGGTGAATACGCCGTAATCCTTCCCTGTCATGTTATATGTGCATCTCTAGACATGATCTCTATGCGGGACGCATACGCGCCTACACTTTCAACCCATCGTTCCTTAACTATATGAGGGCCGTTGGCGTATCCGCGCCGGAATGGACTAAAGGAGTTCATTTCTTTTCTCTCCTTCTTTTCTCAATATTTGGTCGGGCTGCCCGGCATTTCACGGGTTGGGTCACATCCCAACAACCGAAACAATCCCGCTGCATACCATCATTTGCGGCTTTCCCATCTTGTTTAAGGATGTGCGCCTACAAAGATTAATCGAATCCCTCCTAGGCCAAAGCGGTTCCGGGGCGCTCTGGCATTTAACCGTTTGGGGGAAACACCCGTGCACGGGCTATTATCACAATTTAATCTCGAGCCCATTCCAATCGACCATGCAATGCCCTATCATTCAAGTAATCAAATTCAAACAACCAAACATAGTCTTGAGTTCGAGACTCAGACTTATCATCTCGCATCTCTTTTGTTAGCTTTCTGTGTTCTTACGTTTCTTGCTTCGTTTCAATGATTCAATGGCATCATGCCTCAACTCAATGCTCGTCAACCGAACGACCCAAAGGTCTCGAACACCTTTCGAGGCACCATGTCATAGCCGACAGTTTCGCCACATTCATGCCACAACTGTATTCTCGCAACGAAGCCATCTTTTATTATCCCGTGCACGTAGGCACGTTTCGACCGTATATCTATGTTCTATAACTTAGCATTCAATGCTCGGGACTTGCGCGCTAGGGCGCTCGCCTATTGTCTTTCAATGTTCTAGCCGTCTAACTCGTACAGCAAAGGCACGATATGGTTCGTGCACTAAGGCACTCGCCGAGTACAGTTATCCCATGTTCTTACGGCTTGCGCACTGAGGCGCTCGCCTTAGCGATATCCAATGTTCCATAGCGACTCGTGCATATGATGCACGTTTCATTTCAATTGTACTAACTTAGTGTTTGACACACACTATGATTTATCCCCGATCGGACCATGCCCGTGGCGTCGATAGGTTAACTTAGCATACAATGATATATTTGACTTATCGAATGAAGGAGTAAAAGAAGTCAATCCTCCCACCTTGAGTCGATACGCCTTCGTCGTTTCGCCGAGCCGATGCGGCTCGATTCCCTAACTTTGTTGCACGGCCACTCTCCTGACTTAGCCATTCGAGCACTTTGTGCTTCAATGAGTTATCCGTCCGATTTGCCTTAGCGTGCCCAAGTCTTAGCCCGTCGCAAGGCGACGATTTGATTTCGCGGACCCCTTACTAAATATTGCAAAAGACCGACCTCTAATATTTTCCCGTCAAAGTATGGCCTGCACACGAAACCAACTAAAATCGATACTTGCATCGATTTAGACTTGCGCCTTGGTCGATTCGATTTCTTAGAATCTTCGAGCCGATTCAACGCACTCATCCTTCGGGGCAACGCGGCGCTTCGCATCGATTCACTCGATGCATTCTTCGGGACAAGGCAACTCTTCGCATCGACTTCGTTCGATGCATTACTCGGGACAACTTAACTCTATTATCATTTTGCATCGATACATTCCCTTGGGTCAACGCGACTCGCTGAGTCAACGTTTCAGCGTAATGCGCCGTGCGGAGCGGGGCATTACACCTGTCACTTCCTTTGCTGGGTTTTTTCGAGGTGGGTGTTGACTTTCCTATCTCCTTTAGGCTCTTGTCTATCTCCTCGATCGGATGCATATAGACTTCTCCAGCGATTTCAGCCATCGCATCGAAGAAGCTATTCGTGCTTATGATTCCCACGTTTAATGCTTGTTGCATCCTGGCGACCGGTGCTTGGCCAATGTTGGCAAGAGCATCTGCTCGAATATTGGCCACATCATGGAAGGTGGTAGGGTTGACTGTGGTGATGGGTTGGAGGGCGGGGGATGTGGTTCCTCTATGTCCATCGAAGCCTCCGGCTACTCCGATGGTGTAGACTCTATAGCTATGCCTCTTTCTCTGGCTGTGTCGTCGTTGTTCCCTGTCGCCCTACCCGACGTGGTAACATCAGTAGGTTTTGCTGTGCCTTAATGATCACCTGTGAGCTCTAATGCGAGAATCTCAAATTTATTGGTTAGATTTATGCCTGCAGGACTGTATGGAACAATGGCTCTTTCTTGGACGGCTGGTTCCTGGGCGATGCCATTCTCTGCGCTGTTGTCAAAGCGGATATGGGAGGTGGGTAGAGAAAGGAGGAGAGATTGTGTGGGTTTTCTGGGTGCCTGTTTGGTTGCCGCCTTTCGGCCCACCTTCTTTTTCAGTTCTGGGTGCACGTGGAAGCAATGCGTGGTAGAGTGGCCACGCATGCGATAATGCAATATATGATGTTGTTGTCATATATAATTCATTGGGAGTGTGTCTTGTTGCCGAAGGATATTTGTATGTGGGTCGGAAGATCTTGCGACAAATCAAGTTCCATACAGATTTTAGCATAGTTTCCTTTTGATAGGTTGCGTGTTTCTTCTGTCGATGCCACAAATGTCCCGAATGAGTTAGCTATTCTCCTCAACGCTGCGGGGTCAAAACAGATTAAGGGAGGTTAAGGGTGACCCACGTAGAGACGATCGCGAAGTCTTCTTCAATTTTGAAGTTCGGGGACCATTTTACTATTTTTATGATGTGGTTATCTATCCTTCTGGTGCCTCTGGTCCAGAGTTTCTGGTGATCACTTTCAGAGGATAGATGAAGGAGCATGTGTTTGGGGTCCATGAGAGTGACCATGTGCCCCGAGGTAAGGCCCCAGCTGGCGACCACTTCCTGGACCCGGGCTAGCTTCGGACATCTACTGGAGAATTTAAGCACAAAGGAGAAAGGAAATAAAGTTGATAAGGACGCAATTTCAGTAGGGGAGAAATGCACCAGAATCGTTTGGCTATCATGGGGGTCAACATACTCAATATCTGGTAGAGCAATCTCCGGCAGAGGTTGGAATATATTAGAAGCACGATCTGGGCGAAGTTTATCTGCATACGAAGGCACAGGGGGTATGGAGTTGGAAACGCTGGGAACGCCCACAAGCCCCGCGTGCGTCTAGATTGCGACCATCGTGAATCTGGGTGGCGCCAACAGCAGTAGCTACACTGCGTGCAGCAGACCCGAGGGAAAGCACGGAGGGCGCGGGGGGTGGATCACTGCTGGCGCATGCGCCGGGGGCAGGAAGGCACCGAGGGAAGGCACAGACCCCAAGGTCCAGGGAGGGAGGGACAAGTCGCCGCTTCCGAGGCAGGGAGGGAAGTGGCGCCACAGTCGCAGGCGTTCCTGAAGCTGGCGCAGAGGGAGGCGTCAAGGCCGGCAGGGATGAGAGTGGCGCCCCGTGCGCATGCGTGAAAGGATGAAGTGCACGGAGGCTGGGTAGCGCGAGAGGACGTACGCCAAATCCAACAGGACTCACCTCCGGCCCAGCTCCAGTATGTTGCGTAGGGTGCGCTGGGACCACGGAAGCGCCAAACAAATCCGAATAAGAATTCGAATTTGAAATCATATTCGAATAAGAATTCGAATTTGAAAAGGGGAACGAGCGAGAAGAGGGAAGGAATCTCGAGGCAGTAGCGCCAGCTAAAAGAGCCGTGCGTCCCCCAGAGGAAGATGGCACCGCCGACAGCCACGCTAGGGCCGTCGGCGACGGTGCACCGGAGTCGCGGGGGACCGACGTAGCGCCTCGACGGAAAGGCCGATCAGGATTAGGAGCTCCGTCGGCCAGGAAGGGGGCCCCGTCGGGGACCAGACAACCGGGAAGGACAGGACTGCATCGCCAGATGGAGAAGCCTCCAATGCCACGCCAGGAGGCACGACCATGGGAGACCGCACGGAAGAGAAGATGGGGGAAACAGACCGGAGGACACAGCAAACGGCGAATGACGACGCGAGGATGGGGAAGGGAGCTGCTAGGAGAGGAGGAAGAAGGGGGAGGGGATGAACCCGCCGACGGGGGCTCCTACTACCGGGGGGGGGCGATAAGAATCGCCCGCAAGGGAAAAGGGGGGAAGGGGAGAGAGGTCATATATATATATATATATATATATATATATATATATATATATATATATATATATATATATATATATATATATATATATATATATATATAAACTCTAGAGCAATAGATGGCGATCGCATGTGACCCAGACCCGACGCGAGCAAACCCTAGGGCTACCCTGGCGCCTCCTCCCCGGCCGCCGGACCCTCTCTCGGAGGGAAGGAGGACGATGGCGAGGAAGGGAGGGGGCTGGCGGTCCACCCTGGCGGGCGGCGGAGGTGGCCCGCCGGGCGGGGGGGGAGGGGTCTGGCGGACTCCCTCCGAGGCTGCCGGAGCAGCGGGAGGGGCCGACGACGGCCAGGGGGGCGGCCGACCCCTCCCAGGCAGTGGTGGCGGACATGGCGGCGACGGCGGCATCCCGGGGACATGCGTCTCCGACGAGGGTGGGTTTCGGACCGGTTTCTCTTATTTTTGAATTCAGATCCGGCTCCGGGACTAGGGATGGCCGGATTGATGATGAAGGTTGGACGACGGTGGTGAGACGTCATCCGGGAGGGAGAAGAGGGGCTCAATCTTAGGGTATGAGCCGAACGGGCCCTGGAAGGAGCGGGGGCAGGTCGACCATCGGCCTTGGTATCACACGACGACAGGGAGGAGGTCCGGGTCGCACTACGACGGGATGGCGGCCAAAGGCGACGACGGCGGAGAAAGGAAAAAGTTTTGCTGGAGATGTTGGGAGTCAGAGACCTCCGTCTGCTCCTCCCCGAACGGGCACAGACGGGCCTCATCCCAAATCCTGGAAGGATGTGTGTATGTCGGAAGGGAACAAGAGCCTGGTGTCAATGGAGTATGTGCCACCGATGAAGATTGGAGGAGGTCTTCGAGCATATTTTCCGGCAAAAGAGATAGCGGAGGTCACGGACTTCTGGAAGAACACGCTGGTGATGTATGTGTTGGAGAGTAAACCATTCTATGGACAGATTCGGGGTTATGCTGAGAGGGTGTGGCGGCCCAAGGGGAGTATGGAGTTTTTCTCACGAAAGAATGGATTTTACTACGTGAGATTCGGCTTGGAGGAAGATGTGTCCAGGATTATTCAAGGAGGGCCCTGGTGCTTTGACGGGCGGCTTATTATCCTGAAGGAGTGGACACCGGAGCTGAGATGTGAGAAGGAAGTACTGAACGCGATTCCCGTCTGGATTCGCTTTCCTGAGTTCCCGATGAAATACTGGAGTATCCCTCTGCTTATGCGATTGGCTAGCTTGGTCGGTAAGCCGATCAAAGCGGATGAGGCTACGGCTTTCCATACCAGACTGATATACGCCAGAGTATTTATGGAGATAAAGGCCGGGACGGAGCTTTCGAGTATCCTTGAGTATCAGGTGGCATCCGGGGAGGTGTTGACTCAGGCTATGGAGTACGACTGGGTCCCCCCAATGTGTTCCTTCTGTGAGTGCTTTAGTCACTCGTCTAGTGCTTGCCGGACTCGAGAGACGAAAACAGCTAGGCCCTCGGTAGCGCAGATGGAGGTAGTGGAGCCAGAGGTGACACCCAGTCCCATTATAGGAGTGGTGGAGCCAGTCAGACCGATGGAGGAGGTGTCCATGATGGAGGGGGCCAGGAGGTCCACAATTGACACCCTGTAGAGACAGGAGGGTTCTCAGGGCACGATAGTCCCGTTCAGGCCCCAGAGGAGTATGGTGACCAGGGGTATGAGTTCCCTGGATAGCAAACAGGATGGGATGGAGACTTCTATGGTGGCACAGGTCTATAGCAGGAAAAGGCACGCCCCGTCCCCTCGGGAAGAGGAGTACCAGCCAGGGGGGCTTGATGATCAGACCGTGGCCAACCCAGATTGGACCTTGACTCTCTCCAGTATTCAGGCCCATCTTGTACCTTTTTCGGGGACGAGGAGGGGGGAGGATATAGATCTGACGGACGTGACACTTCCCTCGGGTGTCAGTCGAGATGGTGTCCAGGGGGTCCTCACATTAAGTAATTAATGTCGATCCTTGCCTGGAACATTCGTGGTGGGTGTTCTATTGGGAGATGGAGGGAGATCAGTGGAGTTCTGAAGAAGGAGAAGAGTGACATTACTATTCTTCTTGAGACAAAGATTAGAGGGGAGACTATGTTATCTCGCAGGACGCCTGCAAACTGGGCTCATACCCACAACTTGAATCTTTGTGATATGGCTCGGATCTGGGTTCGGTGGAACAGAGACAGTTGGGAGGGAGAACATGTCTTGCTGACAGAGCAGCTTATTGGCATTTCTTTCACCAACAAGGGAGGCTTCTACTTCATTCTTGGAGCAGTCTATGGGCACAATGACAGGCAACTTCGGAAGACCTTGTGGGCGGACATAGTGCGAGTAGGTAGTATGACGGAGCACCTACATCTTCCCCTGCTGCTTATGGGAGACTTCAATGCCATGCTACATCGTCAGGAGAAGATAGGAGGTCGCCCAGTGCCGGATTCGATCTTATACGACTTCCAGAGGTGTCTCCTCTTGTCTGGACTGAGGGGTTTGGAGAGAGCCAGACACATTTGGACCTGGCACAACAAGGCGGTCCACAACAGGATTGCCTGTCAGCTGGACCGGGCTTTGGGAAATAGTGAATGGTTTCGCTACTTCCCGAATTCCATGGCGGAAGGGCTAGCGGCTGGGACCAGCGATCACTCCCCTATCCGTGTGGGTCTCTCTGCGAGGCCCACTTGGAAGGCCCGGCCATTCCGCTACAACAATGGCTGGTACCTTTCTGCGGGATATGAGGAGACTGTTATGGGAGGGTTACGTTATACTCGGGAGGGCACGGTTCAGTTTTGTATGGCTCACAAACTCAAATAGGTCAAGAGAGCTATTCGAGATTAGGTAAAGAAGAGGCCACGGTCTTCCTTGGAGGATAAGGAGGCCGAGCTTCGTGAGGTTCAGGAAGCTATGTAGGCTGACATGCTGAGCGGTGAGTTGGCGGCTAGGAAGCGGGACCTGATTGCGGAGATTAACATCTTAAGACTTCAGCAAGAGATTAGTGCGGCCCAGAGGGCCAAGTGTTCTTGGCTTAAGGATGGGAATCGGTGTACCAAGTTCTTCTATGATGTGATCCGTGCCAGACAGCACCGGAACAGCATCCCCAGGCTACTTAATGGCGAGGGCAGGCTTGTTGGTGACCCGATGGAGATTCAGGAGGAGGCGGTCAGGTTCTATTCTGACTTATATCAGCAAACTAATTATCCTACCATATTCCCAGATCTTGTCACGAAGAGGCTGGTGACGCACCATGGGAAAAGCTTACTGTTGGCCCCTGTGAGATTGGAGGGGGTGGAGGATATTGTGATGAAAGCAGATCCTAATAAGGCTCCGGGGCCTGACAGCTTCTCTTCTGGGTTCTTTAGACATCATTGGGGTGTACTAAAGTTCCCAGTTCTGAAGGCGGTGCAGGAGTTTTTCTTGGAAGGGAAGCTGCTAAAGGAGCTGAATCACACCTTCCTGACCTTGGTTCCGAAGAAGGAGGGTGCTACCTCCCTCGCCGACTTCAGGCCTATTGCGTGTTGTAATTATCTATATAAGATAATTACGCACCTCATGTGTCGACGTATGGAGGGGATTATGTAGGGCTTGGTGTCTCAGAATCAAGCGGCTTTCATCAAGGGGCGTTCGATTGTCGAGCACAGTCTTCTTGCTCATGAGATGGTGAGGGATTTCAACAAACTAGGGGGGATGAAGGCATGTGTTAAACTGGATTTGCGGAAAGCCTATGACACGGTCAACCGGGACTTTCTCTGCCACCTTATGCTTGCTATGGGCTTTGATGAGAGATGGGTGGCAAGGGTGAGGGAGTGCATATGCTCTCCCACATTTTTGGTCCTCATTCAGGGTACTCCTTATGGATGCTTCTCGAGCAACAGGGGACTGCGGCAGGGGGATCCTCTCTTTCCGTACCTGTTCACTCTGGTGATGGAGTATTTCACTTGTATGATGGACATGGCGGTGTATAGTAGGAAGATTGTTCCCTTTTTCAGGCAGGTCAAGTCGGTAGTGTCTCATTTGATTTATGCAGACGACCTCTTGGTATTCCTGCATCCATCTATGAGGGGGTTGAGGGCACTTTCAGATATTATGGAGGAGTTTGGACGGTTGGCCGACCTGCAGCTGAATAGGAAGAAGAGTAGGGTCTATTTCAGCTCTCTGTGTACACTCAAGGAGGAACGGGCTCTTTCCCTGGGGGTGGAGAAAGGGGAGTTACCAGTGAAGTATCTGGGGGTACCGTTGACGGTCAATTATGCCAAGGATCAGGATTGTCTCAGCCTGGTAGAGTTTGCCCAAAGGAGGGTGGAAGGTTGGCAGGCAGCTGGTCTGTCCTTTGGTGGCCGTATTGAGCTGGTGCGGTCTGTTATCTCTGGCATTGCTATGTTCTGGTTGCAGTCGATTCAGATTCCAGTATCTACCATTAGGAAGGTGGAGTCCGTTTGTGCTAATTTTATCTGGAGAGGAGGTATGCATGCGATTGCCTGGGAACAACTCTGCCGGACTCGGAAGGAAGGAGGAGTGGGGTTGCGTCCTCTTCGGGCGGTTAGGGAGGCATCGGGGGTACGGACGGCGTAGCGGTTCATCAAGGGAGGTTCCCTTTGGGCAGAGTGGCTGGCTAGCAGATATGTGCGGCGGATGAACTTCTGGACTTGTAGGATTGATAACAATTTCTCGGTCTCTTTTAAGGCTATTCTTAGGTGCAGACTGGTCCTTCAGTCCGCTATCTGCAGGAATATGAGAGATGGGGTGAATACTGATCTCTGGCTGGACCCGTAGATGGGAAATGGATCCCTTCTGGAGATCTTGGGGGCTCAGATGGACAGAGAGGCGAGCAGGGGAGTGAAATGTAGTCGGATTATCAGGGATGGGAGCTGGAGGCCGGAGGAGTATCCATACACAGCTCAGTTTGGGGAGGAGATTCGTCGAATTACTATCGATACTAGCCTGACTGAGGACTCCTGGAGTTGGGTTGATCCTGGTTCGGTTGGAGGGTCTGGAATATTCAATTTTAAAAGTTGTTATAATCTGGTTCGGACCCCACACGACAGGATTGTGGAGTATGACTTTATTTGGGCGAAGGGGATTGCTCGTAAAATGCAGCTTTGTTCATACAGACTCCTTCTTGGCAGGTTGATGACTCGGGACAGACTCATTAGGTTTGGGATGCAGATTCCAGACCCGAAGTGTGTTCTCTGTACCGGTGACGCGGAGTCTATGGGCCACCTATTCTTTGAGTTCCCATGGACTTGGCACATATGGGAGGAGCAGTACATGCGATCGTTGGGAGGGGTTGGCAGTGCCAGAGATATCCGGGGGATCCTCAGCTGGATCACCAACCGCCGAGGCATGGACCCTGGTTGGACCAAGACGGCGAGAGTTAGACTTGCTGCATCAGTTTGGCATGTCTGGAGGGAGCGCAATAGGCGTATCTTTGAGGGACTGACTACTCCGCCAGTCGGAATTCTACATAATATAGAATTCGATGTATCTGTAATGGCCCCTTAACTGGGGATGGAGTTGTGAGAATAGTGTATTGCAATACCTTTACTGTGATTTACGTGGAATAAAATTTACCCTTATTCCAAATATATATATATATATATATATATATATATATATATATATATATTGAAAGAAACCCTCTCATTTTATTCCGTAAAGGCTCAAAATGCCGAAGCCTGTACAAGTATACCCCTAGGCACAAAATGCCGACACCTATACAAGTATACCAATAAAACACAAAAACCAAACCTGGGGCTTAGCCGAGGATAGAGATCCAAAAACTAGTCTGGCCATGCACGCAGAAGTTCCTGATCTTCCGGCACTGCCTGAACACCTCACAGATGAGCATGTCAGCGTCGTACTAGTGGCCTTCGTATCTCGTCTTATTACGATTCTTCCATAAAACCCACGTAGCAACAGCCTCTGTGATCTGGTGGCCGTGGGAGGCGTTAGCCCACCCAGCTAATAGATCGAGGAGGCTCCCGCCCACCTGAGCCTGCCGGCAAAGCCGGGACAGCACTGTCCAGACCTGAACGGGAAGATCCCCCCGGCAAAAGATGTGGTCGATGGTTTCCATCCGAAGCTCGGAGCAACAGTTGCAGGCGAAGGCTAAGTTGAATCCAATAGAGTACATAATGTCATCGGTCGATAACTTGTTTCTAATGGCTCTCCAAATAAGGATGGACCACATTTTAGGGATACAAGTCTGCCAGAAGGCGGCACTGATTGGTGAAGATGATCCACGACCGCGAGCCACATGTCCGACCAAACGGATGGAGAAGTCGCCTGCCGGACTAGTAGACCATCGTAGCTCGTCAGCATCTGAGCTGATCTTCAGACCTTGTCGACGGATGCACTCTTCCGTTTCCTCTCCGGCCCATTCACGGATCTTGTCCCAATCCCAGTCGTTTCTGGGTGCATCCCAAAGTTCCCTGATCCTGCTGTTCCCCGGGGCCTCCGGGAGGCGGGGGAGCATGGTTTCTCCTGTCCAGCGTTCTAGGAAGGTGGAGGACTCTCCGTCACCCAAACGAAGACGAATTATCGGTTCGACAATGGTTCATCCGGAGATGATGCGCCGCCAAGCTGCGAAGGATCTGCTGTTGGCGGTCGCCTGTGATGGGTGAATATGCTTCAAGTATCTGGCCTTCATGAATCTCGTCCATAAATTCCTACTCGTGCGTAGTTTCCACCACAGTTTCATCGAGAAGGCATCAGCGATGTGAGATAGTTTGGCGAAGCCCAAGCCCCCGTCGTCTGTGGGTTTAGCCATAGTGTCCCAGCTCGCCCAACTGTGCTTGATGTGACCCCCACTATGTCCCCAAAAAAGTTGTTGAGGATGGTTTCGATCGAAGAGAGCACCTTCTTGGGGGGAGAGCGTGCCGCGAGGGTGTATATGGGAATGGAGGAGAGGACGTGTTTGATGAGGATCATCTTGCCGCCTGGGGATAGGGTGGCATTGTGCCACCCCTCCAGTTTCTTTCTGATTTTGTTAATGAGATCTTCGAAGATGCATGCGTTGGATTTGTCATACACGAGGGAGCATCCGAGATATTGAAACGGCGGATGACTAATGGAGAACGAGGTGATGTTGGAGATGGTGGTAGCGTTCTCTCTCTTGATGTTGTGGTGGGCGTAGATGACACTCTTTTTTGGGTTGATCTTCTGGCCGGAGCAAGAAGCGTATCTTTGCAGGGTATTGTAGACCACCTCCAACGACCCGACATTCCCGGAGGAGAAAATGAGGATGCCATCAGCATAGGCTAGGTGAGTGATGATTGGACAGCCGCTGGCGGTGTAAAAATGCTGGAAGTTCGGGGTGTTGGTCAACTTGTTCATATTTCTGCTCAAGGCATCCGCTATAATAATGAATATAATGGATGATAAAGGGTCTCCCTGTCTGACACCGTGACTCGATTTGAAGAATCCATCAGCTTGACCATTGATCACCGTAGAGAACTAGGAGTTGCTGATCGATCTCCAGACGATATTGGTCCAGGATTCCGAAAAGCCAAACCCCCCGAGGACCCAAATCATGAATTGTCAATCCAGTCTGTCATGCGCTTTCTTCATGTCCAGTTTGATAGCGATGTTGCCTCCCCTGCCTGGGAGTTTCAGGCAGGTGATTAACTCTTGTGCAAGAATGATGTTATCCTGAATGTTTCTACCTTTTACGAAGCCGCTTTGTTCCTCAAAGATGATTTTGGGAAGCAGGTCTGACATACGGGAAGCGATTATCTTAGAGATGATCTTGTTGGTGAAGGTGCACAGGCTTATGGGTCGGAAGTCGCAAAAAGTTTCAGGGTTATCCTTTTTCGGGATGAGGATCAGGTTGGCGGAAGATATGGCTCTGGGATAAGTGGCTCCCTGGAAGAAGGCCGTCGCCGCTTCATGGATGTCCTGCTTGATTATGTCCCAACACTCCCTTAAGAAGACCCCCGAGAATTCGTCCAGACCAGGCGCACTGTGAGCATCCAGGGCCTAGACCGCGTCTTTCACTTATTGCTCGGACGGAGGGAGATCCAGCTGGTAGTTATCAGTGTCGTTGATGAGGTGAGGGATCTCAGCCAGAAAGTTGTTGTCTCTGCGAACCCACTCTTTGGAGAACAGCTGAGTATAAAATTTGGCGGCCGCATCTTGGATTCTCCGTTGGTTGGTGATGATGTTTCCAGAGTCATCTTTTATCTGATGTAGGGATAGTTTCTGTTTGTGTCAGTTGACGCAGGCGTGAAAGTAGGCCGAGTTTTTGTCCCCCTCACTGTCCCATTTGAGTCTCGCTTTCTGTTTCCATAAGTCTGTTTCAACTTTCAGCCGGAATTTAAGAATAGCTTTAGTGAGATTAAGGGCGGTCCTGACTTGTGGCAACCTGTCTGTGGTGAATAAGGCTTCTGTGCGGGTAACATCATCCTCCGCGATGCGGACCGCCTAGAATATGTCCCCGTACGCCTGTTTACTCCATGCCGCCAGAGCTTTCCTGGTAGCCTTAAGTTTGTTGGCCACCCTGATGAGCGGGTCGGGAGAGTCCGCGAGGTTCTAGGCTTCCTTCACCACGTGTTTAAATTGTGGGTGTTCGCTCCAGAAGTCGAAAAAACCGAAAGTTTTTTTTAATTTGGCTGGAATTGCACCTAATCTCAACCAGCAGGGGTGCGTGGCCGGATTCTGTAGCATTCAGGTGAGATAGTCTGGAAGTGCATCCCATGCCTTGCCAGCAGTTGTTCGTAAGATCCCTATCCAGGCGGGAGTATTGCCGACGATGACATTCTTGCATGTTGCACCAGGTGAATTCGTTGTCGGTAAATTAGATCGGAGCAAGGTTGGCATTGAAAATAAAGTTGTTGAAATCTTGGATGGCCGTGTGGAGAGGTGTTCGCCCGCCCGATTTCTCTTTTCTGCAAGTGATGGCATTAAAGTCCCCAATGCAAAGCCATGGGTGGTTGATGTGGTTGAGGTTGAAGTTGAAGAGGTCGTTCCAGAGTTGTTTGCGTTCTGCCATGTCACAGCTGCCGTGGACCGCTGATAGAGTGGCGCGCTTGGGCAGGAAAGGGTGCTCAATCCAGTACGAGAGGGCTTGCCTCGAATCTTGGATCACTCCGATCTTGACAATATCCTTTGAGCAGAGGATCCAAATGTCATGGTTGCCAGCTACGAGGTGAATCCGAGCTGCAGCTGAATGGACTTTATTTTTTTGGGGGGAACTTGGGTTCGAGAACTACCAGGATTCAATCTTGTGAAGTTTCTTGAGACTGGATAGACGTTTCTTTGTTGGTTTGTTGGCAAGGCCGCAAACATTCCAGGATAGAATGTTAAGCATTAATGCTATCTGTGGGGGAATTTTTAGTCCGCTTGGTTGCGGATCTGGTACGCTTGATCGACGGCTCTGAGGTTTCTACTTTCTCTTTATTTTTGTTATTGTTATTGATGGAGGCCCTCGCCACCGTGGTGTTGGCTAAGGTTGACTCTGCGGTTGTGATTGGCGGGGTGTCCGAAGTCGGTTGAAGCCTCTCTCCAGCTGAGTCCAGAGTGGCCTCTTCGGAGGGTATGATGAGGGTGTCTCCTTGTTTTGCGGCTCCTTCGACAAGTTCTCCTGCTGATAGGAGGGGAAAACCTACCGCCATGACCTGTTGCCCTCTGATGACCTGTTCTGGTCCTAGGATCGCTAGGGCTTCAGTTATAATGACCTCCTCGAGGGGATTGCGACATGAGGAGGTTTCGATAGGGCCTGCTCCTAAGTTAAGAGACGTGACCGCAATATCGACCTCTAGGATATCCGTGGATAGGGCCATCTCTGAGCTAGGGATATCTTCAGGAACCGAGAGGGCAAGATCGTTAGCGTCCGGGTCCAGAGCCATGAACTGGTTGGACAGGAAAAGGGAGGGGGGTTGGAGTGGGATGTGCTTCGATTATGGGCCTTTTCGGGATTGGCAACCTTGGCTAGCGATCCTTCACCGTCACTGAATCTAACGTGGGTGTTCTGATGCAGGAGCAGGGACTACGGCAGATCTTCCCTTGCCGGTTGTTGGTGCTTGTTAGCTTTTGCCACTTTGTCTCTCCGAGCCATGTTTCTCTTTAAGTTAGGGTGAAGATGGTAACAGTATTCTGTGAGGTGTCCCCGCAGATGGCAGTGTTTGCAGTAAATGATGTGATTGTCGTAGATAATACACTGGGTGTGCGTCTTGTCGCCTAGCTCGATAAGAATGTGGTTGGGAGGCTTGATATATAGAGAGATCGAGTTCCACACAGATTTTGGTGTAGTAGGCTTTAGTGAGGTTGCTGGTTTCTTCCGTCGTAGCCACATACGTTCCGAAAGAGTTGGCGATCCGTCTAAGGGCTGCAGGGACGAAGCAGATGAGGGAAAGGTTGGAGAGGGTCACCCATGCTGCCACTGTTGCTGAATCAACCTTGGTGTTGAAGTTCGGGGACCACCGGATGATCTTCATCAGATAGGAGTCTACTCTACCGGTCCTCTTAGACCATACGGTCCTGTGGTCGAGCTCGGAGGGGAGGTGCAGTAGCAAGTGTCTGGGGTCCAGAGGAGCAACCCGGTAAGCTACGATCAGTCGCCAGCTGGCAATAACCTCCTTAACCCTGTCGAGCTTCGGAAAGCCATCAGAGAATTTGAGGACAAAGGTGTGGGAGAACAAGGAAGAAAGGGAGGAGAGCTCCTGGGTCGAGAATGGGACCGTCGGGATCTGAGATTTCGTATTAAACACAATCTCGGGTAAGGGAACGTCGGGGAGGGAGAGACCCTTCAAAACGGCACGGTCCGGCCGAAGCTTGTCAGCGAAGGAAGGCGCTAGGACACCAGAGGGAGAGAGGAGGTTGGCCCCACTAGGGGGAGCCTGGGGGCCGGATGGCTGCGAAGCAGTCGAGGGGCGGGGAGCAGGGACCGAAGGGCCTCCGGCTATCTGACGAGGTGGGGATACAGGGTCTGGCTCCGAGAGGGAGGGCGCTGATGGAGGGGACGAATCCCAGAGGGACGATCCAAGAGCCAGGAGGTCGTCTGGGAGAAAGCGATCTGGGACAGGTAACACCCCCGAACCCGAGGGGCCGGGGGGAGGCCAGAGGAAGGGAGCCCGAGGGGCCGCCTCGCGACGTGGCAGGGAAAAGGGAGGCTGTGAGCTCCGCGAACCCGGAACCCAACGTCCACGCTGCTGGAGTGATAGGAAGGGGGCATGCGCTAGAGGCAAAGGGTATGTTCCTGATGCAAGGGGACATACGCCGCAGGCAGGGACATGCGCCGAAAGCGAGGGGGCATGCGCCCACACAGGGAGCGGTCGGAGGGAAGAGACTGGGGCCCCAGAGGGAGCCGGCGGGGTGCCAGAGACAGGAGGCCAAGCGCCCGTACGAGGGGGCCATACGCCAGAAAGGGCGAGAGGCCATGCGCCACCAGCTGCAGGAGAGGGAGGCCATGTGCCGGAACTGTAGGGGAACCAAGCTGCGGTCCCTGACCCAGCAAGGGGCCATGCGCCCGAACTGGACGGGAGCCATGCGCCTAAGGCAGGGGGGTGGGGGGCCATGCGCTCAAAGAGGCTAAGGGCCTTGCACCCCGAAAAGCGCCTCCCTCATGGAGCACGTGGCTCAAGGCGAGGGCTGAAGGCAGGAAATTGGAAATTGAATCCAACGAGCGGGAAAACGAGACGCCCGGAGGCTGCTCCTGCATGGCGTCCAGGATGCCCGAAGCGGCCACGAACACGAAAACATAGGCGGACCTCCGGCAAGGGGGTGGGGGAGGCAACTACGTATATATAGCAATAATTATGTGTCGGTTGGAAAGGAAGGACACAGTGTGTCCAGGTCTGTAGGCGATGTAGATGACGACACCACCGCTGCTGGCGATCTAGATGATGACACCAACGACGACATGGACGAATTTCCTGTAGCCAATGTGGATAATAGTAAGGGAAGAATTCAGAAGAAAAAGAGGGGTTGGAAGTCGATAAAAGCTCGTTCTCTCAAATCTCTTCTTTGTGTAAATTAAATCAAAGGAAGACACAATCCCTAATTTTAGTTATTACTTAGCAGAGTCTGCTTAGTTTTGTAAAATTATGGTGTTGCTTATGTAACATTTTCATCTTTAATCTCATGTTTTCTATGAATATGTGTTCTATTTGATTTTGATTTAGTAATCTTTCCGCAATTTGTTTTTTGTTTCATCTAGCAATTTAATATTTTGGTTATAAAGCTACAGGCCATGGTGGAGGTGGTGGAAGGAGAAACAGAGATAAAGAAGGAAAGAAGAAGTTTCGGTTCACGACGGACTTAGTCGAGCCTCCTCGAACAACGAAGAGTACCAGCGGAATTAAACCTCTTATAGAGTTCCTCAAATTGTTAATCATGATAACCTTTGTACTTTTCAAATGGCTAGTAGAATCTTCCTCGAGCCCTCCTCAAATCTTTTTTGATAACCCTTCAAACGGCTAGTAGATTGTTTGCTAGTCTCAAAATTTATTTGTCTTTCCATCTTTCTCACTTTTTGAACTTTTCTCTTTCTATATATACAATAGTTTTTTTGTTTCAACTATTATTTATTCTGAAATACATAGAATAATTTTCTGAAATACAATAGTTTTCTTGTTCTCAAGACTTCTACTCATATGGTGAGACATATAGAAGACGTAGAAGATTGGTTGCCAGCTCCAAATAAAACCTTCATTCCGCGTATGATGCACATGTTTGAAGAACAACTGTCGATGATTTCAGCTCAACTTGTTTCGATCAACTCTAATCTTGGTTCAATCGAAATTGAACAAATTAATATTTCTTGTCGTTTGGATAAGATGGAAGAATCTTCAGCTTTGAAGAAGGCATCTTCATCTGGATTATTTAATAATGTGGAGGAGGTTTCTGTTGAATCTTTCGATGAGGAGGACTTGCTGCTACAGAATCATGATAAAGCAATGGACTGAATTCTCGTATTGTGTCCTACAGAAGAAACTGACTTTAGCAGTTCTTCGAAAAGAATGCGTGGAAGTTTAGATTCGGTCACACCTTTGAAAAGTTTAACAAAAACTTCAACCTCGAAGCCTAGCAAGTGTACTAGTGGTTCTTCGAGTTATTACGACTATATTTTTGCGGATGATAGACCTGAAGAGTAATGATATGAGTTTTGATTTAATTCCAACAGTTTTTTTTCTCCTAATTTATTCGTTTCTTTTCTTTGTGAAATAATATCATCTTACAACAAAATCTATGTGTCTCGGGATGAGATGAAGTCCTTAGCTCCTTTAACGAGAATTAAAGATGGGGTATGTATAGATAGTATATTTCTTCTTAGATGCCATCTATGTTTACTTCGATTCCATCGTTGACATTTTTAATAAGATATTCAGGTTGTAACCCTTGTCTCTGCTCTTCTCACCGCGGATGAACGGAAAAGAACCTCCAATAAAGCTAATGTATGATTTTTACCAATAAGGATAACGGTGAGTGAGCATTTTATTCTTCAATGATTATGCATTAACAATTTTCTCGTTTGTTTGTCCTTCGTAATGTATTAATTGATGTGTATGTAGAAAGCAATGTTACCTTCATCTGACAAACAACTTCATGAAATATGGAAGAAGTGCAAATATTTTCAGGATTACATGGGATCTTTAAGCATTTGTAACGAGGTATTAATATATTTCTGTTTAAATATTAATCCTAATTTTCTGAAAATTTACTAATTTGTTTTACCAAATTAATCCTGATTCAGATATACATACCCATTCTTTTGTCTGGACACTATACTCTTGCAAGAGTTATGGTTAAAATAAGGACTGTTGAAAATTGGGACACACTTACATCTAAAGATGATCTGATTCAAAACAAATCAGTCATAAAAGAAATAGTAAGCTCATATTCATCAATTTTTGTGAATTGCATACAAGATCCGCGGTATACTAATACATATTGTATTCTGGTAATTGTAGCTTTCAAATTTGGATCTCTTTCTCGAAGAAATGATTTTGAAGTTGAGAGATGTTAGGTTCAGTTTTTCTACTTTTGCCATAAAACTTCGTCCTTATGTTCCCCGCCAAGGCAATTTACTTGATTGTGGGATTTTTGTAATTGTATTCGATCATGAAAGACCGATGTAGTTTGGACTACCGTTCTCTCAATGTAAGTCTGAAATATGTCGTAAAAAACTTACACTTTTTAGAGCAATATTTTTGATGTTATGTTTGTTATATGCAGTTTGATACGAAAATGGAAAGACGCAATGCTGCTGAATGGATTGCAACTTCAGAGCACAATGAAGTACTATCCAAGTTGCGTATATAATATAATTAAGCAGAAAGGAGTCCAAACTGAAATGATTGAATATGGAAAACGATAATATTTTTCTTCTTCTTTTATATCTAATGTATTATGTTCATTTGTTTTGTTGAGTTGTAATGTTCTTAAATTGTGGGATAAAAATGATATTAAAATGTTCATTTGTTTCATAATTTTGCTGCCATATAATCCCAAAATTTCCTAACCTGTGCCTCTGACCATATGGGTTTACCCTCTCTTCGTGCTAAAGTGATTTATGACTCTGACCCTATGTATAGAGAAAAATTCTCAAGCTATTGACAAGAGAAAATTTATAAAATGCCCAAAAATCGTAAAAGTTTTATGAAAAAACCCACCGCAAAATAACATTTTATCGTGTGCCCAGAATTAGCTAAAAATATATAAAAGGGTGCGGCATGACCTTATTGCCCTTCTATTTTTTTTCAAAACACTCACGAAACCGACTCTTCAAAACAAAAAAGTTTCTATTCTTCCTCTTCTTCCATATGCTGCTCCTTTTCGTTTCTAGGTTTCATCCTCCAAAATCTTCAAACCCTATTTCTAAAACTCGTCAGTGACTCTCCATTCGCAATCTTCATACCATGTCGCAAACATCAACATCAAATGGAAACCCAGTTAGAGAAGAGGGAGAAGATGTAGATATACAAGAAGAGAGAGAGTTGTTGTGAAGAGATTTAAGAAGGTGGCACATGAGCCAGAGGCTAGTAATCAAGAAGGAGGGCAAAAGGAAGTATAACTATAAGTGTTAAAATGTAGGAGAATGGTCATTCTCCGTACAAATATCACGAAGAATGTTTATTCTCCGTACAAATATCACAGAGAATGACCATTATCTGTGTTAAAGTCATGGGGAATGGCCATTCTACAAGTTTATATTGACGGAGAATGGACCATTCTCCGTGATAATATCATGGAGAATGACCATTCTCCTTGTTAGATTGAAGGATTAATTCCATTCTCCGTGTTGACTTGACGGAGAATGGCCATTACTGTGTTAAAATGAAAGAGAACTGCCCTTTTCTGTGTTAAAACCACGGCGAATGGCTATCTCCGTGTTAAAATGTAGGAGAATGGTCATTCTCCGTGCAATTATCACAGAGAATGGCCATTTCGTGTTAAAATGTAGGAAAATGGTCATTCTTCGTGCAAATATCATAGAGAATGTTTATTCTCCTGTGCAAAATATCACGGAGGATGACCATTATCTATATTAAAGTCATGGGGATGGCCATTCTCCGTGTTAGATTGACGGAGAATAGTTGACAGAAACCTAACTTTTTGTCTTTTTTGTAGGGAAAAAACTGTCAGAAATAAAGATTCAAGAGTTTTCCGTTCTTCTTTCAAGACGATGTAAACTCTTATGGATGATATCAAAGAAGATGGCAGCCGTTTTCCCGAGCCAGTTATCGATTCTTTAAAGAATACCAGTTTCTACAATTTTGTCGAGGTATTCTACAAAAGCAAAGTTCACACTCAAGAATTGGCCAAGGTTTCAGAAGGTCTTGAGAATTTGATAGGAACTTATGTGGAAGACAAATCTGGTATCGGATACTTTCAACTGAGCACTACTGTTAAAATAGCGCCTAGTGTGGGCGATATGGCAGCCATTTTCGGTCTACCGCTGAAGGATGATAGCGAGGATGATGCTAATTACAGAAGATTGATAATAGAAAAACAACAACAGCCCACACCACCAGCATCGTTGAGCATATGTAGAGATCACTTCACAAGATTGCTGGCTAATTCTAAGGGCAAACACTCAGAAGTCACGAATAAGAAAGTGATGGAGAAGTTCTTTGAATTGTTACAACGACTTCGTGGCAGAGATAACGCTGTTAATCCAGATGATTTGGCCAAGCTAATAATCTTTCACTTATGCCAAACAGTATTCTTCACAAAGTTCGGCGGTTCAAATTTGCCGTACAGATTCTTGGCCTTGGTAGACAGCATAGAAGTTATCAACAGAATATGCTGGCCAAGTTAATCTTGGAGTATGTCATGGAGAGCATCAAGAGGACTACAAGTAAAACTAAGGGGGGATTACTCCGATGCATACTCTAAAATGGAAGGTTGCACAATATACTTCCTCTATTGGTTTACGGAACATAGTACGCTTGTGGAAAGGAAGTCCGTACCAATACGTGAATACCCGAGATTTTACACATGGAATGGGTACGAAATCTCGGTCTTCCTCAAACGCGAATATCACATTAAATTTAGATCGAAACAGATATTCAAAGATTTGGTTATAGCTGTCGGGAAATAGGAAGGCCACCTAGAAGATGACATAGAAATATGAGAAGAAGATGCATTTGAGGGAGAGGGACACCACCAGACTGGTGGGGATAAGGATGCTGAACAAGAGAGACCCCAACAACTTGGAATGAACACCGTGATGGAGGGGTCGGGTCGGTATAGGAATTGGAGGAGTTGAGAAGACAGCATTCTGAGGTTATTGCTAAGAATAAAAAATTGAATGAAAATCGTAGAGAGCTAGAGGCACAAGAAGCCCAACAACGTTCAGTCAACATTGTGATGGAGGGCTCGGTGCGTGAATTGGACTCCTTGCGAAGAGAGAAATATGAGATTCTTGCTGAGAACGAAAATCTCCATAAGAAGCTTAAAGAGCTAGAGGAACAAGGTGCCCAACAGATTCAAAGGAACACCTCGATGGAGAAGTTGGTACAGGAATTGGACTCCTTGCGAAGAGAGAAATATGAGATTCTTGCTGAGAACGAGAATCTCCATAAGAAGCTTAAAGAGCTAGAGGAATAAGGAGCCCAACAAATTCAAAGGAACACCTCGACGGAGATGTTGGCGCAGGAATTGAACTCCTTGCGAAGAGAAAAATATGAGATTCTTGCTGAGAATGGAAAGCTTAGCAAAAAGTTTAAAGAGCATAATGTACATTCTCCGTGGTAATATCACGGAGAATAAACATTCTGTGTTAAATGGAAGCAGAATGGCCGTTCTCCGTGTTAATAAGACGGAGGATGGACATTCCCCGTTTTAGAATGTAGGAGAATGGCCATTCTTCGTGTTTGGATGGAAGGATAACGGTCATTCTCCGTGTTAAGGTCATGGAGAATGGTCATTCTCCGTGTTAGATTCACATCATATATTTTATTGTTGTTTGTTTTATTTCAGTGCAAATAACTGAGCAGCTCAGAGAAACAAATAAAAGGCTCGTTAATGAGAAAAGAAAGCTTCAAAATAAAGTTGAATCGTTAAATATTGAAGCCATTAAAAAGGATGCAAAAATTGTTGATCTCGAAGCCATTGTTGTAGCATTGCAGCATGAGGAGACTCAAGCAGCTGCTGAACTTGCTACTCCAAAAGAAGCCAAAAGAAGAGGAGGATCGGGGGAAAAGAGGTCCAGAAAACCATCAACAGCATTAGCCAATTAGGATGTTACTCCTTTGGAAAAGAATACAGTTAGAGAGGCTAATAAAAAACGGAAGATGAATGCCGCTCCAAAATTCGGAGAAGATGCCAAAATGGTTGAACAAAAGAGGAAGGGTGTCATACTAAGGGAATGCGATGAACTCGTACTTTGGATGGACGCGGATGAAGAGCTGAAGAAGCATTACATGACATCGTAATCCCCAGAAAGATGAGTCCAAAATATGTATTCTGAACTCGACCAATCTTCGTCCAATTCATAACGAAAAACAACCATTCTCCGTGACAATTGTCCGAAGAATGATCATTCTCCGTGTCAGTTGGACGACGAATTACCATTCTCTGTGTCAGTTGGACGGCGAATTATCATTCTCCGTGTCTGTTGGAAGGCGAATGACCCCTTTTTTCTAGACTTTTTTCACAATTATGTCCTGAGAATCTCTATTAATTTAATCTAAACTAAATTTATGTGCAGTGATATTGTATACTTGAGTTTGCCGAAAGAGGGAAAAAATGAAGTTGCAATCCAGCTGTCGACCATAGACATGCAAGACATACTCAACTATAAAGACATGGAGGCTGGCATACCCAACCTAATAATAAAGAAGCTGAGAGAAATTCAAGGCATTGCAAGAAGATATATCCAGTCAAGTTCAAAGGACGTGCAACATAAGTGGTTTGCAATCTTGATGCCCCACACATTGGTAAGAATCCAAACAGAAAATTCCATATTCATGTGTACACCGATAAAAAATGACATAAAAAAATACTCATGATATTGTGTTTTGTTTTTGGGAAACAGAACATCGTTGAACATGCCATTGAACCAGAAGCAAAAGCCGGCGCCCTTGACACTTTCAAAATAGATGTAGAAGACTTCATCATGGGTTTAGAGGACGACATAGAGTTGCTATTCATCCCACTCTTTCATGTATCTATCAAACGCTATACGCTGCTCACATTCAACTTTATCTCCTACGACTAGACACACTACAACTCCTTGAGGCAAACCACGTACGAAAAGGGCAAGGTGGATGAAGAATTAATGAAGAAGACCTTAGAGCCTATTGTCAGGAGGAAAGTTGATTTGATGAGGGAGAGACGCCCGGCGAAGATGGAGTATGAGAGCACAGTGCTGAATTGTTCGCCACGATGCCCATAACAACAGGCACCCAACTGCCTCTTGTACACGACGTATTATATGATGAGCTTGATGACTACTCCCTTCGAAATACCGAAAGGAAATGACAATGACACTCACCATAAGATTGCAATGATGAGGTTGGGATGGGCTAAGAAGTTGCTTTCAAGTTAATATGTAACACTACTAACCTAGTAATGACATTGTAAAACAACAATGTAATTGGGTAAGGAACTTCTGTCTTTTATAACGTCTGGTCTGCTCTGTCTGTTATAATAAAATCATTTTTGAATTACATTTACATTGTTAAAACCACAGAAGATGGCCATTCTCCGTGTCAAAATTACAAAAAGTTTGACTTTTATTTACATATGAAAGTCTGAACTACTACATAAAATCCTACTACCAAGAAAAAAGCCTAAAAGCTACAGCTTCGACATAGTGTGGGTTGGCAATCACTTCATCGTCAACATGCGTATGCGTATCATCGTCAGAGCAAATCACTCTATCACCCGACCCCGACAACCTGTGGCCCTATCAGCATAACAAAAACTGGGCCGCGGCAATCCGGACCCAGTAACCAACATCATGGCACACAGTCGATGAAGTGCACGAATACGGACAATCCACTCAATACATCTCAGTCTTCTGATGAAGTGCACGAACACGGAACACCGTGTATCGTCAAGCAAATCACTTCATCGTCAACGTGCATAGACGGAACACCATGCATAGTCAGAGCGAATCAACGTACGGGCGCTTCTGTAGAAGCATGAAAAAGAATAAAGAAGGATCCATGCGGCCAAGGATCCCCATGCGGTTCAGAGAGCTCATGTGGTTCAGGAATCCATGCGGCTCAAGCGTCTATGCGGCTCGAATAGTTCTATACGGCCCAGAGAGGAGCCATGTGGCCTTCAATAGCTCTTCTCTTTTTGTCTGTTACTGCATTTAATGCCTTGACGACTGACAGCTCTGACAAATGACAGCTCTGACATAAAGGTGCAATAATGACTCTGTCATAATGGCAAACTCCTAGGAAAACGAAGAAAATCTCTGACATAATCCATCAAAACCCCAAAGACCTTTATGCGACCTTGACACGTGGACAGTCGCATGCGGCTCAGACAGAGGCTACCCCTTGCGGCTCAGGCAGAGACTACCCCATGCGGCTCACAAGGACTATCTTCATGCGGCTCACTGAGAAGCCACCCATCATGCGGTCGCCTACGCTCATGCGGCTCAAATCATCTCCATGCGGTTCAAATGTTCAGAGGCCACTCCCAAGCAGCCTTGACACGTGGCTAGCCTTATGCGGCTCAGTTGGGAGCAATCCTCATGCGGCTCAGATTTCCTAAGTGGCTCACGGTTAAGACACGTGGCAGAAGATTAGTCTTTTCAGCGTCCCTACAGCTAACAGCCTAATGATAGTGGGACACGTGGCATCAAATCGATCAAAATTCATCAAATCCCAGCAACCAGGTTTAGTGCCATCCTCATCATTATTGGGATCAAATCAGATCATTTGTAATCAAGCAAATTGAACACGTGGCAGGAGATCCGAGCTTGGCATAACAAATCATGAGGATTTATGTCAATCATCATTAATTACCCACAGAGATTTGATGCAATCACATTAATTGCTCAGATCTATTATATTCAAGATGAGCAGCCCAAATTCATGGATCCTTAGCCGTCAACTTTTGAGAATGGACAATCATTATAAACCCTAATGATGCTCCCCACTCTTATAAATAGCAATGTGCCATTCCCTTGCAAAGAGGAGAGCACAGACAGCACAGAGAGAAGACAGAGAGCACACCTCTCTCGGATCCAGAGAGTCAGAGAGAGAATATACAAAGATCGAAAGGAGAGCATTTCTTCATCAACGCCAAGCAGTTCTTCTACAGAGCCAAGGCTGCACCCGATCGTCCAAGGAGTAAGGCAGAGCTGCCGTCGCTTTCCCGAGCCTCTATCGTCATCCCCCAGAATCTAAAATAAACAATTGTACTTAGACTGCTGTACCTAGGTTTTTGTCCCTAGGCTTTCTTTGTACAAGCGAGTTTGTATTGTGAGTCTAAGTTCAGTCCTCCTATATAAATTGTTCTGTACTTTTTTATAATCAATGGCAAACACGATGGCGACTCTGCTGGGGACAAACTTCTCTACGGCTGAGGAGTTAGTGACGCAATCGGATGCAACCAAACTTGGCTCCACGCAACAGAAGATGGTCGTCCGCTTCGACCAACAGGCATTTGAAGAAATGCTCTCCGATGGAAACGCTGGCCCGGTTCAGAAACAAACCCGCACAAAGAAGGCTCGCAGGAAGTGGAGGCCAAAATCATTTGCTCCTTCCCAGGCCCTGGACGGATTACTCTCTGCTACCCAAGACGGCGAAGGCGACTCTCATGCGGCCCCACGTCAAGCCATAGAAGACTCTGCTGTCCCCAAGTCCGGCAGAGGAAAGCACTACGATGCTGGACTTGCATAGACAAAGAGTGATTCTATGTGCTCCAAGAAGAAGCCGAACACTCATGCGGCCAAGACCGCCAGCCGCATGCATGATGCTCATGCGGTCGAAACTGCCAGCCGCATAAGGGATATCCATGCGGCCAGAACTTCCAGCCGCATAGAGAAAACTCATGCGGTCGAGACTTCCAACCGCATGAAGAAAGCCTATACGGCCATAACTGCCAGCCGCATGAAGACTGTTGACTCCAACCGTATACTGCCTGCTCCACGCAGCTCAGGCTCAGTCTTCGATCGCCTCTCCTATGGTCCTGATCTCTCGTACTTCCAAAAAAATATGTCTGACTCTCCGCAGCATCACTTTGACTCTTTCTACTATACGCCTGCAGGCGCTCTAGTAAAGAAGTCAAGGGCAGTGCGAGCTCGGCGAGCTCAGTCGGCTGTCCCAACCTCTGACCATTCGAGCGCTCTACATACCGTTATGCGAGCCTCTGATGAAAAGTTGTACAGAACCACTCGAGTCCCGTCCCCGGTGGCAAACAGACAGAATGGTTCCCAAAAGTCTCCCAAGACCCAGGGAGCAAACATGGTCATTCCAGACCCGTCTGACTTGCGTGAGGTTATTCTCCATAAACGTAAGGAAAAAGAAGAGGCCCCGGTATACGAAGAGTCCTCCCGCGGACATCACTGCACCCAAATCATTGTCAACTGCTGTTGCAACACCGCGACGGCAAGAGAAGACCGGCAATCTGTTTTCCAAAGGCTGCAATAACCAAGCTCAGAGGACGAAGCCCCTCCCGTTGTCTCTTGCAACTCCACTCAGAAAATCCCTGTCGATGGGAGAGGGAAGAAGATAAACGTTTCCAGCCCGAAGATTTCAACTACTGTGACTAAAAAACTGTTGTCTAAACGGTTGTCCACCACTGGAGTATTCCAAGGTATCCGTTCGAAGACAAAATCTACCACAGTAGGAGATTCATCATCCATACCACTGGGGGTCACTGCAACAGGGGGTCGCACTCCTCAGAACATCCACGATAATCCGATGTTCCAAGGAGACGAGCCCGAGGAAACAACTCTCCTGTCAGATACAATAGATGCCGACGTCTCCGAGGACGTCCACGACTCTCAAGATGAAGCAAGCTCTGAAGTTGGGGATACTATTCCTTCTGAGTCCGAACCAGAGGAGAATATTTCCACATACCTCGATGACTTCTCGGTACAGGGGTATGACTCGAAGGGCACGTCCTCCACCGTTCCTTCCATCTTCCCTCATGTAAAGATGGTGTTCATGACGAACAGCAACCAAGGTGGTTCCAGTGATCGCCAACGCATCGACACTCTGGAGGCCATACTGCATGCCTTGGTGAAGTCTGTAGACGAAATCAAAGCGGCTCTTCCAACTCTGCAAGGAGGGACGCCTGGCCAAACAAGCGCGGGTCCTGCGGTCAATGCTGACTCAAATTCAGCGACACCAAACTCGGGCAATAATCCTCCTGAAATGTCGATTCCCACCGCTGTGGATGAGGCCAAGGAAGCAAGAAGAGAGGTCCAGGAGCTCCGAGCCATGTTTCACGCTCGAGAAACCTCTCAAGACCTCAGAATATGGCAACCATACCCTGTTGCATGGAGGGATGTCCCCTTCCCACCAAGATATAAGCCGTTCAATATCAATCCTTATGATGGCAAGACCTCCGCAAGTCGATACATCACTTATTTTGAGGTCACTACCGACCGTCTGTCCCATGACGATGCCATCCTCACACGATTGTTCATTGGAGTATTGGAAGGAGTCGTCTTCGACTGGTATCACAACCTGCCAGACAACTGCATCCACTCCTTCGCCAGCTTCAAGCGTATGTTTTTGGAGAGATTCTATGAAGTAGGACAGGACATCACAATGTCCACCCTCATGGACGTCGTCTAAGGGAAGAAAGAGCTGACAAGGAACTATATTGAGCGGTTTCGCCAAACCGCAATGAAGCTGCCATCTGGTAACCCGGATTCCTCCTTGATTGAAATTTGCCAAAAGAGATTGCTCCCAACAATCAGTCTCTGGATGGGCGAAAGTCAATTTAAGGACTGGAAGACGTTTATCATCAGTGCCACTAGCGCCGAAGAACAGTTGAAGAAGGCTCGCCAACTGGGATTGCACATCTCGGACGGAGAGAACAAGGGCAAGCGTCCTAATACTAACAACGACAATGGGGGTAGCCCCTCCAACAATCGGGACAACAGGGGTAAGCAGGCTATGGTGGCCGACACAGTCCAGAAGCCTGAGTCAAAACCGGCAGACAAACAATGGTCGCAAATCACTTACTCCTTCGAAGACGGTCACGTCAAGCCCATCTTGGACATGCTCATACAAGGAGACAGAATTCAGCTCCCTCCACCAAGACGGGAACCTCGGTCGGCAGATATGGAGAGCCCAAAGTACTGCTATTACTACCGCTACGTCCACCATGCTACACACGACTGCTACCAATTGAAGCGATACATCCAACATCTTATCGATTCGAACGCTCTGGCCATCAATTTCGAGGAGGTAACCGTGGCGGCCAATATGGTGTCTGTACAATTCGATAACTTTCCTCCAACAGAGACTCAAGACGGGATGGTACCCATCCCTCTGGCGACAATAGAGATTGCTAATCTTCTCCCTCCTCGGGATCAGGTTGCTGGTCTAGTGCCCCTCACCACATCACGGGGGAAGGTTATGTGGGTCCATCCGGACCTAGTACTTGAGGTGACTCAGTCCACACCATCTTCCACTCACAAGAAGAAGAGTGGAAAAGTCAGATCCTGCCGCACAATCTCGGCAGATGTCGAAGAAGTCACGGCTGTCGTTACCCGATCTGGGGCACAATCCCTACCTGTGGCTGATAACTCGACTGAAGATCATCAGCCAGCTACTGATGACGTTCCAGGACCTTCTCAGCCTCTGATGACCGACAAGCCTAGGCCGAAGGAGACTCGCTTTGACAAATCCCTCCGAAAAGAGGTACCTCAGGGGCTGGAGAGGCCCTACAACTTCGACATCTTGGCACGGTTGGCCAATACACCGGCCAAATTGTCATTATACGAGCTCCTGAGGCTCTCAAAGGATGTTCGTGCGGCTTTGAGTGATGCACTCCAAAATGCCGATGCATATCTGGCTCAGGTCAACCTCACTGGAGAGAGCCCGCATACAAATCTCTAAGACAACGCTTGCACAGGAGTGATGCCCAATATTGTCTTCACTCCGCAAGATATGCTCATCAAAACCAACCTGCACGATCGTCCGTTATACTACACCGGATACATCGGGGACGTAAAGGTGGACCAGATGCACATTGATCCTGGTTCTTCCATAAGCATCAACCCGAAGGGTCTGTTACATCATCTCCGCATTCCTATACATTGCCTGACGCCAACAAGCACCGCCATCAGCGGTTTCAATTCGGACAGGAGCTACCCAATTGGGAAGATTCGTTTGAAGTGCCAAATTGGGGATCTCTAGTCAGAAGTGACCTGTTACGTCATAGATGCGAACACTTCTTACAACATCCTCTTGGGGCGCCCTTGGATACACGATTATATGATCGTGCCTTCCACGCTGCACCAGTGCTTCAAGTATGTCGACAAACATGGCTTTGTGAGGACAGAATTTACCGACATCGATCCCTTCAAAGGAGTCGAATCCTACTACTCGGATTCCTGCTTATATGAGAAATCGAAGAGACACCTGGATGAAGATGTATAGGCTCGAACTGAGATGGCCTCAGGATCAGAAGAACCTCTGATGATCTACTTTCAAGCTCGTAAACCTGGCAAATCTGTACCCCTTACGGTCGTTCTGCGTAAGGATGCGATCAGCCTCTCGGCACAAGAAGGACAAATGATAATCCGGCTGCCAAGGTCCGGCCAAGCGCCGAGACCCACAACGGAGCCACTGACAATCAGGCTAACGAGAGTCAGTCAGCCAGCCACAAGCAGAGAAGCTCAATCCCTCTGACAAGCCAATGATGATACGTCTTCCCAAGAAGAATCGTCACCCCGATGCAAAGTCTGGGGCTTCTAGCGAACCAACAACTCCCCGCCTAGCATCGAGTACCAAACTGGGGGTCGCTAGCGAACCAACTACTTCCCGCCCAGCATCGAGTACCAAACTGGGGGTCGCTAGTTTGCCAACAACTCCACGCTCGGCTCCACCAACAGAACCCCTGATGATCAAGCTGCCCAGGTCATCCTCTCAGTCTTCATTTATACAAGGGGTGACCGAAGAAGAACCAAAATTGGCCAAGTATGTGGCTGCCCACACTGATGTTTTCTCTGCAGATGATGTAATCCCGCTAGAAAAGATACCTTACTTCATCAATAAAGGGCTATCTTTGAACTACCTCGAGCTTAATAAGCTTTGTACAATGTATGCTATGGAACACGGTATAGGCACTCACCTACACACACAGGTGACAAATGTTTACACCGTAAACCAGCTTACTCCAGTGGAAGACGCTTACCGCATAGTCGAAGGAGGGGACCATTCAATCATCTTCGGCCGGAAGGATGATCCACAGCCCTTCACCATAGAGAAGGTCGATCCCGAATCAGATGCCGGGAGATTACCTCTGTATCTTTATAGTCCCTAATCCAAATACCTCATGCAAAAACAGGGATATGATCTGGAGACTACGCCAGGCTTGAACTACGGCACCGGTCGACGATTACCTCTGAAGCCACCAGTTCCGGCTGGCAAACCACGGGACTACTACAGCAAGACCCGATGTAGATTAGGGTATGTTACGCCCACAACGACCCCTGAAAGTTCAGATGAGGAATGCGACTAGCATTCACATTCAATCGGGTCACCAACTTCTGATTCGGATACCAGCATCGGAGACGTATTCAGACAAGCCCTGTCAGTCAATATGGCATTCGTCGACGCTTATGAAGAAGATGAAGACATTCCTGAAATCCTCGAGTTAGAGCCGTAGGCCCAACAATTGGATGCACAATGGGAAAAGCGGTTCGAACAGAGAGAACCTACTACTGAAGATGAGGTTATACAGGTCGACCTCGGTAGTGAATCTTCTCCAAAACCAATCTTCGTCAGTAAAAGCCTAACAGACAAAAAGCGAGAATCGCTACTGGAACTTGTCAAAGAATATATTAATGTGTTCATCTGGAGCTATGAAGATATGCCAGGACTAAACCCCGAGGTTGCCCTTTACAAGCTCAACATTCGGCCAGATGCAAAGCCGGTCAAGCAATAGTAGCGACGCTTCCGCCCAGGCATCATGGATGCGATCGAAGCTGAAGTCAACAAACTGATAGCCAGCGGCTTCATTCGTGAGGAACAACATCCTGACTGGGTCGCAAACATAGTACCGGTCCTCAAGAAGAATATGAAGATTCGAATCTGTATCGACTTTTGCAATCTGAATGAGGCATGTCCCAAAGATAAATTCCCCCTCCCTATCACAGACATCATGATTGATAACACATGCGGCTTCGAACGTATGTCATTCATGGATGGTTTCTCGGGGTACAACCAAATCAAGATGTCTCCTGACGACGAAAAGCATACATCATTCCGAACACCAATTGGCACGTATTGCTATACAGTCATGCCTTTTGGTTTAAAGAATGCTGGCGCCACATATCAAAGAGCCATGAGTATCATCTTCAGAGACCACTTACGCAAGACTGTGGAGTGCTATGTTGATGACATCGCCGTCAAGAGTCGCTATAAGGGAGACCACCTGCATGATCTGAGGACAGTGTTCGACCTAATACGAGCACACAATCTGAAGATGAATCCCACAAAATCCTTCTTGGGCGTATCCAGCAGAAAATTCCTAGGTTTTATTATTACTGTCCAGGGAATTTATGTAGATCCAGAGAAGACGAAGGCAATTATGGAGATGGGTCCCCCGAGAAATCTTCGCGAACTCAGAGGCCTTCAGGAAAGTCTAGCTTACATCAGAAGATTCATTTCTAACCTCTCCGGACGATGTCGGCCATTCACCCATCTCATGAAGAAAGGCGTCTCGTTCGTATGGGATGAAGAATGCCAACGTGCCTTCGACAGCATCAAAGAATACTTGTCGAACCCTCCAGTCCTGGTGGCCCCAGTTGCTGGGAAACCATTCTTGCTATATGTACGAGCAATGGAGCATTCCTTCGGCGCTCTGCTGGCGCAAAATAATGATGCAGGCCATGAACAAGCTATATATTACCTCAGCCGAATGATGATTGGGCCAGAGCACAGATATACTGCTGTGGAGAAGGAATGCCTCGCCCTGGTGTTCGCCATTCAAAAGACGCGGCACTATGTCACGGGGCAAACCATACACGTGATATCACGAGTCAACCCCCTCAGGGTCCTCATGACTAAACCAGGAGCACTTAGCTCCCGCCTCGCCACATGGGCAATATTGCGGTCTCCTTATCATATGGTCTTCGTCCCGCAAAAGGCTGTTAAAGGTCAAGCTCTGGCAGACTTTTTAGCATCCCACCCAGGCTCAGAATCGTCTAGAATATATGAAGGAATCCCAGATGAGGTCGCCGATTCACATGTGGCCTCCCACGATGATATATGGCGAATGTTCTTCGACGGTGCTTCGAGAACTGGACCCAAGGGTAACATTGTCGTTGGAGTCGGGGTAGTGTTGATTTCTCCTTCTGGACTAGTGATCAATCGCGCTTACTCCCTCACGGAGCCCTGCTCTAACAATGTGGCCGAGTACAACGCTTTGGTCATTGGCCTCCAACTCGCAAGAGAGCTGGGGGTAGAATATCTTGAAGCATACGGCGATTCGCAGTTAATCGTCAATCAGATCCGGGGTTCGTACGAAGTCTGCCACGAAGACATGATCCCCTATCACCAAATAGCGATCAACATTATTTCGTCATTTGAGGGATTCTTCATCGAACACGTTCCCAGACTCCAAAACATCGAAGCCGATGCCCTAGCGGGCCTTGCCGCTTCCTTAGCAGTGTCGAACCATACTTATCATTCGGTTGACGTGATAGGCCACGAACTGGTCTGTCCCAAGAATAACGTTCAGTTCGTGGCGAGTTATGCCGCTTAGACGATCGACGAAGGGCCAGACTGGAGACAACCATTCATAGACTTCGTAGTCTACGACATCCTGCCCGAGAACCCAAAGGAAGCCACTTCCATCAGAAGGCGTTCTCTCAGATTCTTCTACGATACAGAGACAAAAATGCTGTATCATCGATCCTACGATGGGTTATTGCTTCGGTGTATGTCAAACGCAGAAGCCAAAGAAGCTGTACGCGAAGCTCCTGACGGTGTCTGCGGGGCCCATCAGCCTGGTCCTAAATTACAAGACCGTCTTCGCCGAATGGGCTACTACTGGACCACGATGGTAGCAGATGCGATAGACTATGCAAGAAAGTGCAAAGCCTGCCAAGTCTACGCGGACTTCATCTACCAACCATCCGAGTTTCTACATCCGACGGTGGTGTCCTGGCCATTTGAAGCATGGGGAATGGACATCATCGGTCCGATTACTCCACCTTTCTCCCGAGGACATCGCTTCATACTCGCGATCACGGATTACTTCTCCAAATGGGCAGAAGCTGTTCCACTCGCAGAAGTAAAGACTTAAAACATGATCAGTTTTCTCAAGCATCATATCATCTATCGCTTTGGACTGCCCCGAAGGATCATCCACGATAATCGTCCGCAGTTCGCAAGCCATGCCTTCTATCGGTTCTACGACAAGCATCGCATCCAGAATATCACCTCGACACCATACAATCCGACAGCAAATGGGTTGGCAGAAGCATTCAACAAAACAATCATCAAACTTCTCAAAAAGTTTGTGTCTTCCAACAAACGCGACTGGAACGAGAAGCTTGGTGAATGCTTATGGGCGTACCGTACTACAGTCCGAACAGCCACTGGAAACACGCCATTTTCCCTGGTATACGGGAGTGAGGTAGTCCTCCCATTGGAGACTCAAATACCCTCACTTCGTGTCGCCCTTACTTACCAATTGACGACGGACGATAACTACCGTCACCGACTACAAGAGTTGGAGGCCTTAGATGAAAAGCACCTCTTGGCTCAGCAACGAATCGAGCTATACCAAGCACGCATCTCTGGAGCCTTCAACAAGAAGGTTAAAATCAGAATATTCCAAGTGGGCGATCTCGTTCTGGCTGTCCGGAGGCCGATGGTCATGACTCACAAAACCGCCGACAAATTCCAGCCAAAATGGGAAGGTCCGTTTATCATTGAGGCCGTATTCTCCAACGGTGCTTACCGCCTCGCAAAACAAAATAGAGACTTGCTCATGTTGCCCGTCAACGACAAGTTCCTGAAGAAATATTATGTCTAAACGATATTTTCCAGATCATCGAGTCATGTACCCGCTGGTACCGCTGAACTCATAGCCACAATATCCCAGATCATCGAGTCATGTACCCACTGGTACCACTGAACTCACATTCACAATATCCCAGATCATCGAGTCATGTGCTCGCTGGTACCACTGAACTCACATTCACAAAATTCTAGATTGCTGGGTCATGTACTCTCCGGTACCGCTGAACTCGCATCCTCCTTCTACAAAAAAATCCCAGACTATTGAGTCATGTACCTTCTGGTGCCTCTGAACTTACACTTTGATTCCAAAATTCTCGGATTGTCGAGTTATGTTCCCGCTGGTACCCCTGAACTTACATCCCCGTCACCCTTTTGGGGAGAAGGTCATGTATAACCGTACCTCTGAACTTTCTTTCTGAAAGAGTCCCTTCCTCATGATCCACTACCCGCACTCCCAGTACACAAAAAGGATAACAGATCCACAAATTTCCAAAATGACCATGTCGATGTTACCTCTGAGTTCTCTCAATTCTGCCAAAAATAAATCACCCCTCTACATAGAACTTCCATGTCCTCATTACCTCTGAGTCGTTCTATGTACCCCCTTCATTGAGCCCACTCCTGCCATGTCCTCATTACCTCTGAGTCGTTCTATGTACCCCCCTTCATTGAGCCCACTCCTGCCATGTCCTCATTACCTCTGAGTGGGAAGGCTCCGTCGAAGAAACCCTCATGCTTGCCATGTCCTCATTACCTCTGAGTAAGTATGTTGATTCCCTTTCAACTTATTATTTGTACCCACAACCGGATTATGCCAAGGATAGTAGGTCCACAAATATCCTCCGTTGGGTCCACTCCTGCCATGTCCTCATTACCTCTGAGTAGGAAGATTCTGCGGTAAAACCCCCCATACTTGCCATGTCCTCATTACCTCTGAGTAAGTATGGCGGTCTTCTCTCATCCTATTATCCGTATCCTGAACCAGGGTACGCCAAGGATAATAGGCCCACAAATGTCCTATGCTGAGTTTCCCAGCACAGGCCCATCACTTCTCATCATGCCCCGGGAGCCCAGCTGCTCCACGACATTCTTTCTCCCGCTACCAGGAACGTCCATGACCACCTTACCGTGGAACTGTTCTAGGTATCTCCAATCAAACTTGTTATCCGTACCTAAAACCAAGGTATGCCAAGGGTAACAGGTCCACAGACAAGTCCCCCATGCGGGGCAAACACCACCATAATACCACATGCACAACAAGCAGTATAGGTAAAGGGTAGAATGAAAAATACTCTTTATTTGAAAGACGAAAAAGCATTACATGTTTTGGGACCACGTCCCTCTCAAAAAGAAAAGAAAAAGGAGAACAGAAACAAAAGAAGAAAAGGCCGACTATGGTTCGGCATTACATAATTTTAGGAGACGGTTTCTCACCAAGGTGGTCCCACGCTCAAGCCGCTGTCTAGCTCGGCGGTCAGCCTCCTGGGACAGCTGCTCCGCATCATCCAAGTACATATATGCTCGCCAGTCATCCTCCATCTTCTTCAGGACGAGTTCCAGATTGGCAGAAGCTCGACTAAGTCTGTCAGCCTCCTGGATAGCAAGCCCCTTCTCAGTACGGGCGGCTTCGAGCTCGGACTCTAGGAAGGCCAGCTTTCTCTGGAGTTCGAAGATCTGCTCCCTGGTGTCAATTACCCCACGGGAAGCAGTCACTTCCCGAGCCGTGCAATCTTTATTTCTACTGCTCCATTGATCGTATAACTGAGACAGATCACGGCGGTCCTTCAGTGTAGTTGGCTTGATCGATTCCCGAGTAAGCCTCACCTTCTCCACCGCGGTTATGAGGAAAGTGCGCTCTTGGTCTACGGCCACGGACAGATCAGCTTGCCGCAGCACGTGAACTGGGCCACAAGACGATCAGCCTCTAGCAGCTTGGGCTCCAGAAGCGTAGCTAGCCCCGCCCCACCAGGGAGTGTTCTAAGGATATTGATTTGGCCACCGGCACACTGACGGGCCATAGCAAAGGGAGTCCCCCTCTCCACAGCTGTCTCGATCCCTCTCTTCAGGTGGCGGTAAAAGCTGTCAACCACATCCTGGGACACTTCATCCAAAACTTCTGTAGAAGACGGCGTTAAAGGGAGTATGGCTGACAGTGCCGAAGGAGTAGCATCAGAACTTGCCATCCCTGCCACCAGGGAAATGAATTCTGTGCGAAAAGATACATGAATAGCGGCTAGCTCCTCTTCCGCCGCCCGAAGAGCTTGGATACTTGGCAAAGCGGAAAGGTTAACCCCCGAAACCATATTCGCAGAGGAGGACGCAGGAAGCATTGTCCCTTGCCCCAGCTGTACTCCCACTTGGGCCCCCGAACTCGACCCAGCTGGAGGCCCCTTAATATAGGCTAGAAAAGAAGGAGGCACACGTGCTTCCATCAGATCCCCTCCGGTAGAGTCCGCCCAGACAATGTCCGTTACCGACAATAAAAGGATAGGACCTGTACGTCCAAAGCAACCATCAATCGACGTAACCCGAAGGACATGATGATAGAGCACATGGGCCTCCTCACAAGTTAAGATTCGGCTTATCTTACCAGGGGAAGAGCATAGAGGCCACAGCTCGCCCGCAGCTGATGTAGTCTCCTCACCCGCGGCTTCCAAGTTGAATTCAACTGGTTTCTCTGCCCCAGCCACCCCTGAAAGGGAGCCAGCCAGGTCAGTGTCATCCTGTTGAAATTCAGCTGTCTCATGGACAGGTACAGTAGAGCCCCCGTCCCCATGGGTTGAGGCCTCAGCAAGGTGAGACTCCTCGGCCGCCTCCGGAAGAACCCCAGCAGAAATGATAGCAGTGCACATATCATTGACCAAAGTGGACAGGGCCGGATCGACCTCGACAGTCGGGTCCCGAGAAACAGACTCCTCTGATGCATACAAAGAGCAAAAGAAAATAATTAGGCCATAGTTTAGAAAAAGAAGGAGAAGGTAGTTGAAATTCAAATCACCTCAGAAACAGCGTCAATATCATCAATAAACAGTCTACGACGTCTTACCACAGCCCGCTTCGTGGAGTAGGTTCTGCCATCATCAGTAGACATACGCCTGCTTCGTTTGCACAAAGGACCAGGCACAACAGGTGGTTGATCCTCCACCTCTTCGTCCGGCACAATAGGTGGCTGGTCCCCCACCTCCTCGTCCGAGGAATGTGACGAATCATCGGCATCCTGCTCATCATCCTCTTCGCCCGCCGTAGTGGACTCCGAGTCCGGCACAGGAACCATATTCGCCTTTTTCTTTCTCTACTTGGACCCCTCGGGCTTCTCTGCCAAGCCAGTACCAACAATAAAGCTGGTACTCATGTCAAAGTTAACAGAAGGCTTGCTCGCCGCAACATGATAGAGGGCCGCCATGTACAAAATCTCCCATGACGTCTTAGCATCAGGGACCGAGAATCTAGCCCGAGTATGAACCGCATTGTAATAATGCCAAGCCCTGATACCATCGAGGACACTGCCCTCAAAGCCCAGGCAAGCACTGGGACAATCAAGGAACAGCTGGCTATACCCGAACTGGCGGGAGAACCTGCAGGGCAAATAGGGCTCCAGGTATACGTTATTGCGGTAACGATATACTAGGTGCGCTGGGCGAATATTGCGCAGCCAAAGAAGCATTTTCTCAGATAAGAGGAGGGGAGGTTCAATGCCATCAACATGCACACCCCTCACTTCTCTAGCGGTAAATTGAGGAAAAGACACAAAGAAGTCGTGCCCGTCTACTCTCGCCAACGCCCTCCGACAGGCTGGCATGGTGTCGTATTCCCAAGGCTGACGACGGTATCGGAAAAGGAAGGCGTCATCAGCGATAACGCCATCTTCTATTCCGGGCCTCATCAACGACCGGTAATGCATCAATAGCCACCCCATTAGATAATGGTAGGGTAGCTCTATCCGCTCAAAGTCCAGTGTCGTCTCGCGAGCAATGACTTTAGACGAAAAGGCGCGAAGGCCGTGGTGTATGCTACACACCATGGCCGGAAGAAGGGCCAGCCTGACTCTGAAGACCAGCTTCACGGTCGGGAGGATGAAGTGGCGGCTGATCCTTTCAATGGAACCTGTCCCTCCCGAGACTACGCAATTCCGTAGCCACACCATCAAGAATCCGGCCAAGTATGCTTTCTCAGACATCTGCCGGGTACCATGGTGGAAATAGCTGAAGGAGTCAGTGCAACTCCCAAATTTGTCACTGGTGGACCGCAAGCTCTTGGCAGTCGACATCAAGTTCTTTATCTCCTCCTGGGTTTGAGGACCTCGGGAAGAAACCCGGCCAGAGGGACTTAATTTGAAGAGATATACGACCCAAGACGTGGTATGGGGGGCGTTCCCTTCTGAGCTATTGTTCTTCTTGATAGTCGTTTGGTGATAAATACTATGGTGGCACGGCAGTTCCCGGTACACGACAATGAAACCCAGGAATCGTCGATCCAGATCCTCGAATTCCTCGTTTGTCGGGGTGTATACTTCAAAGGCCTCGTCCCCCCACGGCAGCTTAGAAACAGCATATATTTCATGGAGAGCAAGTCCCAACTCCCCTCTGGGCACGAAGAAAGTTCCTATACGCCGGTTATACATCTCCAAAAGAGCCATGAACAACGGTTTGTTAATGGGTAACCCGTAACAGGTGCCCCGGATGGCATAATAGAGGTCAATCTTTCGAAGGAATTCCTCGTATTTTCTCAGGATCCATGAGGTAAGGTTGGCCCACGTAGGGATGGGGTTTATCCAGTTCAGCAGTGACAACCTGCCAACATGATAAGACCCCTTACGAGCGGACTGATTCAGGAAGGTATCGGCTAGAGTAAAGGTGAAGTTGGGACCAGATACGTTTATGAAGGTACCCGAAATCAGTCCCATCATGCTCCGACTGATCGAGTCCCTGCTCGCACATGCTGACCCAATATTCCTATTATAGTGGATGTTGCCCACGAACATCCCCGATTGGGTTAGACTTAGGAAGCCCACCATATTCCTGCTCAACGGTACCATATTGAACCACGAGAGGAGAAAATGTCGTTCCATTTTGGGAATATGGATCTCCACCCCGTCCACAGTAAAGTTCCAGCTCTCAGAAATATCCAGCACTCGGGAGTTCTTTATGGATAGAGCATCCCCGAAGAGAAAGGCTGGTTTCAGATACTCTCCTTCCAGTCTCCCCGAATTCATCATAGTACAAAAAAAGTGGAAAGACTGGTTATTGATGGCGCCCAACCTCTCCAAAGGCTCATCGGTAGAAAGCTGATCCGACACATGTCGAACTAAGCCGTCGAGCCTCACACCCACGGCATGTTGTGCTGAACCCACCAAAAGCTCTCCTGCTGGATTGGTTGGCAGATTCACTGAAAAAAGACAAAAGAAACAGGATTAAAAGGTGGTTAAAATGAAACCACTTAAAGTCTCTCAAAAAGAAGCTCCTATGAGCCTATGCGGCTCAGATCAACGAAGCCTTATACGGCCCAATTCAGTTCGGTTTCATGCGACACGGCTTTGATAGAGCCTATGCGGCTTGGGTCGACGCAGCCTTATGCGGCCCGATTCAGTTGGGTTTCATGCGGCACTGATTCGATAGAGCTTATGCGGTTCGGTTGAACTTATGCGGTTCTATTTAGCAGAAGAGCGTATACGGCATGACTTAGCGAAGTTTATGCGGTCCAGTTCATCAGGAGTACATACGGTCCCGTTCAAATGAGGCTTCATGCGGTTCAAATCCAGAAGTGCTCCTGCGGCTCAAGTATTTCTCATGCGGCTCAAACACAGGGCATGCCCGATGCGGCTTGAATATGAGAGAGTCATGCGGCCCATGCAACATATGCGGTTTCATCATGATTAAAAGACGAAGGATGAAGGCTTGTGCATAAATCATGCAATAGAGCCATGGTTTTTAGGGTTCAAAGCATTTAATCCAATCCTTACCCTTAAAAGCAGGGTGGACGTCGGGGTGCACTTCAGGCGTGGTGGCCGACGAGGAAGCCGCTTTCTTGCCTTTTGCAGCGGCTGAGGTAGCCTTGGAAGACTTGGGGGCCATTATCGTCCGACAGAGGATGAAGACAAGGGAAGAAGATTAGGGCACCAAGAGTGGAAGACGAAAGAGAGTAAAGAAGTCTCTCCGACGGAACACGTTCATATTTATAGGCAAAAGGAAGATGCCTCGATCCACGTGCAGCATGAGAACCGACCCTTCGGTTGTCGAGACGAGCCGACTAAAATAAAGGCTAAACGCTTGGGATCCTGCCCCAAAAAGCGGCCTTAAATCTGACGGCAAATCAACAGCAATTAATATAAAAGATTTGCACACGTGGCGGGATGACGTGGCAAAGAGCTCATGTGGCCAGACAGCCTATGCGGCCAAAGGGTCCATGCGGCTGATTGACCAATGCGGCTGAGACATCCATGTGGCCAGGACATCCATGCGGCCAGGACATCATATGCGGCTAGAAGAGTTTATACATAGCCATGCTTCTTATTCAAAGTATTTCAATTTTGTAAATTGAAAATTTTGAAGCGGGTCTTGTAGAAGCATGTAAAAGAATAAAAAAGGATCCATGCGGCCAAGGATCCCCATGCGGTTCAGAGAGGTCATGCGGCTCAGGGATCCATGCGGCTCAAGCGTCTATACGGCTCGAATAGTTCCATGCGGCCCAGAGAGGAGCCACGTGGCCTTCAACAGCTCTTTCCTTTTTGTCTGTTACTGCATTTAATGCCTTGACGGCTGACAGCTCTGACAAATGATAGCTCTGACATAAAGGTGCAATAATGACTCTGTCATAATGGAAAACTTCTAGAAAAATGAAGAAAATCTCTGACATAATCCATCAAAACCACAAAGACCTTTATGCGGCCTTGACACGTGGACAGTCGCATGCAGCTCAGGAAGAGGCTACCCCATGCGGCTCAGGCAGAGGCTACCCCATGCGGCTCACAAGGACTATCTTCATGCGGCTCACTGAGAAGCCACTCATCATGCGGTCGCCTACGCTCATGCGGCTCAAATCATCTCCATGAGGTTCAAATGTTCAGAGGCCACTCCCAAGCAGCCTTGACACGTGGCCAGCCTTATACAGCTCAGTGGGGAGCAATCCTCATGCGGCTCAGATTTCCTAAGTGGCTCACGATTAAGACATATGGCAGAAGATTAGTCTTTCCAGCGTCCCTACAGCTAACAACCTAATGATAGTGGGACACGTGGCATCAAATCGATCAAAATTCATCAAATCCTAGCAACCGGGTTTAGTGCCATCCTCATCATTATTGGGATCAAATCAGATCATTTGCAATCAAGCAAATTGAACACGTGGCAGGAGATCCGAGCTTGGCATAACAAATCATGAGGATTTATGTCAATCATCATTAATTATCCACAGAGATTTGATGCAATCACATTAATTGCTCAGATCTATTATATTCAAGATGAGTGGCCCAGATTCATGGATCCTTAGCCGTCGACTTTTAATAATGGGCAATCATTACAAACCCTAATGATGCCCCCCACTCTTATAAATAGTAAGGTGAAATTCCTTTGCAAAGAGGAGAGCACAGACAGCACAGAGAGAAGACAGAGAGCACATCCCCCTCAGATCCAGAGAGTCAGAGAGAGAATATACAAAGATCGAAAGGAGAGCATTTCTTCATCAACGCCAAGCAGTTCTTCTACAGAGCCAAGGCTGCACCCGATCGTCCAAGGAGTAAGGCAGAGCTGCCGTCGCTTTCTCGAGCCTCTATCGTCACCCCCAGAATCTAAAATAAACAATTGTACTTAGACTGCTGTACCTAGGTTTTCGTTCCTAGGCTTTTTTTGTACAAGCGAGTTTGTATTGTGAGTCTAAGTTCGGTCCTCCTATATAAATTGTTCTGTACTTTTTACAATTAATGGCAAACAGCTTCGACCGAGTGTGGGTTGGCAATCAACCCAAACCCTGGGGCTCTTCCAGTAACCAATATCATGGCACACAGTCGATGAAGTGCACGAACACGGATAGTCCATTAGGCACATCTCAGTCTTCTGAAGGACTTCACCACCAAAGCTTCTTCGAACGAGGAGATCGACAACCAACAGGAAAGCGTCTTGCCAAGGCGGGGGATCGGTAGAGTCCATCTCCATAAGAAAAGCTAAGTGAGACAAAAACAAAATCTTCCTATACTACTGCCATTTATAGGCAAGGACAACTCGAACTCATGCGCCAAGTGGCAGTCACTTCGGATTCAATTCAATTAATTTGCATTAATACTAATGCATCTGCCCCTTCACAAGAAAAGTTAAGACGAGAACAAACTCTCCCAACTACTGCCATTTATATGCCATTAATACCAATGAATCTGTCCCTTCGAATTCTGTCAAGTCAACACCATTCTCCGTGTACTGATGCGCCCAATTGACGGAGAATTATAAAAAAAAGTTGATTATTAGAGCATCTCCAACCCTATTGTGAGTTTGTAAAAAAATGGTTGCCACGTAGGAATGATTTTCAAAAGTACTTCTCCAATGCAAATGTGAAATAAATTGTGAAGTTGTCATGACAAGGAGAATGTGAAGTTGGTTGTCTTATGCCACATAGGATTCACAACACAAAACAAGACAATAGGATTCTCCAATTCAATTTATTGTCTTATGCCACATATGATTCTCCAATTCAATTTATTGTCTTATCAAACTTTTGCATTAGAGAACATATTTTTATCTCATTGTCTTGTGTGAATGTCATCTTGCCACATAGGAAAGACATTGTCTTATGTCTCATGCCACGTAGGATTCACAACACAAAACAAGACAATAGGGTTAGAGATGCTCTTAAGTCAACGACGTTTCATTTGATTCCATTTGCTCTTTGTCGCTATTTCGCTTTCGTACTTTACAATTACGAAAATCATGACCCAATTTTTTACAAACTCTACAAATTCTAGGCTTCGGGATAGTATGACTTACTTTAGGCTGGCTTGATTTTCCTTGAGAAGGCCTTCTTTTTTTTGCTACCGGATTTGGCTCTTTAAAAGATTCATGCACTCCATGAACTGCATCAGCTACCATTTTTTCTTCTTCAGCAATATCGGTCACCATTTTTTTCAACTCCATCAGAACAGACGACATCAACTCCGTTCCCTTCTCTTGAATTTTGCTTGATTTTTTACAATAATACGTAAATAGATTAACTTTTTCATCAATACCACCATACCTTATGCTCTCAATACTGTCTGGGTGGATGAATCTTCTTTCTGTGCCAGGTCCGGAGAGATAACTCTCTTTGCAATCCTTGAGCCAACGAGTTTTTATCAAGTTCTTTGGAATATCTCCAATTTGTAATCTCTTTATTGCTAAAAAATATGCCTACAAGGAATCCCCTTGGTCTCCATCCACAAGCAGTCACATTTTATGATATTGTCAGCCCGATCAAATATAACCTTCCGGTTGATACTGTTTGGCGACATATACTTTTGGATAGTGCAAACTTCTGCCTCTCTTATGATGTGATGGTGGAGAATAGTATATGTATCAGAACGTGTGATTTCCTTCCTTACCTCTACAAACACCGTTTTAGTGTAAATTACGGCAAATTTATCTACTATTTTGGCCATGCTAGTTTGCTTCACAGCTGGTGTTGAGAGTTTATCAGTGATATGCTTACTTATCTGGTTGTAACGTAAGGCCGCCAAACCGTGGTCACAATTTTGAAGGGCCTTCCATAGTGGCAGCTTCTCATTCAAAAATCTTTTCAGAAATGCGTTCATAGATTCACATCTATTTGTTGTAGTAGAACCACTAAAATAATTTTTACGTAGGAATGTGTCCGCCCATCGCTCCCTCGTTCTGTGCAATGCAATGGTCCACTCATTGTTCTCTACATTATAATCTCCTAGCATCTGTTGCCAACGATTTTCAAATTCTTCGACTGAATAGTACATGTTTAGAAAACATGGACAGTAACTAAAGTTTTAATATTGTAACAACAACATACTTCAAAGTAAAGTAGCAAGTGTGCGATGTACCTTTTAATCATAAGACTCAATTTATTTGCAAAACCTTATCGGTTTACATGTTTGGCTGAATTGTTTAGGATATGCCATGAGCACGTTCGATGAACTACGCTGGACATTAAATCCTCAATTGCTTTATTCATGGATATGCAACCATTCGTGAGAACTTTCACTGGTAATTTGTCATTCATACACTCTTGGAATTTTTCTAAAACCTAAGAATATGTCTCTGCAGTCTCATTATGGATCATTGCAAACCCAAACACATAAGTCATTGCATGATTGTTTGTACCCACAAGAACCACCAACGACATTTGACTTCTATTTGTTTTATATGTAGAATAAAATGCTAGTGAATCTCCAAATAATTCGTAATCGAATCGACATGCACCATCAGCCCAGAAGAGATGGGTCAATCTGGAATCTTCATCTACCTTATACGCGTAGAAAAAATCTGGGTCAATGCCCTCTTTAGATTGAAGAAATGTAAGTGTTGTCGTAGAATCAACATCGTCTAGTGCTCTACTATCTTTAGCTAAAGCGTTGTAAAAATCTTTTTTCGTCCATCCAACCTTATCCCAGCTACCTTTCTGGTGGACAAGTAAATTCTATATATATCAAGTCTCCATCCCTGATTGCTTCATAAGCTTAACTTGTTCCAACTCTGGGAGTGATATCTTACGATGGGATCTCAAAAAAACTGTTTTATAATCATTCGCCAGGTTATGGTTGTGATGTACGTAAAAAATTTTGACGACCCACAGCTTTGGAGAAATGGTGTACCCAATACGAAAAATTGATTTACAACCACTTCTGCTTTCACTTCTTGGCTCACGAACCCTGTTAGGAGCTTCATTGTACTTCTTCTGTCTGAATCCCGCATTCGAACAACACCAACTACGGACCATCACCATCCCAGATTTGTTTTTCTTTACTTCGTTCTTTCTAATACTGAAACCAAATGCTTTTGAATATATCCGGTAGAATGTCTCTGCTTTTTCAATAGAGTTGAACTGTAAGCCAACAATATCTTCATCTAAGAGATCCCTTGGGACTTTGTTAATGTTGGCAGACTGCAATATTTTTTTCATCGTCGCTGCATCGAAATCCAATGGAGATTTACCATCATCCCTAAGAACAGAATAAAACAAAATAAGTATGAGAAATCAATGTAAAAATATAATGCATTTCTTAAATCCATTAGAAAGGGTGATGCGAAATAACATTTCGTTGTTTGCGTTGATGTCGTCGTCATCGTTATGATGCATTCCTCCGTTGTTTTCTTCCTCTTGTTCTTTATTGTCTCCTAAGTTAACAACTTCCAAACTTTGCTCATCATCCAAATCATCTGACACTGCTCTTGAAGTGAAGCTTTTTTCATCAACTAATTCTTCCACACGACGATCAGTTTCTCTATGTGACGTCGCCATTGAAGAAAATAGTGTGTGTTAGAAACCAACATAAGAAACAAAGGACAAAAAACAATACAAAAAAAAGAGTAATGCTATTTATACCTCCAAATTGTCCCTCTAATATATCCCTCCTTATGTGGCATCTGATGTGACATGTTAAATAATATTGTATGTCATCTGACATGACCGATGACATGGCAAATTTTAACCCAAAAAATTAACTACCCAATTTTGTCCATATTAATTTAACGTTAATATTAATGTTAATATTAATTAATGTTAATATTAATATTAATATTAATGTTAATGTTAATATTAATATTATTGTTAATGTTAACGATAATATTAATTTTAATGTTAATGTTAACATTAATTTTAATGTTAATTTTAATTTTATTTTAAAATTTGCCACGTCAGCTGCCACATCAACATATCACGTCAGCTGCCACGTAAGGAGGAACAGTTTGAAGGTACAATTTGGAGGTACAAATAGCATTATTCAGAAAGAAACAACTTCCAACAAGACAACAACACAACCTTTTCGTCTTCCTTGTACCTCCGCCACGTGGCCCTCTTCTGTTGGCTCATAAAAATGCTTGAGTGATTCTAAAAGCAAGCATAATTTTAAAGAAACAACTTCCAACAACATAACTTTCTCGTCTTCTGCAGACATGTATTATTAAATTGTGTAGGATAACGCAGGCAGCAGCATTTAGTGCTACATTTACTGTTGTGTAATTATTTCTAATGATATGGTATTAGTGAACACAATCTGTGAGAGAGAACCCGAGAGAGAGAGAGAGAGAGAGAGAGAGAGGGAGAGTGGGAGATGGGATAAAGAGAAAGGATCGAGCTCGACTAGATTTTAAACTTAAAATTTAATTTTTGATTTTTATTACTAATAACTAGTTCTCACGTACGAGTTTAAACGAACACTAACCGAGCCCGAGCAACGAGACATCAGCTAGATTTCTAATACCGTGACATTCCTGTTAATTTAAAATTTACAATATTATTGAAACTAATATTAATACTAAAATTTAAATTAGTTTTTAATTTAACAATTAAACTTAGATTTAAATTTATAACTTCAAACTAGTTAAAGTTAAAATTACATTCTTTTTTTATTTAAAATGTACAATATTATTGGAACTACAATTAATATTAACATTCATTTGTCCCGTAGTTTAAGTCGTATTTCACTGCTTGTTGCTTAAGTCTAAGCACCCAAAGAACTTGATTGTTCAAGTTGAACGCGTGCACAACACGTTCCCTCGATGCAAGGCTTGACGTAGCCCTCGCTTGTCAAATTGCTGCACGAACACATTAGACAAGAGTTTTGTTGGGCTATCGAAGTCATAGCAAGCACTGTCCCCTGTTGTCTGCGGTTGTTAAGTCACTTAGTCCCACGATTGTCACGCCTCGATTCCGTCGAATCGATAGTCGTCCCCCGGGCGTGATGCCGTACGAACCTAATTTGCGATCGCACAAGGCATAGTCATAAGGTAATCTGAGACACGAGATCTAAGAGAATAAGCAGACAAATTGAATCACATATTAAGTAAAGGAAACTTTGAGATAGCCATTCCATACATTGCACACAATTACAAAAGAGTGCCGATGAGATAGTCGTTCCATACAATGTACACATCCCTCAATATACAAGAAAGTACTCCAGTGACCTGGAATGGAGGGACGCTGAGCCATCTTTCTTGGACAATTGAGAGTCTTCAAAAGTAGAGTTAAGGAACAAGTCTTCGACGTACGGCAAATCACGAGCGTCGTCAAGCTAGTTGGCACATCCTTCCTGATTCGCGGGACCTGCAAGAGCGAGGATCAGTATGATCACATGTACTGGCGAATGACTAATTAAAATCCAAGCTCTGCATTTGATTCAAAAAGTTTTATAAACATGTTAGCTAGCTATTTATGTGATCTTTCTAACCATCATGATCAATTAGCATGTCAACATGTTTCGAGGCAAGCATATGAATTTTTAAGCATTAAGTCGCTATCATATTCATCCCGTGTCACGTTCATTTGTTAAGCAGTGAAAGGGTGTGAAGGCCACTGGCAATGTCAAGCCATCACGAACTATAGCTGGGTTAGACGACGACCCTTTTACGACGGGTAGCGAGCCATGTACGAAAGTTCCCGAGTAACCCACGCCGATGTAAGGCTGGCGCTTGATATACTCGTTCCTCCCGGGCCGAATCGGTCCCTTGGCCTAGGCAACCGTTCGAGAAAACTATACCTTGTCGACAAGTTGTCCAATGACCGTTTTGTAGAGTCTTGAAATATGCTCTCTCTTTTCTAGAACCTTATCCTTTCTCTTTTATGTTCGAAACTTAGCCTTTGTTTTGAACTTAGTCGATTTACTCACTTAGCCTTATCGTTGCATTAAACGTTAATCGATTCATTCATTGTCTTGCATAGGCTAAGTAGAATTACATGAGGAAGCATGTTTTCCATTTTCAATACCGGCAGTTTGATAGCAAGTGTTTCGTGAAGAATCGAGCCACGATTTTTTTTGATTCTACACTATTATGACAAGTATTCATTTACTTCACATATTGATTTTGAAGTAGAGGGACAAGACAAAGGAGGTCAGCCACTCGCCTTAGACTTGCTTCAAGCGAGTGACTGGTTGGCTGCGCTGACGTCGCCTACGTGATCACCTGCAATCGCATAAGCAACTGATTAGAATACTGTGTAATTCAAGGAATTTCGATATAAATGTGAAGCTCGAAAATACAAGTCACAAAAATCCATCTAAAACATTCACGAAAAACGTATTCACGAAAACCAAAGCCAAATCCAAATCAAGTGCGTCATGAATATCAGAGCAACGGGAGGTCTCTCCCGACTCAGCCGCAGAGCCAATCCTTGAGGCACAATCTGCTGATTATGGGACTTGGTTCCAAAGATCCATTCCATAACATGGAATGTATCTTAATTCAACTGTTCCCGTTCGATCGACTTGGCCGATTCCGACCTATAGGTCCCGATCGAATCGGTAGCAACATTGTTCCTTTTTTGCGTACCCCGTGGACGGAAACGGGGCACGATGTAGGGACGGGTGTAAGGCCCCAGTCATAAAATACGTAGGACTAGGCATACGAAACATGCCAGCTGCATGCATACGAAGAATACTCTAATCTGTGGAATCCTCGTACGCATACATAAGCTGTAAATCACAGGCCAATCACAAATAACTATATCTCATCCACAAAATCACAAGAGAAAATAATAGTCTAGATAATATCAAATAAAAGAGTCAAAAGATAGATAGCCGGGTGGAAACAAATCCACTACCAAACAGCTATAAATATAATATAAGATACTAGAGTTCAACTTCTCAAAATGAATGAAAGATACAAGTAAGGAAAGAATCTGACATCGTCAGAGGGTGAGATATCCTCGATAGAAAACGAAGGAGCTAAACCGAGTCCGTGCTCCTGGGGCAATCCTGACCATCTACACCTGGAGAGATCACCAGGTCCTCAGCGGGACATAACAAGATACAGAAAAATATGCCATATAAACTGAATATAAATCGCTGAAAATAATTCGAATCATAACATGGATCAGTACTTTATCATCAAAGCAGTGAACCACACCTACAACAAAACAAAGACAAGGTGTGGCACACTAGTTCGTGACAAAATACTGTTCCAAGCCATGAACGGTATAGTACACAACCATATATAAAAGTACATACACCTACGGATAAAGGTCATCTAACCATTCTAAGTGGAATGCATTTTAAGAACAGTTCATGGTCGCATGACTACCGGATCAAGTCAGGAAAATACCAATGCAGTACAGTACCTCAGTAGCGAGTCACAATACCATATACTATTCCTCAGTATCGAGCGAGTCTATAGCATATAGTCTACCTATCGTTCCTCAGTAGCGAGCGAGTCTACGATAGATATGGTGGTAGTCAACTTCCAATCATGTTCTCCCCGCCCAATGCTGACTCATAACTGCTAAGTCTTCTAGCATGCAACTCTATTAGCAGTTATTTTCTAACGTACGTCCCCACGTATCGGTGGCCAACCAACTACAGAAGTACGAGACCTATATAAGACTCGTGATTCGTGTAACACATGTGTCATGGCCAATGAATGCATCACAACATAGGGTAGTCTTCCTAACTTTAAGTCGATGCATAATATTAAAGTAATAGGAATAAAACTAGACAATTAAAATATATCAAGGCAGAAAATGACAATAAGTAAGAAAATAAAACTAAATCAGCATGCTGAATGGCAGTAAATAAGCAGAATATAATGGCAAGGTATCTTGCCTGAGGGTGGTGCGAGATGTAGCAAAATCCAACAGTCAGAATCGTCAACACGAAAGTCAAAATCCACAAGGAGCTCTGGATGCTGAAACAAACATCACGAACGAGTTTGATATAAAAGATATGTCTAGGAAATGCCTGTCCAAAAGTCTAATTCTGGAACAGGGGCAAAATCATAATTTCGGGTCAAAACGATATCCGCCGTTGGACCTATTTTGTACCGAAACGTGTGCCAATACCTACAGTCTCTAAAGTCATCAAACTACATGTCTACGGATCTGGTTTGAGGATACGAACTCAACGGTATGTCCAGTTTTGGATTCCGATGAGCCGTGCACAAATTCGTCCGTTAGAGCAGATCACGGGCCCGCCAAAAAGGAATTCCGATTCAACCTTCTCAGAATCGAACCAAACTTGGCATACAGGACCAAAAAAATAATACGGTCCTGCTGGTGCAAGTTTTGTCTCGATACAAAGAACGTACATGATGTTATGGCCAAGTTTACAAAACGTCGATACGGGGGTATCTCGACGGATACGTACTGATTTTATCGCGCACACGCAACGAAATCGAGTTCCGTCTGTTTCCACACGTCGACAACATCCATACGCGCCTTTCGATGTGTATAGTGCGAGACCACGTCGCTCGGTTTGTCGGGACGCACGCCGTATCGGGAAGGTTTTCTATTTTTTTCAGTTTTTAAAACAGATTTTCTTGGATTTCAATAGTGAATAATTTTCGGTATAATAGATGAAAAAGAAATCTATCAGAAAGGTTTTGAAGTCATACTAGTTTTCTACAAGTTTATTCAAATAGAATCTTTAAACTGTTGCTAGGTTGATGAAGAGCGATCTTCAAACCGGGCACTTGGACAGCTTATAAACTGTATTTTTGAAATAGTTTTCGTCGAACTTTGCACCGATATTCTGGATCTGTGGATCAACCATTACCAAATCTAATTGCTGGGGAATGGAGTGGTTCAGGTAGGCTTTCTACACGAGTTTGTAAATTCAAATATAATCAAGTAAAAGTCAGGGAATTAAGATCGGAAGAGGGGTACCTGGGATTAGATTTTACTGAACAGGGCACTCTGCTTGAACGCGCGCGGCGTCTGCGACGGCGCTCCGGTGCTACTCCGACGGTGCAGGTGGTCGAGGAGGAGCGGCCAAGGTCAGGAATGAGGCTAGGATCGAAGGGTTTGTTCTTCGGATATGTATATATCCGCAGGGAGTCCGTAGGCTATTTGGATTGATTCCAAATTAATTAGGATTTAAAAGATTTGGTTAAAAAAATTTCGAATTTGATTCGATCTTGGAGGAGAATAGGCTAAGGGATTGAAAGAAAAGATTTGCTAAGATATTGATCAAGATTTGAATTCGATACAAATCATTTTTTTCTTTTTCTAATGGAACGCGTCCCTGTATGGGAACAGGTGGCTCGGGCTGCTGAACGAAGCACTGTTCATTTGAACAGTGCTGACGTCAACATGACGTCAGCATTTTTTTTTCTTCTTCTTCTTATTCTTATTCTTATTCTAATTTATATATATATATATATATATATATATATATATATTTAACGAAAGACAATTTATTGAAATAGAAGTAGTGGCTCAAAAGGAGCAATACATAAAGTACCATAGGCAAAAAACACAAAAGGCCTTGGTAAACTAAGTAGGAAAACACAAAAGTTTTCTTAACTAAGTAGGAAAGCACAAAAGTTTTAAGAGAGAAAATTCAAACTTTCGAAAATTCGAAGATTTGAATTTGTGACAGGGTCCTGGGCGATCAGCCCTGTGGGGATTTTTTTTTTAAACCAAACTGTAAAAAAACCGGTTGAAGGGCTCTGCCCGGAGGGGGCATAAGGCCCGATAGGGGGTAGGTAGGCGCGCGCAACGAGGCGCATGGGGGGCGGTCTGTCCAAGGCTGGCGCAGTCAACGAGGAGGGGGGGCACGGGGCCCTAGGCGGCGCGGAGGCCGGAGAAAGCTCCGGCGAGAGGGGAGCGCCCCGGCGCGCGGCCAGGCGGTTGTTCCGCCGATAGCCAGCCCGCAGCGCGTTGGCGGGAGCTCCGGCGAGGGGCCGGCGGAGGACAGGGTGGGGGCAGCCTCGACAAGGGGGGCCCGGCGATGGTGCGACTCCCAGGGGATGCCATCCCGGCGGGCAGGCGAAGAAACGCCGGCGGGGCGCGCGGGGAGGGGGTTGGGGGGGGAAAGGGAAGAGGGGAGGAGAGGAGAGGGAAGAGGGGAGGAGAGGGGGGTTGGGGGGGAAAAGGGGAGGCGGGGCCTACGCGGGGGGCGGAGACGCGCCGTCAGCGAGGCCTGGAGCGGCGGAGAGAACGGACTACCATCGTCTGAAGGAGGGGGCCTCCTGCGCGCGGCGCTGGGAGCGCCGGAGACCGGAGGAGGATGGGGAGACGACGACTCCGGGGAAGAAAACCGGAGGCTGCGTCGATCGGGCGTCCGGCGCCGGAGACGGGGAAGAAGAGCTAGCTGGGGGCCGCTGCTCGTGGGCCGAAGTTGGAGGAGAATTGCTGGGGGCGGAGGCGTCCACCATCGACGTGAGGGAGGTGGCCAGGAGGGGATAGGCCAACCCCGGACCGCCGAGGGGAGCGGAGACTGGAAGAAATGGGGCGGGCCCGGCCGAGGGAGAGGGGTGCCACGGAAGAGAGAGGGAGGCTGGCGGCGGGAAACCGACGGGTGGCGCCGGGGTGGGGGCCTGTGAGAAGGTGGCAGGCCACTGCACGGGAACCGGAGGAGGCCGCTGCGGGAGAAGAGGAGGAGAAGGGGGGTCCACCGACGGCGGAGGGGGCGCCGTCGAGGGAGCCGGAGCAGGAGAGACTCCCAGGGAGGTGGGGAGGTCAGGGGCTACTCCAGAACCGCCGGGGACTGGGTGGCTCGGAGAGGGAGCTGCCATAGAGGCGGCGGGCCACTGAAAGGAGAGGGCGGACGAAGGCGAGGGGGGCGGCGCAGCAGGGAGAGGAGGGTGGGGCGCCGGGGAAGACTGGCCCGGCGGAGCCAGGCGCGGCCCCGGCGAGGGGCCGGGGAGAGAGGAGACGGAAGGGGGAGGCAAGAGGGGGGAGGGTGTAGGCTCGACTGCAGCGGGCGCCGGCGAACCGCGGCGGCTCCGGCGACGATGACATCTGGGGCGCGGCCGGCGGCGACGGGGAGGGAGAGGACGGCAGCACGTCGGACAACAAGGGGAGGGGGACGCGCCGCCCTGGGGGAGTCTCGAGGCGGGGGACGGCAGGGGGAGAAGTCCTGCGGAGGCGGCGGGTGGCGCGGGCAGCCAGGGGGCGGCCCACCAAGGCGGCGCCCACCAAGGGGACGGCCACCACGGGGAGATCCGCCCCTGGCCGGAGCCGACCCAGGGGCCCCAGTGAGCGGGTCTCAGCATCCCACCCTCTTATATATATATATATATATATATATATATATATATATATATATATATATATATATATATATATATATATATATATATATAATATCTTGCTAAATTATAAAATAAATCTCTAAAATCCCTAAAAATATTTTAAAATATTTAAATACTTATTTGGTAAAATCTTACCTTGTATGTCTACAGCAAGATTACGAACCCAATTATTAATCCAAACACCAACCCTTAAATACTGCAAATTAGTAAATAGCTAAATAAATAATATAACAAAATCCTACATCATTTCTAATATAGTTTAGTAAAGGTTTTTGTACCACAAAAATAATACATATGCACTACCATATAGAATAGCAGTCTCTTGCTATATCTTGATATCCACCACTCATATGACTAAATTAAAAAGGCTATTTAATAATTTAGAGCAAAATACTATAAATCTAAAATAATTAAAAAAAATTTATAAAATTTCTAGGGGGATTACATCCTACCCAACTTATAAAAATTTCGTCCTCGAAATTAAAATAAATCTTAATATCCGCGGACAAAGAAGTTATGAACGACAAAACGATTAGGTATGTCAAACCATACCAAGGCTATGTGAAAGGATGGAAGGGACATTCTACCATCGAACTCCTAGTTTGGCGTGACCCTTCTAAGGAATAGGTTGCACGAAGTTCACAGCTCTACCCAACTTATAGAAGTTGTGTAATCGTGGAAAGCACAGTAATAGGACTGCTAAGGAAGACAATTTCTAAAGAGATGTACGAGGGTATGAGGTACTTGCGTTTGTAGTCACGGACTCTAAAGGAAGCCTAAGTATTACATACTTAACATTGCTCCTATGTTGAGCATGCTTCATCAAGGCAGCAGGAGAGCTCTTGTTTGAACATAATCGGGAACAATTTGGTATAGGGGAATTCCATTTCGAATAACATAGGCTTCGGAGAGACGCGGTTAAGAAATTTATGGTAGAAGTATTCGTGGGCCCAGAGATGGAAACTAAATAGGTGGAGAGGCTCATTTCATAAAGGTAGGTTTTATAGTCCAAATAGGGCGATAAGCACATATGGGTTTGACTAGGTTTTAGTGATCCCTCTATATGGACATCAATCTTTGATTGAATAAATCTTGGTTTTAATCTATATGGGCTGCAAAAATTTTATGAAACCAATCTAAACCATCCTTATTAGGTTATGGTACTTTTAAAACAGGTTCTAGTCCAAGTGGTTGGGCTAATTACAAATCGGGTTGGTTAAATAGGTTCGGTAAGTCGTGAGACATGCCTCCCATGACTTTTTGTGTTTAAGTAGCACAAGCGGCCTCTATTGAGTGGCATACTATGGATATGTGAGTAGTGGGCTTCGAATAGATCACAACTATATATTGGGTCGAACAAATTGAGTTGAGATTGAATCTCAGATTGAAGTCGGAAGGTTCATCGATATTACGGTAAGGATTATAGTTAGCATTTTAACTAGAAAGTCGCATCATCAAAATAGAGTACAAGGGGACATTTTTGAGTGGAACATGATATACCTAGATGAAGGTGGGCTCGTGTAGATCTTGTATATGAAATTTGTTTGAAGAAAAAGTCTTGTGTTTTGCTCCAAATATCAAAGTCACGATAGGGAACACCCAAGGATCAAAATAGAGAGTGGGTTTTCATGAGGCAATGATTTATCCTTCTAACGATAACCAATTTATCCTAATCAATCGATAAAAGAAGTCTAGAGGGCATTCCATCTATAATCTCTAGAAATTCCTCTCTCAAAATTAAAACTAGGGCATGATTTTATGATTGATAAAGTTAGAAGTATTCCAAGTCGTGGTATCATACCTTGACTTGATATCAACGAGTAACAGAATCATGATGCGGTAGATATGAATCAAGGACGAAGTGATTGCGAATAGATGGAAGAATATTGTGTACGTCATACTTGTGTTCCCGTGGGAATTCTCCTGGCACGAAACAAACATGGGCCATTTCACATATACAAGGTCTACAAAAAGGTATCTAACTCTAAGGCACGTCTTAGTGACTAAATTCTTAATCTCTATTCTAAGCAAGTCTGTCTATGCTACGATTTATGAGATTACTAAATATGTTTGTAGGTAGTACCTTGCAATGCAATTACTAACTCTTAATCCCCATGTGTTTAGGGAGAATGAGATAACTATTCTATGCATGAATAGGACACAAATGAAGGTGCATCAGTAATGTATTAACTAGAATAATACATGTGGTATCTGTCAACTCAGAAAGGGTGTCTAACACTGTCATGGTGAATGCTTGTCCTTACCTCAGATTATTCATCTCTTCTCTAGCAGGCCTATATTCTGGTGTCTGGCCCACCAAGGCTGGTCCCTCCTGATATTCTTCTAGAGCTAGTGGTTGTGGTGCACCTGGTCCGAGAGTTATTGGCCCTCGTAACTGTTGCTGTGATGGTGTTGGAGTTAAACTGTGTGTGGTATGTCGGTTGGGGCAATCTCGAAGCTTATGCTCATTGGAACCGCAATTGAAGCAACACTTTAGTCACCGACGACAGTCCTTCTGCTGGTGCCCTCTCCTTCCACAAAACTGGCAGGTTATTATACTTGGAACTCGGTAGGGCACGGCTTGCTGATGATATTGTGCAGTAAATCATCGTTCGGGGCCTCCTGAACCAAGTTGAACTGGAAAGTCCATCGGGGCATAGTATCTTTGATTTGTTGTGCTTCCATGTGAAGGATCTCTTGACTTCTAGCTTCTTCTAATACTGCAGCGTACAAAATTCTGGATTATACAGTGGTGTGTGTTTTAAGCTCGGGTCTTAACCCAGTATGAAACCTTTTTGCCTTCTCCTTCTCCGTTGGCATCAATCCCTCGGCAAATCTGCTTAGTCGGCTAAATTCTGCATTATACTCGTCAACCGACTTGTCGCCTTGTTTGAGGTAGAGAAACTGGTCATACAATACATTTAAAGCAGCGGTTGGAAAGTACCTCTCGTTGAAGAGTTTGTAGAACTCTTCCCATGACTGATTGGTACCGAAGCGCCTCTCCTCCGCCCTCCACCAATGATGGGCATTGTCCTCGAGTAATAAATCAACTACGGTCATCCAATTTTCTTTAGGCAACTATGATGCCCTTAACTTCTTCTCGGTGCTAATAAGCCATGAAGAAACTTCTAGTGGGCCTTCGGTACATTTGAAAGTCTTCGGCTTCATTAGGGTAAAATCTGAAATACTGCCTACGTATGAATGGGGTCTTGGTGGAGGTGCTGGTACTTGGGCTGGTGGTGGAGATGGGGGTCTATTAAGTGGGACCATCACATCTTGTCTCAATAGCTCATTTTGCTGCCACTGAGTCCGTAATAAAGTATAAAGGAACCGATTGGTATCATCTCCATCAATCGGGGGCATAGGCATCTGCGGTCCAGCTTGAGGTAGATTCTGATGAAGGGGTGGTAGAGTATACCCTCCCTGGGGTGCAGAGGTCTGCTGAACAGGCTGAACTATCTGGGGTTCAGAGGCTTGGGGATGCTGGTGAGTAGGTGGGGTCGTCTGGTCTGGCGGAGAAGGCATGGTTGAGGTTGCTATAGGATGCTGTGAGTGAATTTGCTCCTCTTGGGCTGCCGAGTTTCCTGGTGTGATGGCAAGTAGTGCAGCGCTACCGCTATGAGGATTCATTTTCTGGCACGAGATATAGAATTTTCATTAGAAAAATTTCAAGCTAGATGCAAGTCATGCAATCAAATGAGAGTTTGATGAGGAATCAAGGAAGGTATTAAACATGTGGATGAGATTCCTAATTTCTAATCCTATATGCAGGCTCGTATCAGCATAGTTAGGTAGCCGATACGATATGCTCTGACCTGCATGGGCCACCACAAAAACATGTAACGCCCCAGTCCCAAAATACGTAGGACTAGGCATAAGAAACATGCCAACTGTATGTATACGAAGAATACTCCAATATGTGGAATCCTCGTACGCATACATAAGCTGTAAATCACAGGCCACTCACAAATAACTATATCTCATCCATAAAATCACAATAGAAAATAATAGTCTAGATAGTATCAAATAAAAGAGTCAAAAGATAGATAGCCGGGTGGAAACAAATCCACTACCAAACAGCTATAAATATAATCTAAGATACTAGAGTTCAACTTCTCAAAATGAATGAAAGATACAAGTAAGAAAAGAATCAGACATCGTCAGAGGGTGAGATATCCTCGATAGAAAACGAAGGAGCTAAACCGAGTCCGTGCTCCTGGGGCAATCCTGACCATCTACACCTGGAGAGATCACCAGGTCCTCAGTGGGACATAACAAGATACAGAAAAATATGCCATATAAACTGAATATAAACTGCTCACAATAATCCAAATCATAACATGGTTCAGTACTTTATCATCGAAGCAGTGAACCACACCTACAACCAAACAAGGACAAGGTGTAGCACACTAGTTCGTGATAAAATACTGTTTCAAGCCATGAACGGTATAGTACACAACCATATGGAAAAGTATATACACCTACAGATAAAGGTCATCTAACCATTCTAAGTGGAATGCATTTTAAGAACAATTCATGGTCGCATGACTACCGGATCAAGTCAGGAAAATACCAATATAGTACAGTACCTCAGTAGCGAGTCACAACACCATATACTATTCCTCAGTATCGAGTGAGTCTATAGCATATAGTCTACCTATCGTTCCTCAGTAGCGAACGAGTCTACGATAGATATGGTGGTAGTCAACTTCTAATCATGTTCTTCCCGTCTAATGCCGACTCATGACTGCTAAATCTTCTAGCATGCAACTCTATTAGCAGTTATTTCCTATCGCACGTCCTCACGTATCGGTGGCCAACCAACTACGCAAGTACGAGACCTATATGAGACTCGTGATTCGTGTAACACATGTGTCAAGGCCAATGAATGCATCACAATATAGGGTAGTCTTCCTAACTTTAAGTCGATGCATAATATTAAAGTAATAGGAATAAAACTAGACAGTTAAAATATATTAAGGCAGAAAATGACAATAAGTAAGAAAATAAAACTAAATCAGCATGCTAAATGGCAGTAAATAAGCAGGATATAATGACAAGGTATCTTGCCAGAGGGTGGTACGAGATGTAGCAAAATCCAACAGTCAGAATCGTCAACACGAAAGTCAAAATCCATAAGGAGCTCCGGATGCTGAAACAAACATCACGAACGAGTTTTGTATAAAAGATATGTCTAGGAAATGCCTGTCCAAAAGTTTAATTCTGGAACATGAGCAAAATCGTAATTTCGGGTTAAAACGATGTCCGCCGTTGGACCCGTTTTGCACCGAAATGCGTGCCAATACCTACGGTCTCTAAACTCGCCAAACTACATGTCTACTGGTCTGGTTTGAGGAGACGAACTCAACGGTATGTCCAGTTTTGGATTCCAATGAGTCGTGCACAAATTCGCCCGTTAGAGCGGGTCACGGACCCGCCAAAAAGGGGTTCCGATTTGACCTTCTCAGAATCGAACCAAACTTGGCATACAGGACCATAAAAATGATACGGTCCTGCTGGCGCAAGTTTCGTCTCGATACGAAGAACGTACACGAAGTTATGGCCAAGTTTGCAAAACGTCGATACGGGGGTATCTCGACGGATACGTACTGATTTCGTCGTGCACAGCAACGAAATCGAGTTCAGTCAGTTCTCACATGTCGACAACATCCATACGCGCCTTTCGATGCGTATAGTGCGTGACCATGTTGCCCGGTTTGTCAGGGCGCACGCCGTATCGGGAAGGTTTTCTATTTTTTTCAGTTTTTAAAACAGATTTTTCTTGGATTTCAATAATGAATAATTTTCGGTATAATAGATGAAAAAGAAATCTATTAGAAAGGTTTATAAGTCATACTAGTTTTCTACAAGTTTATTCAAACAGAATCTTTAAACTGTTGCTAGGTTGATGAAGAGCGATCTTCAAACAGGGCTCTTGGACAGCTTATAAACTTATTTTTGAAATAGTTTTCGTCGAACTTCGCACCGATATTCTGGATCTGTGGTTCAACCATTACCAAATCTAATTGCTGAGGAATGGAGTGGTTCATGTAAGCTTTCTACACGAGTTCGTAAATTCAAATATAATCAAGTAGAAGTCAGGGAATTAAGATCAGAAGAGGGGTACCTGGGATTGGATTTTACTGAACAGGGCACTCTGCTTGAACGCGCGCGGCGTCTGCGACGGCACTCCGGTGCTACTTCGGTGGTGCAGGTGGTCGAGGAGGAGCGGCCAAGGTCAGGGATGAGGCTGGGATCGAAGGGTTTGTTCTTCGGATATATATATATATATATATATATATATATATATATATATATATATATATATATATATATATATATATATATATGCAGGGAGTCCGTAGGCTATTTGGATTGATTCCAAATTAATTAGGATTTAAAAGATTTGGTTAAAAAAAATTCCGAATTTGATTCGATCTTGGAGGAGAATAGGCTAAGGGATTGAAAGAAAAGATTTGCTAAGATATTGATCAAGATTTGAATTTGATTCAAATCAATTTTTTTCTAATGGAACGTGTCCCTGTATGGGAACAGCCGACTCGAGCTGCTGAACGAAGCACTGTTCATTTGAACAGTGCTGACGTCAGCATATCTTTTTTTTTCCTTCTTCTTATTCTTATTCTAATATATATATATATATATATATATATATATATATATATATATATATATATATATATATATATATACACTTATACACTTATAAAAAAATATATATATATATACATTTATAATATCTAGCTAAATTATAAAATAAATCTCTAAAATCCCTAAAAATATTTTAAAATATTTAAATACTTATTTGGTAAAATCTTACCTTGTATGTCTACAACAAGATTACGAACCCAATTATTAATCCAAACACCGACCCTTAAATACTGCAAATTATTAAATAGCTAAATAAATAATATAACAAAATCCTACAACATTTCTAATATAGTTTAGTAAAGGTTTTGGTACCACAAAAATAATACATATGCACTACCATATAGAATAGCAGTCTCTTGCTATATCTTGATATCCACCACTCATATAACTAAATTAAAAAGGCTATTTAATAATTTAGAGCAAAATACTATAAATCTAAAATAATTAAAAAAAATTTATAAAATTTTTAGGGGGATTACAACGGGGCACTACAACGATCTCAAAGTTTGTCATATAAAGTATGACTTGGGCGATGGAGACACAGTAAACATATCGGGACTGTAGGTCAACGGCAAGTTTGGACGTGTGAAGATGGGCGATGGAAAAACTGCGCCATGTATCGAGTTTGTGCTACAACTTGGTTTCAGTAGGGAGGCTGGCAGATGATGGCTGTTGCAGTCTGTTTGGGGACAAATATTTGATGCTTGCAAAGGGTTTCCAACAGTTGACTCATCCAAATCAATGAGGACTCCTATGGCAACAACGACAAAACTTGATAATGATGAAGATGGTATCTCGGTCGACATTCGTAAGTATCGAGGTATGATCGGGATCTTACTCTATTTAACTGCTAGCCGACCCGATATTATGTTTAGTGTTGTATTTGTGCATGATACCGAGCAAACCCGATATTATGTTTAGTGTTTGTACTTGCACTTCCATTAAATGTGGTAATACTAGCTCTATAAATCTCACGATAAATCTGATTTGTCACTCATGCTAGTTCCAATAATACGATATTCGCCGTCATTCCTATCCTTCATTAAATACCTATCTTTGATCATCCCATCCTTTCACATCCCTCTCTCTCTTCGAAATCCCCTCATTTAGTACCATCTCTCTCCTCCTCTCTTTCTAACCTCAACTCCTTCTTCTTCCTCCTCTCCACAATCCTTCACACCCTCTTCTTCCTCTTACTTTTAACCTCCATGGCAAGTCTCAAAAGACCTTACTCCACCTACGTTTCCAACCCATTCGATCCGATGCCCCTACCCTGTAACCCCGCCTTTCTGGTTTTTATAATTTTGGGAGTATTTCTAAAATTCTAAATTTTTCTCTCAATTAAAGTTCATGGGTAATTATTTTGGAAGTGTATTATGAAGTTTTGGAATGGACATTCTTAAATTTAGAATTTATGTTTCAATAAATTAGTATCGGGATTTACTTAATAAAGGGGTGATAAATATTTACCTTTATTTCTTTAAGTTCTGTAAACTGTGTGCATATCATTCCTTTTAGGAATTTTTGAATAACTCAACTGTAGTTGAAGAACTAAATCATTTTCCCAAAATTTTAATTTTTTCCTTTGAAATATTGCTTTCTTTCCAAGCTAACAATCCAACCTTTAATTGCCTATATAAACATCTCTCTCTAGCCATTCTGTTTCATTCATGAGCAGAGCTTGCTCATCCCCACCTCCTTCCTTCTTCTTCCCTCTCATTCTTTATTCCACCAAACCCTAATTTTGTGGAGCGTCGGCCATGATAGAGTCTTCGTCACATCCGACGACGAGGAAAATCCTTTCTGGCAGCGACTAGGCGATCTCATTACCAACGACGGCGAGGCGGCTTCTTCCAGGCGATTTTCTCTTCTTCGGTGGATCGACGACTCAAATCTTGACGCATAGCAGTCTACGTCAGACCAGTTCTCTTTTCTCTGTCGCAACCCGTGATCGATCCAAGCTCTCGAAGGAATTCTTGATGAGATCGGGGTGACGAGGAGTTTTTCGGAGGATCGCCTCATCTTCTTCATCTCCGGTGATCGACGTTCTAGCCTTTCCTTTTTTGTGATTTCTCTGTCTGTCCAATCACCGCCTCCGACATTTAGCTTAACAAGCATCAACTCTGTTCCTACACTCGAGAGCTCAGGAGCGAGCTCAGATTCTTAATTTTTGGTAAGTATCCATTCAAAGCGAACTGTCTTTCTTTTGATCGGAGTAATTTAAGTGTTTGGATTTTTGATTTCTGGATCTAGTAGATTCAATGGATCCTTCCAATTCAAGTATAACTCTGAGCAGTTTTGATTCCGAACTACCTCTTAACTGTTTGTATTAATGTCTGAACCAGGTTTTGTTTCATGTTTGGACTCGAGTAGGATTGTATCAGACACGATTGCTTGTGTTATCATAAACAAAGTTAGTCTCAACTCTTCTCAGGTATTATTCTGCGCTCCTTGATGCCCGGGGAACATGTTGCTTGTAATTATGATTGACGGGGATGTTGGGAAGGGCAGGATCGAGTCATGGAAGTATATTGTTCGTGTCCAGTATATTGTATCCAGTAGGGAGTGTCAGGTGCAGAGGGCCAATTGAAGTGTAGCAAAGCGAGCAGATATGTGATCGAGTGGTTAGATTGTTGTTGAGTGATCTGTTTACAGGTTCAGAGTGTACTTGTTTGAATTTGAATTGGAAAACCGTTAGTTGCCAAGTGAACAGTGTCCTTTCGATCAGCTTTAGGTTCAGATGGGCTATGCTAAATGTTATGTGGGTTTGATTGCATTATCTGGGTGAGTTTTTGGGTTTGTATGGGTGTTACTAAAGTAAATTTTAGCTATGTGTGTAATGTTTTGACATTGAGATAGGACGGGGTCTGTCTTTACTAAATTCTTGATAACTTTCAGCTAGTTTATGTGGTTGTTAGTAATGGAGTAGTGGTATAGCTCTGTGTTCGGCTAAACAAATCTGGTTTAGATTTGGAACTAATTTCAGTGAATGGGTTGGTTTATGGTTCGGCTGATTATTGTATCTACATGTTACTGGGATAGTTTGGGGTATAGTTGATAGCAGTACCAACCCAGCAAGGGAGAGGCCATGTTGGGTTGTATGGTTGGAATAATGAACATATTAGTTGCTTTTGGGCTCTAATGAACTCACAGGACTGAGATTGTTGAGAATGTTTAGTTTGGAATTTTGTAAATATGGGCAGGGCCGAGTTAGATTAGATTATGAAGGTTTGTACTTCAAATTTTCTTTGTAGCACTATGTAGAGGAGTTGTTTTACACATATTTCAGAGGCTTAAAGTAGCATTACCTCTTTGAAAAGTGGAGTTATTTTGTTTAGATTTGACAGTGAATCTGTGGGTGCTAGCAACAGTTGTGACTATATTTTGATTGTTGCATTTTAGTAATTGAATTACTTTAACAAATTAGTTGTGGTTAGGACTGACCAAAATTTCTTTATGTAATACTTTACTAATGTTCTTTAGACAGCTTAATAGTATATTATTATAGGTTTTACCTTTATTAGTTATGTATATGTTCTCAACTGAATATAAGTAATTAAATAGTAAATTTGTATTATTTTAATAAACAAGGACTTAGACTCTAATTTCTTTGAAGATTAGTTCTTAATTATTAATTGATGATTTAATGAATGGCTAGGACATTTAATTGAACTAGAACCAGCTAGTGGAGTATTATAGCTTAACCAACTTGTAATCATTAACAGGAGGACATCCAGCTTTACCACCCATTCTCGATCACCCTGAGAAAGGCAAGTATACTCTTCGAATTTATTAATTTTCTCATGTCTTGTATATTTATTCCTGTATCACCTTATTAACACGATGTATCACGAGATTGTCTTGTTTCATGTTTCATGAGTTACTTGTGTCTGGGAGGGGAAATACTACAGTTGTGTGATCAAACCCTGTTACTATTCATTTGAATAGCTTAGGTCCCGCATCGTGCACGAAGGACCAAAGCCGTACCATTTCATGTTCATTGAATCTACCCAAGCCGATCACACAATCTGGATGTATTTCAATATTGCACATTTCAGGATTCAGGTTGTATTTCATGTTCAGGTTGTATTTCATATTCAGGACTCGTATCATGTTCCCTGTATTTACTTTTAGTATTTCCTGTTCAATTTCATGTCTTGTTCTCATTTCTTGTACTTTACATATATTTTTTGTTCTTGTTCATACCATAATGTTCATGTTCATTTCCTTGGATATACTTAGCTCCACTCCTGACTAGGATATGTTGCAGGTGTACTTGCAGGGTACCATTCTACTCTATCGGCCAGAGCCCAGGATATTAGCTGAGCAGAATGAGTCTTAGCTTGAGGCTTCAGGTTTAGACTACTTAGCTTTACTTCTAGATATTGTCTTTAGAGTTCATAGCATTTCTCATTCCTGTTGATTTTAGTACCTTTATGATATCTGGATTTGTGGATTATGGTGATCTTTCTGGGATATGTTTATAGATGCTGTAATTTTTACTTGTCTTGATTATCTGGTTAGATTTTTCTAGATTGGTACAGCTTACTTCGTCGTGTCTAACGACGAAGGCTGGGCGTGTCCGGCTCGTGTCCGATTATTCGGGAGCGGGTCATGACATATTTTTAGTGGTAGCCCGTGCAGGTCTGTCCTAATAGTACCTAGGTATTAGTGTACTATTGGGGGACTTGATTTAAACTAGGGAAACTTGATTATAGCATAGAAAATCGGGTATATCAGGTATATTGATATTCTATAAACACTTGTTGTTTTAGGTTAGGACTTTAACAGTTTTCTGTTTTTCAGATAGTTCAAAAGCACGCGACACCGGAAAATTCGATCCATCTACACTTGAAGGTTTCGAGCTTCCACTACTTTCTATCGCCCTACTATCCCCATGGGTAGTACGAAGTTGACGGAGATGTTCGAAGAATTCTTTGACATCCAGAGGGAACAGACCATCCTTTTATACACCAGACTTTTGGATACACTCTTCGTGCTAGGAAGGACTTCTGATTTTCAGACTCACGGATCCTTGGACTTCTCCGACACCGAGCGCATATCTTACACCAAGGAGCAGATCGAGAACCTGGAGTCGCCACTGAAGATCATCCAAGTCAATGAACACCCAACTCCTCTGAAGATTGAAGTCATCAACCGGGAGATCCAGCTTGTAACACATACAACAAGATGGGAAGCTGAAGCCCATGAGAGACATGAAGACTTATGACGAAGACAACAACTACCCTGGACCCACAAAACATCGCAACACTCAGACGGTGTTTCTTCAGTCACATCATCAGTCGCATCTTCAGAGGCAGATTTAGGCCCACATTCATTGAATGAAGGATTGCCAGCAAGTCGTGGATCACAATGATCGAGGAGCATCAGGATCTCAGCAGCTAGCACACCAGCTGTCGTATATTTCTGTCAGAGTTCCGACACTTTTGAGAGATTCAGATTCAGATTCAGACGACGATCACTTGTAATTTCTGCTGTCGCCCAGGACACAACTACATCAAGTGCCGTAAAAGACGGAGGCTATGCTTGTACTACTGATCGCCTGTCCATCAAGTCAAGGATTGCCCGGTGACCATTGATCACACTGCCCAAGGACAAGCATGAGGAGCATCAGGACTACAGTAAGGGGACCCACCTCTCCAGATTCAGCAATAACATGAAGCACTACCGCAGAGACCAGCCTACGTCAGGACTGTTGAAGAAGTTGAAGTGATTCTAGTTCCAGAGAAATACTGAAGACAGATTGGAGACAGAAGATTCTTTTGCATGATTGGAAAAATTATGTATCTTGATTCGTAATCCATCCAGCCTTGCCTTAAATTCTTTAAAGTGCCTAGATTATTATTTGAAACTTCTTGTTTCCTATTTTTTGAAACCGTGATTGATATTCAAACTTATTTCGAGATATTGTTCCTATTCGGTAAACTTATTTCATATCCACGATTCAATAATTGTTTAAAATCCACTATTCGATACTGTTTGCATATTTCATGATTTTGCTTCCTAGTGTTGGCTTCTAATTGAAATTTTGTTCCCTCATCAAACTTTGTATTAATTAAGATTTAGTTCCTATTAGGGTTCTTTGAAGGTTTGAAGATTTCTTTTCCTATTTTGGGATTGTGACTCATTCTCTATATGCGACTTGTTTTCCATTCATGACCTTGATTTTTTATTCAAGATTTATTCCTACTTTAACTATCATTCGGAAACCTTGTTTGAACCTTCGCTTCTATTGATGCTTGTTTGAAGATTCTATTTCCGATTCTTGACTTTATTTGGGATTCATTCTCCATTTATGACTTTGTCTACTATTGAGATTCTCTTGTTTCATATTTACGATCCAATACCTTGTTCTCTATTGGAACCTGTTTTCTAGTCGCTATTCGAAACCTTGTTTTCTCGTTCGAGATTTTCTATTCGAGATTTTATTTCTTATTCATGACCTTGTTGATACTTGATTTTCTATTTTTGACTGTGTATCATATTGGAGATCTCGTTTTCTATTCGAGTTTTTACTCAAGATTTCATTGTTATTCAAGATTTTATTGAAACTTATTTCTGGCACAAGATTTTATTTCTTATTTTGAAACTTTGTCTCCTATCTGATACCTTGCTTCTTTTCATCTTTCAAGACTCTGTTATTCCTTTGGGATAACGTCCCATATATGGAATCTTGTTACCATCCCAGGTTTTATTGAGATTTTGGTTACCATTTGAAACTTTGTTCACTGTTGAGGTTAAAATCTCCTTGTTACCCTTTTAGTGCTCACTACTCCCTGATTGGATCCGTTGCTGCTTCCTGGTACCTAATAAACCCATGTATTCTAACGGATAGATAACCTCACCATTATCATGAATTGGACTATTGAACTCATTTTGAATTCTTTGAAACCCTTTTTAAATTCCTATAGATAAAGTTAAAAGACTATTCGATGATCTACTGGGGCGTGGCAGTTGCGCGCTGCAGTCATTATCTGGACTATGGATACTGAGGGTTCACTGCAGCCAGCAGCGCACTGGCGAGGCAAGGACTCTAAGTTGAAGTGATTTCAGACATTCACGGGTTTTGAGTATTATTGAAACTTTGTCCTAAAAATCTTCATTTTTGATCTCTTGGATTGTTCCGTTGATAATTATTGAAAAATGGATAAGATTGACAGGATATTCGGTGACATATTGTTATTTGAGTCACGAAGCCGAAGGTCCACTGCATTCAGATATATATTGGTGGGGTAGGGATCCTAAGCAAAGTGATTTCAAATACCTATATGTTCTTGGATACCATGGAGACTATATTTCTTTTTCATATGATTATCGTTTTTCGTGAATCCCAAATTCTTGCACGATCATCCTGATTTGATACTACCTCCTGGGTATTTCGTACGTTTTTCTCAACCAACCCTTGCAACTTTCTCTTATTGCATTTTATCATTGAATCATTTGATTTTTTTCTCAATATATACATCTTGCTAGATTTGATTTCGTCCAACCAGATTTTTCTATCAATTGTACTCGTAATATCAGGATTTGTCTAAATACTTTGATCCTGATCATGCCTATATAATAATGACTTTTGTATTACACTTTCAAATTTAATCGTGACTAGAAGATTGTGCCTCTGGATTTACCCTCCTGTTATGTTTGAAATTCATTTCATCTTGGGCGTGTCTTCGACCATTATCGTGTTACTATAACTTTTTGTATGTAATCATTGTGTCAGGTTTTAACTAAACTTCATTTTACTTCGTGTCCGATCAATTTTGATCATTATCAATTATACCATTTCAACCGTTTATCTGGTCGTGATATATCACTCCCATGCATCACTCCAAATCCTGCCTCTGAACATATCAAGATACCTGTAGGCAATAATAACTAAACTCTTGTGCCTATTAAATATGCAGATAATTTAAATTCTATTTTGACCATGCCTAAATTTGGCTTTATTTTATGTCTAAATTTAATTGCTCATTTTCAAATTTTGTCTTGCTTGAAATTATTTTTCTTAATCTTGTTGTTGTACCACTTTTGAATTTCGAGGACGAAATTTTCTAAGGGAGGAGATTTGTAACCCCGCCTTTCTGGTTTTTATAATTTTGGGAGTATTTCTAATATTCTAAAAAAATTTCTCAATTAAAGTTCATGGGTAATTATTTTGGAAGTGTATTATGAAGTTTTGGAATGGACATTCTTAAATTTAGAATTTATGTTTCAACAAATTAGTATCGGAATTTACTTAATAAAGGGGTGATAAACATTTACCTTTATTTCTTTAAATTCTGTAAACTGTGTGCATATCATTCCTTTTAGGAATTTTTGAATAACTCAACTGTAGTTGAAGAACTAAATCATTTTCCCAAAATTTTAATTTTTCACTCCGAAATATTGCTTTCTTTCCAAGCTAACAACCCAACCTTTAACTGCCTATATAAACATCTCTCTCTAGCCATTTTGTTTCATTCATGAGCAGAGCTTGCTCAACCCCACCTCCTTCCTTCTTCTTCCCTCTCATTCTTTATTCCACCAAACCCCAATTTTGTGGAGCGTCGGCCATGACAGAGTCTTCGTCACATCCGATGACGAGGAAAATCCTCTCCGACAGCGACTAGGCGATCTCACCACCAACGACTGCGAGGCGGCTTCTTCCAGGCAATTTCCTCTTCTTCGGTGGATCGATGACTCAAATCTCGACGCATAGCAGTCTACGTCAGACCAGTTCTCTTTCCTCTGTCGTAACCCGTGATCGATCCAAGCTCTCGGAGGAATTCTTGAGGAGATCGGGGTGACGAGGAGTTTTTCGGAGGATCGCCTCATCTTCTTCATCTCCGGTGATCGACGTTCTAGTCTTTCCTTTTCTGTGATTTCTCTGTCTGTCCAATCACCGCCTCCGACATTTAGCTTAACAAGCATCAACTTTGTTCCAGCACTCGAGAGCTCAGGAGCGAGCTCAGATTCTTAATTTTTGGTAAGTATCCATTCAAAGCGAACTGTCTTTCTTTTGATCGGAGTAATTTAAGTGTTTGGATTTTTGATTTCTGGATCTAGTGGATTCAATGGATCCTTCCAATTCAAGTATAACTCTGAGCGATTTTGATTTCGAGCTGCTTCTTAACTGTTTGTATTAATGTCTTAACCAGGTTTTGTTTCATGTTTGGACTCGAGTAGGATTGTGTCAGACACGATTGCTTGTGTTATCATAAACGAAGTTAGTCTCAACTTTTCTCAGGTATTATTCTGCGCTCCTTGATGCCCGGGGAACATGTTGCTTGTAATTATTATTGACGAGGATGTTGGGCAGGACAGGATCGAGTCATAGAAGTACATTGTTCGTGTCTAGCATATTATATCCAGTAGGGAGTGTCAGGTGCAGAGGACCAATTGAAGTGTAGCAGAGCGAGCAGATATGTGATCGAGTGGTTAGATTGTTGTTGAGTGATCTGTTTACAGGTTCAGAGTGTACTTGTTTGAATTTGAATTGGAAAACCGTTAGTTGCCAAGTGAACAGTGTCCTTTCGATCAGCTTTAGGTTCAGATGGGCTGTGCTAAATGTTATGTGGGTTTGATTGCATTATCTGGTAGAGTTTTTGGGTTTGTATGGGTGTTGCTTGTTTGCAAAAATAAAAGTTGATCTTTATTTCACAAACTTTGTAATAAGATTACAATAGAATTCTGAGAAAGGACAACTGTAGGAATCCGATCTGAAGACGATCGCTTTATCCCTTGGACGATATGAACTTTGAAGATGATAGCCTCTGAAGTTGAAGGCGGTAGCCTCTGAAGAACGCAACAGCACTTGGATAAGAACTCCTGAACTCTCTGCTTTTGATTCTGATCTCTATGTGATCCTCCCTAGGAAGGACTTGAAACTCTATTTATAGAGTTCTGGAAATAACTAATTTTTAGTTATTCTGGATTGCGCATGCTGGATTGCGCATACATTGGACCGCGCAGACCTCAGACTGCGCTGGCGGTTACTTGATCGTGGGCCAACTGTATTGGACACATGGCATCATTTGATTGAAATGCACATGATCGTGTACAGACGGTTGCCACGTGGTGAGCAATTGATGGCATGCATGCCACGTACAGAATCTTGATGGACTGTGCCACATGAATTACGCTAGCTTCATATTGTGCTAGGTTTGGATTGCGCAGGATTGAATTGCGCTCCTCGTGGGCGGATAGATTGTGCTGGCTGTACAGCTGTCCTCGAGCACTGTGCTGTACGAGAAACGAACAGTTTCCTCGTTCTTCGGGCTGTCAGCTGTCAGAAGATTTGATTTTCTGTCAGGTAATGATGATGCGGCCACGTCAGCTAGCGCACTTGGAAGTGTGCGCAGTTCAGCTTGCGCAATCGAGAAGGTGTATAATCTGTCTTTTGCGCAGTTCATTCGAAGGATGCACACTTTGATTTTCATTGTTTTGTTGATGGGTGCAACTTGATTTTTAGGACCTACAAGACCCCCTTCAAAGTTTTCGAAATTTAAAAATATTCAAAGTTTCGAAATACTTTGAATTTTGATTTTTAAATCAAGTTGCGCATATAATGACTTGTCTGCGCAATTGGAGGAGTCAGCTCCTATTTCTTCGGCACAATCTGAGGCGTCTGTTTACTTTCGAAAACTATAAATAGTTTTCATTCTTCTCTCTGTTATTCTTTACTTGTTTCCAAACGTTTGAGAGAGAGAAAATTCCCGAGCTCTCTCCGACTCTTCTCCCTCTTCTCCGTCGACTTCAAATGGCTCCGAAGCGTTCGGCCGCCGAGAAGGGCAAAGCCCCTGCCGAGTCTTCGACTTGGGCTGCACCACATATTTTTCGACACGAAGTCGCTCATCCCGCACTGCAAGGTAGACGATCGATCGAAAATCCTTTTTAGGGTTCTTCGACATTGTTGCTCCTTCAAACCGATCTCTTTTTAGAGATTTGGTTATATTGCGCCACCCTGTTTAGGGTTTTGGCCGCACACCCACAAATAGTTTTCATTTTTATGAAAACTCTCTTCTTGTACAATCGGTTGAAAAGCGCTGGCAAAAGTCAGCGCACTCTATCGATTTGCGCAAGTCTATCCAGCGCAAACTGTTGCCTTGCGCAAGCTTGTTAGCACAATCTGATGGCTTGCGCAAGTGAATATGTTGGCGCAACTGGACAGTTTGCGCATAGAAGCTGCTGTTGCGCAATCTGATGTTTTATAGACAGCGCAATCTGATGCTTGCACAATTTGCTGATTTTTTGGACAGAATCTTTGATTTTGCATGTACCGAATTCTGTCTTTCTGTTTGATGCAGTTAATATCAGAGAAGACCCAGATTATGAAATCTTTGCAGGGACCCTTGCTGAACCAAAGTTTAAGAAAGATTTGTCCCATGTAATATTTCCCCAATATGCTCTGCCATCTTTCCGTCAAGCCATCTTAGTAGCACAAGATAACGAAACTTTATTAAGTCTGATGAACGGGCAGCCTCTGCAGACTGCCGATGCCATTATTCATAAGAAACCCCTGTTTCTATTTGGTGAGGCTATTGAGAAGTGTTCTCAGCCAAGACCTCGTGTCGAGCAGAGACTCTTTCAGAGAGCCGAGAAGAGGATACTTTTGCTTGAGATTTCTAGATGCCTTCCTTTATCCCGCTACGCTCATGTGAGCTATCCCAGGAGGATGGACTGGGATATAACTCCTCTCCAGCAAGCCAGAACAGGAAACATTTGTGTGAAGAAAGGGCCGAACAATAAGGATATGTTCTACAGCTCCTCTGAGCGTCACAGCTCACTGCTCAGAGGATTGAAGCCTGGTTGCATTCCGCCAGAGAACTCCTCCTTGCTACTGCCGATTAGAACACCGATCTTCGCAAACGAGTTTGCGAAGGTTAAAGGAAGATACCCAGATCAGGACATCCGATTGACAGGTCTGGTAAACCCAGATCACAAAAGATGGAATTGCATAGCCAATTGGATATTGGTTCAGTTTGAAGATAAGCTCAAGGAGATTGAGCTATACCAGCCGCTATTCTCTACTGTATACGGCTTTCACCCCAACCCTCATCTGTTCCTAGCTTTGGCAGAGAGGTATAACTTCAGGACAGGGACTTTTATGACACCCTGTGGATAAATTGGACTTGCTCTTCACGAGATGAAGTATATCTCGAGCTTGCCAATCGGAGAATTCCTTTATGAGAAATTTGTTCCAACAAATGATGAATTGGACCGACTTCGTCGGGAAAATGCTGAAATGGTGGACGTTTTCGAAGAACTGCTGTGCCATTATAAGATCTGCTCCTTGTATTACAAGAGTGGTTCTTCTGGTACATGCTACTCGTCAAAGTGGTTGTCTTATCTCTTCCTCAACCACATCATAGAGAAGAAGACTAAGGATCATGATAAGTGTAACCCTAGTTTCTTCAGACCACTCAGCCATAGTGAGGTGATAGGATTAATGGAGGAAAACAAAGAGATGGACATCAAGGTTGATGATGAACTACAATATCCTCCTTTCAAAACAGGAGATGTTATTGAAAGTTTTATAAGACTGGGCTATAGGTTAATGTCCAAGGAAGCCCAGTTGGCGGGTTTCCTTACATACTGGCTTCGATGATTCATCGTCCCCGGAGCCAGTGCCATCGATCGCTTCCATCATGGCGTGCTCTTTGCTGCTGTCCAGTTAGTCTTTGGCTACCGGATGGATCTGCTGTCGGCGATGACCTGCAGAATAAATGCTGGTCTTCATCTTTATGTTGAATTGATGCTCAAATGGAAGGGCGAGAAGGAGAACTTCCCTCGGCTAGAACTGCCCTATACTTATTTGTTCGGATGGTTACTTCTGCACCAACCGTCATTGATGAACCCTGATATGGAGGCAGTCGGCGGTAGCTATCTGCGGAGATTCTCCCGGGGTAAATGGATATACACCAGTCTGAGAGATTGCAGACGGACTTTGAATCTTGGAAAGGGGTAGAATTTCCACTGTGTTCCCCCTCCAACTGGCTATGAACATATGTCAACAAATCTGGTTGATCTTGGGAGGCAACCTTTAGGTCGTGCAGTATTTGAATGGCTGAAGACGATCCGGCCATCACATTTGGTTTACAGATTTGAAGAGGAATGTTACTTGGAACCTTATCTTTCCAGCCGTTTTGTACGGCAATTTAGTTACGACCAATTCCACGTAGGCAATGCTATAACTTGCCTGCAAGAAAAAGGTTATCTGATTGATGGCGCCATGGCTTGGGCTTATTATAACGCTCGAGACACAAGAGCAATGTTCTCGATGCCGACCAAGAGCGATCACGACCCCAGGATGTTATACACATATTCGCTTTTTTACACATCAGCAAATACGTTTGCCGAGAACTTCAACCATGTAGATAGCTTCGCGACAACGACGCGTTTGAAGAAGGGAGCAACTGTCATATCAGCTCCAGGAATTGACGAGGAGCATGAGCCGGTGGATGACCCGTTGGAAGCCTCAAGGGAAGCTAACTTCCCTGAGGAGGTCAACGAACCACTGCGAATTTCCTTAAAAGTTGTGAAGTCTCTAGCCAAGGAGAGGAAGAGGAGGATTGACGAACCTTCTTCTCCGGTTACAAAGAAGAAGCTTATCTTAGATCCACCAGAGAAGGTCACCACCAGGTCACAATCTCGGCAACTGGCCGAGTCGACCCAAAGAGAAGAAGCGACTACGCCGACCTCTCTTCCAAGGCAGGTCGATGTAGTAGACGTAGAGAGTCCAGAGAGACCTCTACATAGAAAGATACTGGCCTCCAGAAGAAGAAAGAGAGTGGTCACTCCTCCGAGACAAATCTTGTCCTCGGTGGTGGCTAGTGCTGTTGCTGGAATCACCATGTCATCCCCTACACCTGTCCTTGAGTCTAGGAAGGAAACTCCTAGTCCAGAGCAGAGGGACGAGGTTGAGCAGAGGGATGAGGTTGAGCAGAGGGAGGAGGCTGAGCAGAGGGAGGAGGCTGAGCAGAGGGATCATAAAGTTTTGCGATCTCCTTCTCTTGCGGTGGAAACTACCCAGCTTCCTGCTACACCAGAAACACTCAGTGAAGAGAAAGATCGCTTAATGATTGATGCTTTAAATGATTGCGACTTCGGCCTGCAAGATGATGTCGATCAGGCTGCCGCAACTGCCAGCGAGGAAGCACCAGAAGATAGTATAAGCAATGAAGATACATCAACAGAAGCTATTGATGATACTGTAAATCCAGAAGAGGACATTGATGTCCATATATATCCCGAAGTTGTTGACGACACACTGGATCCTGAAAAGGATGTTGAGGTGAGGAAGTAGCACCGGAGGAAACTACTACCGCTGATCCCAAAGGTATTGAATGAAATTATCAATCTTCTTTTCATAGATTGAATGGCTGACATCTCTATTTTTAATCCATGCAGAAATTGAATCATCTCCAATTCCTCCTACTTGTACTGATATAGTGCCAATAACAGCAATAGCTAGTGGTAGCCGACATTTGTCGGACGGCTCTGAGGCAGGTAGTAGCCAGACAGTGATGTCTGAGGCTACTTCTGCGCGGTTGGAATCTGTGCCAGCAGATGACAGAATCGTCACTGGACCAAGCCATGGTAAGATTGCTTTTACTTTTGATCCTTTTCGACAGTTGCAAATGATAGGCAAAATGATAATATTTATTTTTTTACAGAGGAACAACCGGGAGGAGCAACCAGCTCTACCTTAGCTCCCTTGTTTAAAGAACCGTCCACCCAAATGCAAGAAGCTGAACGTCCTGCTGCTTCATTGTCAACGGGAGTAGCTGCTACTCCTGGTGCTCTGGCTACTAACCGATTTGTCATTAGCTCCTTCACCAACTTTTTCTTTGATTCGTTGGGACCCTTAGTAGATAGGGTGATAGAGAAAGAAGATGCTGGTTTCTCCACAGTTAGAGGTCCAACCTCTTATTTAATCAATGCCATCCGAGGTCAAGGTGACGAAGCTCAGGCTGTTTTTCTTGAACATATACTAGATGAGCTGGAGGCATCGGTTAGGACCTACAAAGAGCTTAATAGGGGGGAGGTGGAGCCCTTAGTACAGGCTGAATTTGAGAAGATGTCTCAAGAGGCTGCAGTCGCGAAAGTTGATTTCCAGATTATCTTAGACACTTTCACTGCCAAGTCTTCTGAGTATAACTCTCAAGTGGAAACAATAGCGTCTGTTGCTGAGGAGGAAGAAAGGAAAGTTGCTGAGCTGCAAGCAAAATCTTCCCGTCTTCAAGAAGAGTTAAGACTTGTTCAGCTCGCTCTGGAAGAGGAGGTCACACAACATCAGGCTACAGTTCAGCAACTGGACGCTCTGACTCAGGAAAGAGATGAGTATGTCGCAACTCATCAAGCTGAAATCTCTCGTAGAATGATAACCTTGCCGACATTCGACGATAAGTCTGGAATGGAGGAAGCTAGGAAGCGAGTGATGGACTCTCGTGAGGAGCGACTACAAAGTTTGAAGCAGCAGATGACTAGCCTGATGACCCCACCAGCCGAATAGAAAGATTATCTGTATCTTCTTGTTTTATGATATGTATCTTTCAATTTTTGATCAATAAAAGACATTTTCTTGGTGGCTCTATTATTTATTGCATATCTTATTCAGATACAAATAATAGAGATAGAAAATATATTCAGAGGTGCAAGACATGATATATTTCTTGATTTTAGAAAATAATTATATTCATTATATCTGCTCAGAGGTAATATGGACATGGCATAATATAATTTGTTGAATATCATTATTTCAGTAGACAACTTAATCGAAGATGACAAGTTGCTGATGTGAATTCATGGATGAATGCACGAAATGAATCGTCAAAATATATGAATGAAAATGAATCGTCGGGATGAACGAATGAACCATCGTATGTATGGAATGAACGGATGAACCGTCAGATGAATAAAATGAACGGGTGGACCGTCGGATGAATGGAATGAACGGATGAACCGTCAGATGAATGTAATGAACGGACGAACCGCCAGATGAATGTAATGAACAGGTGAATCATCGGATGGATATAATGAACGGGCGAACCGTCAGATGAATGTGATGAACGGATGGAAGAATGCGTCATTTCGTTGTTCCAAAAATCTCTGCCTATAAATAGGACAGAAATCTAGATAGAATGATCACTTTCACTTTTTTTAACATAAATATGTCGTCTGGAGATGCATCCAAGAAGGTTGAGATCACCCCAGGTTGAAGCGGGCACTGAAGAACGTCCTGCCGAACCGGTCTAGCCAAAACAGACGGAGGCAGGCGAAGGTTCGTCTGTACCCCAGCCACCGCGGGATATCCTAGACTTCCTCCTAGAACCAGGGAAGACTGAAGATGAAGAGGCCATGAGGATGTCTGCTTGCAAGTTTCTAGTGGGTTCGAGCAAAGATGTTCTCGGCTCTTTTGCCGACTATGTTTTTGATAAGGACGACAGTGGCCTGCGTCCCAATGCTGAGAAGGATAATAGTGATCTTCCTTGATATTATGTACTATCATTCATGATGAAATAAAATTGAATTTTATTTATGAACTTGCCTGATGATTTACAAGTAATCTCTTTTACATTTATACATAATACTTCTTAAGGAATTTGCCATTGATAGGCATCATAGCAACTCGACCGTCCAGCTCTGAGAGTTGATCGGCTCCATTTGAGAAGACTTTGCTCACGATATATGGACCTTCCCACTTTGCATCGAATTTACCTTTGCTCATATGAGTCATAGTCATAGGACGTCTGACTGTTAGAACGAGCTCTCCTTTCTGAAATGCTCTAACTTTAACTTTGCGGTTGAAAGTCTTCGAAATGCGGGCTTGATATAACTTAATATGCTGTTGAGCCATTAGTCGCTTCTCATCGAGCACTTCTAATTCTTGAAGTCGAAGAAGATCATAGTTCTCTGTAGTGATCTCATTAGCGATGGCAATCCTTAAGGATGGGATTTGAAGTTCCAGGGGTAGAACTGTCACGACCCACACCCACTTTTCGGATACGAGACGTGTCCAAGCCAGCCTACGCCGCAGAGTCGGCGGTAGAACGCTGTCAAGCCCGCAAGAAAAAAATGCTCAAAATACAATATTTGTTGCTCATTCACAATTCTAAATTTATTACAACATTTACAACATTTACAATTAAGGAAAATACAAGATTTTACAATTAATGAAATCGATACAATTGTTTTCTATTTCTAGGTTGACCTCAGCATACCCAAACCTTCCCAATGCTAAGAGTGATCGCGGCTAAACCTAAAAAATGTTGGTTTCCAGTCAGGAATGGAACAAGTACACAAACCGACGACAATGCAAAAACACAATAGAATTAACAAGACATGAAAATAACATATGAGAGTTAAAAAAACTGGAAGATAACTGATGACATAGCACGATAGAGAAGTAAACAAGGAAAAAACTAATAAAAGACATCTATCTAGGTGGTGTGAAATATCTGTTTCAACATGTGAACGGCTAGGGTGTAAATTCGGCACCTGCACGTGTCGTGTACAGGTGCTATTGTTCACGAATAGACATCATGGGATAGTTCTGGGTAGTCCACATGTCTACTAAGATATTTCTCCTTCCAACTACTCCGTGTGACGAGCGTGTCAACAAGCAGCAAGATATATGTATAGACATGAAATGAAAAGACTACTATGAATCGAAAGCAATCAGAAAGTGCACTTGCCTGAGGTCCTTACCTGGTGAAACCAATAATACCATACCACTCAATGAGCCATAATCAGTCAACACATGCAGAAGTCTCCAGATGCTAAAATAAATATTACCAACGTTCTCAGAATAGTCAAATTAGCTAGGATTGCCTGTCCTTAAGTCCAATCCTGGATACAGGGGCAAAACGATAATTTGGGGCCAAAACGGTGTCCGCCGTTGGACCCGCTTTGCACCGAAAAGCGTGCCAGAGTCAATGGTCTCTAAAGTCATCAAACTATATGTCAACAGGTCCGGTTTTTCGATATGAACCCAACCGTATGTCCAAAGTTGGATTCCGGCGGGCCGTGCACAAAATCGCCCTTTGAGTCCAGAATACCTGTTTATATAGGGTCGACATTCATGGATTTCAGATTTGCAAGAAGATAAGAGTACGATTAGTTGTGGTAAAAACTTCCTAATCCAAAGGAGAATTTGAAAGGGGAAATTCTTAATATACTCATTTACACAATAGCTATTTGAAATATTAATTAGAAAGCATAGTTTATAGATTTGAAAAAGTATATATATATATATATATATATATATATATATATATATATATATATATACTTAGAAAATAATTTATAAACTTATTTAATATTCGAGACTTATTTAAGAAAATAAATATAGATTTTTGTTTATTTGAAGTTTCAAAACCACATATTTGCCAAAATATTCTAGATATACTTAGAACCTTGAAATCAGTCTTAGGGCTAAGATACAATAATATATTATAGGACTTTTAGCCAAATAGGTAAAATATAGTTTTCAAGCAATTAATAATAACAATAGTACTAGTTTACTAGTAATCATTAGAAAATATATATATAATCGCTTTTAACAATAAATCAAAGCACCAAACCCATTAATAAAGCTCAAATGAAATTTTACAAGGCAATTTAATACACATATATATATTTGACATATAAATTCCTTCTTAGAGTTCAAAAGTCAATATAAACTATATCTAACCAGTTCAAAATACTAGTTTGATTTAAAGGATTAAAACCCCAAGTATACGTACATAGTTATACTAAAAACATTTATGTATACTTATTTGAGATGTTACTATTTGAAAATATATATACTGCTATTCATTCTAAACCAAAACCTTCCCAGCCAAAATAAAATTTAAACAAACACTCCCACCACTGGCCTTCCCTGGCCTAAATACTGCTCCTGGATGAGTCTAAGTGAATATTCATTTTTAAAACCAAACTGTGAAAAAGCCAAGAAAGTTATTAGTAATTTAAAGTAGCCCAGTTGAGCCCGACCCAACTAATTTATACCCACCCCTTTCATTACTCTCCCGAAGAGAGAGAGTACAGAAACCCCTAAAATGTACCGAAGAAAAGGAGAAGGGGAGGGAGACTCACCGGGGTGGCGGCTTGCTCGGCTTCGGCATGGCGGCGGTTGGGAGGCGTGCGGGCGACGCTGCGCTCGTCGAGGATGCTGCCTTGCTGTGCGAGCTCCGGGGGCGGCGGAGAGTGTTCTCGAGTGAAGGGTTTTCACGAAGAGGGGCGTCGACGGGCGGCAGGCGCGGGATGCGGTCGCGGTGGCGCAGCTGGTGGCGGACGACGGAGCGGCGCCAGCGCGCGGAGGAGGGGATCGGCCCGCCAGCGGTGGTCCGAAAACCTAGGCTGCCGTGCAAGCCCGACAAGGGCACGGCGGGAGATCCGCGGCCAGGGGCGCGGTTGTGCCCGCGGCGGTCGAGGGTTCCGCCGTGCGGCGGGTGGAGTCACGGCTTCCGAAGGAGAGGAAGGTGGCGTCACCAGGCTGGTGAGTCGGAGATGGGGCTTTGCTCGGCCGGTCAGCGAGCACGAGGAGGGCTTGGGACGGAGCGCTCAGGCGAAGCTAGGCTCCCCAAGGCGGATAAAGCCTATGACATGACGGCACAGAGCCTTAAGTCCACTCCGACGGCAGATTTTGCTGTTGATCTGGATGGAGTATCCAGATCTGGTCGTCGACGGACGAACCGAGGCGGCGGGGTCGAGCTGGGGTGTTGGCCGGTGTTCGGCTGCTTGCAGAACCAACTCGGCAGAAGGCGGAGGTACTGGGTTGATGGCACCGGAAAGGGTGACGGAACGAGGCTTAGTCGAAGGAGGAGCGCCACCCAATGGCGGGGGCAGAGGCGCGGTCTGGATCTAGAGGGATCCAGCGTCAGAGGCTCGTCGAGACGACCATGGCGGTTCTGGGAGGTCCGCATCAACGTCGCCTTGCTGGCCGCGGGTGGCTGTCGGAGCTCACCAAGTCGACACGTAGACTCGACGGCTGCGGCGAGCGCAGCAAGGTATGATGTGGAAGTGTTTGTTTACTGTATTGGTGGGTGGGTCCTGGTGTTGGACGCACGTCGGTATGGTTGTATGTAACATTGGAATAAGATAGAAACGACACGGATGCACGGGTCCGGACACGAGACAGGTTTTTGTTATTATGGCTGGTGGTGATGATGGTGATGTTCTTGGAGATGACGGGGAGTCGGATGGGTGGCCGATGGTGTTGATGGCTCTGGCCGGAGATGAAGTTGACGGAGAAGGAGAGTTGATCATGGTGGTGGTCGTGGTTGGGCAACTGCGGGGTGCTTTGTTCGACAGAAAGGAAGGGCAGAGAGATTGGCGTGGGTGAAGGTGGGGGTTAATGATGTGCGGATGATAGTGAGGTTTCATCTGGTGGTAGAGATAGAGGTTCTGGTATATATTGGTGAATTAAGAGTTATTCTCTTCTACTTATAATTGATTAATCACCATAGTTTAAAGATAATATTTGATACTATCCAAATGATTTGAAATATGATAGTATAATTTGAATCTTACTTCAAATAATACTCCTCGTATTTAAATATAATCCTTGTGATAAACAAAATAATTTAAAGTGTACTTTAATTAATATAAAAATTCTTATTAAAATAATTTCATAAATCTATTATCACTTGATAATTTAATACAACTAAATTCAATAAAAATTTAAATGAAAATCAATCAAATATAATTGATTTAGTATGTTCAATTTGATAATAATAAATCAATAAAGCACGTTTTCATAAATCCAAAATTTGACCAAATAACTGCTAATAAATTCTAAATTTAATCTATAATGATTTAAAATTAATAGTAAATAATATTACAATATATTTATCCAAAGCTATCTTAATATTTTGTAAACAATAATAATACTTCCAAATAATCCTCTGAAGTAATCATGTAATGCCAATATCACTTATAAAATAAAATCATATGAAATAGTTTGACAATTCCTCCATAATAACAAATATTCTTTGAAATAAAATATAAAATCAGAAATCCGGGAAGAGGAGTTACAAATCTATCCACCTTAGAAATAAATTTGTCCTCGAATTTAGGAATGTCGAGTATAGCTAGGCTGAAAGAGAGGTAACAACATGAATTTTAATAAGATAGATATTGACTGATAGGATAAAATCAAGGGTGACCGAACTTGCTTAATAAGAATTTTTTTTATTTTTTATTTTTAGGCTGATGTTAAACATGGAAAATCACTTAGGTAAATTTAAGAAGTAGTCGCGATCAAGGCTACTCATGGAAGTCATCTAAGCATGATCAAAATTTAAAAGTTGGTACGAGTATGAACAAGATCACAATAGTCATGATCACGGTGAAATAAAATAAAATTTTGTTCAAGATCGATCAAAATTGAAATCATTGTGGTACGAACAAATAGTTAAGCAAAATTATTTAGGCACGATTATAGAATCGAATTCTAGGATAACATACGAATTGGCACGATTGAATTAGAATCAAATAGTCTAGTCGGGATCTAAAGATCGTTAAGGATGGTCCAAATCGAAATCGTTCTAATACGATCGATTGGGTGAGCATGGTCATAGAATCGTAATCTAGGGGTGATTATGAATCTAGTGTAAGGAAATCAAATTAGGTTTAAAAGGTGACGATTCAAAAACATAAGGATATGGAGGAAAAGAACAATCAGTTTATTGAGAAGTTGGTACCTAGGAATAATGCACAATCAATTTAAAAACTTTATAGTCGTATGCCAATAAAAGACGTAGTCTATATGGTATTCGAATATCGTAAACGTATCTGAAGTCGTTTTACTGAGAATTTATGCCTCGCCAGTATACAGCTAGCTGCAGTAAGCTCTTGGTTCCACGACTCAAATAAGGATACGATAATGAATACCCTATCAACTCTATCCAATCTTGACATAATAATTCAAAGAAAAATAGGCTATAGATTGAATGACATTCGATAACTCACGCTTACTTAGAATTATTTCAACTTGGGGGACATGCCACGCCAGTGCGCTGCTGGCTGCAGTAACGTAGTCTCGATAATTCAAATAAGTGGCGACAGTGCGCTGTTGTCTTGCCATCGCAAGTCAACGAACATTATTTTAACTATACCTTATGAAATTTCAAAAGAGATTTTAGAATTTCAAACAAGTTCTAAGAGGGTGTAAGTATCTGTCATCCCAGTATGAATATCAAGTCTTGAAAAGAAAAAAAATAATTAGTTAGGAAGGATAACTCTTGAATCCAAAAACTTAACTTAAGATTAAGGTATATACAATTGAGTGAGAAATTATTTTAAAAGATAAATCCCGTGGGTCCAAAAATATAAGTGATACAAACTCATGATATGGCGATGTCTAGAGAAGACATAAGATAAAGTTGTACAAATGATAAGATCAGGAAGGAAAGGACCGAAGGCAAAAGAAATATAAACTTAAATTTATATTTCTCTAACATTCAAGATCGAAGAAAATATGTATAAAACACCATGTCTACTTATTATGAACATATATTTATGCACAAGTATAGTCTAAATAAATCTCGAAATATCATTTTAAGGAAAGGTTATCCTACTCCCAATTAAAATATAAATTTAAATAACAACAACAGATCTATTATATTCAATATACAATTTACAAAAATTATTCACAAGACCAAAATGGACTACCAATATGTATACACATCCATATATTTACATGAATGTCGTTGGTCGCACTACATGACTGCCAGGGCTTAGGTTGCGTTCGGGCTAGTTTAGAACAACCGGATCTTCTAAAAGTCGTATTATTATTAAATAACTAATTAAATTATTTATAGAGGTCAAGTCACAACTTCGTCTGGTTTTTCTAGCTCGGACACACCTATGGCTCGGTCTTTCTTACCATAACTAATACATTAGTCAAAGCACGCCACTGCACTATCCGTGCCATCACTTCTAGTCATTTGGTGCTCCAAAACTTAACCGTGACTAAGGCCCTAATAAATATTTATAAAATTCTAAAAATCACCTTTAATTCAAACAATAAAATAAAAGGACGTTTTCCAATCTTTCGGGAAGATATTACGAATCTATCCTCCTGAGAAATGTTGTCGAATCAAAATACGATAGTGTATCCTTCTATGAAAGTCATCTAGTGAGACCTATGTAGCAACCTTAACTACCCAAATGTCAATTTAAATAGGGACTCATAATCCTAACATTCCCTTAAAGTTGATTTACTCCTAGTTGTGAATGAGCATTTCCTAGTCGCAGGCTCGCAGCAGTACGAATAATATGGTACTACCACGAGTTCGCATAATTTGCGAAGACTGACCTGCATGGGCCACCACAAAAACTTGTTACGACCCGCACCCGCTTTTCGGATACGAGACGTGTCCAAGCCAGCCTACGCCGCAGAGTCGGTGGTAGAACGCTGTCAAGCCCGTAAGAAATAAATGCTCAAAATACAATATTTGTTGCTCATTCACAATTCTAAATTTATTACAACATTTACAGCATTTACAATTAAGGAAAACACAAGATTTTACAATTAATGAAATTGATACAATTGCTTTCTATTTCTAGGTTAACCTCAGCATACCCAAGCCTTCCCAATGCTAAGAGTGATCGCGGCTAAACCTAAAAAATGTTGGTTTCCAGTCAGGAATGGAACAAGTACACAAACCGACGACAATGCAAAAATACAATAAATTAACAAGACATGAAAATAACATATGAGAGATAAAAAAACTGGAAGATAACTGATGATATAGCACGATAGAGAAGTAAACAAGAAAAAACTAATAAAAGACATCTATCTAGGTGGTGTGAAATATCTGTTTCAACATGTGAACGGCTAGGGGGTAAATCCGGCACCTGCACGTGTCGTGTACAAGTGCTATTGTTCACGAATAGACATCATGGGATACTTCTGGGTAGTCCACATGTCTACTAAGATATTTCCCCTCCCGACTACTCCGTGTGACGAGCGTGTCAACAAGCAGCAAGATATATGTATAAACATGAAATGAAAAGGCTACTATGAATCGAAAGCAATCAGAAAGTGCACTTGCCTGAAGTCCTTAGCTGGTGAAACCAATAATACCATACCACTCAATGAGCCATAATCAGTCAACACATGCAGAAGTCTCCAGATGCTGAAATAAATATTACCAACGTTCTCAAAATAGTCAAATTAGCTAGGATTGCCTGTCCTTAAGTCCAATTCTGGATACAGGGGCAAAATGGTAATTTTGTGCCAAAACGGTATCCGCCGTTGGACCCGCTTTGCACCGAAAAGTGTGCCAGAGTCAATGGTCTCTAAAGTCGTCAAACTATATTTCAACAGGTCCGGTTTTCCGATATGAACCCAACCGTATGTCCAAAGTTGGATTCCGGCGGGCCGTGCACAAAATTGCCCTTTGAGTCCAGAATAGCCTGTTTATATAGGGTCGACATTCATGGATTTCAGATTTGCAAGAAGATAAGAGTACAATTAGTTGTCGTCAAAACTTCCTAATCCAAAGGAGAATTTGAAAGGGGAAATTCTTAATATACTCATTTACACAATAGCTATTTGAAATATTAATTAGAAAGCATAGTTTATAGATTTGAAAAAGTATATATATATATATATATATATATATATATATATATATATATATATATATATATATATATATATATAAATACTTAGAAAATAATTTATAAACTTATTTAATATTCGAGACTTATTTAAGAAAATAAATATAGATTTTTGTTTATTTGAAGTTTCAAAACCACATATTTGCCAAAATATTCTAGATATACTTAGAACCTTGAAATCAGTCTTAGGGCTAAGATACAATAATATATTATAGGACTTTTAGCCAAATAGGTAAAATATAGTTTTCAAGCAATTAGTAATAACAATAGTACTAGTTTACTAATAATCATTAGAAAATATATATAATCGCTTTTAACAATAAATAAAAGCACCAAACCCATTAATAAAGCTCAAATGAAATTTTACAAGGCAATTTAATACACATATATATATTTGACATATAAATTCCTTCTTAGAGTTCAAAAGTCAATATAAACTATATCTAACCAGTTCAAAATACTAGTTTGATTTAAAGGATTAAAACCCCAAGTATACGTACATAGTTCTACTAAAAACATTTATGTATACTTATTTGAGATGTTACTATTTGAAAATATATATACTGCTATTCATTCTAAACCAAAACCTTTCCAGCCAAAATAAAATTTAAACAAACACTCCCACCACTGGCCTTCCCTGGCCCAAATACTCCTCCTGGATGAGTCTAAGTGAATATTTATTTTTAAAACCAAACTGTGAAAAAGCCCAGAAAGTTATTAGTAATTTAAAGTAGCCCAGTTGAGCCCGGCCCAACTAATTTATACCCACCCCTTTCATTACTCTCCCGAAGAGAGAGAGAGTACAGAAACCCCTAAAATGTACTGAAGAAAAGGAGAAGGGGAGGGAGACTCACCGGGGTTGCGGCTTGCTCGGCTTCGGCGTGGCGGCGGTTCGGAGGCGCGCGTGCGGCGCTGCGCTCGCCGAGGACGCTGCCTTGCCGTGCGAGCTCCGGGGGCGACGGAGAGTGTACTCGAGTGAAGGGTTTTAACGAAGAGGGGCGTCGACGGGCGGCAGGCGCGGGATGCGGTCGCGGTGGCGCAGCTGGTGGCGGACGACGGAGCGGCGCCAGTGCGCGGAGGAGGGGATCGGCCCGCCAGCGTTGGTCCGAAAACCTAGGTTGTCGTACAAGCCCGGCTAGGGCACGGCGGGAGATCCGCGACCAGGGGCGCGGTTGCGCCCGCGACGGTCGAGGGTTCCGCCGTACGGCCTAGTGGAGTCACGGCTTCCGATGGAGAGGAAGGTGGCGTCACCAGGCTGGTGAGTCGGAGATGGGGCTTTGCTCGGCCGGTCAGCGAGCACGAGGAGGGCTTGGGACGGAGCGCTCTGGCGAAGCTAGGCTCCCCAAGGCGGAGAAAGCCTATGACATGACGGCACAGAGCCTTAAGTCCACTCCGACGGCAGATTTTGCTGTTGATCTGGATGGAGTATCCAAATCTGGTCGTCGACGGACGAACCGAGGTGGCGGGGTCGAGCTGGGGTGTTGGCCGGTGTTCGGCTGCTCGCAGAGCCAACTCGGCGGAAGGCGGAGGTACTGGGTTGATGGCACCGGAAAGGGTGACGGAGCGAGGCTTAGCCGAAGGAGGAGCGCCACCCAGTGGCGGGGACAGAGGCACGGTCTGGATCTAGAGGGATCCAGCGTCGGAGGCTCGTCGAGACGACCATGGCGGTTCTGGGTGGTCCGTATTGGCGTCGCCTTGCTGGCCGCGGGTTGCTGTCGGAGCTCACCAAGTCGACGCGTGGACTCGGCGGCTGCGGCGAGCGCAACAAGGTAATGTGGAAGTGTTTGTTTACTGTATTGGTGGGTTCTGGTGTTGGACGCACGTCGGTATGGTTGTATGTAACATTGGAATAAGATAGAAATGACACGGACGCACGGGTTCGGACACGAGACAGGTTTTTGTTATTATGGCTGGTGGTGATGATGGTGATTTTCTTGGAGATGACGGGGAGTCGGATGGGTGGCCGATGGTGTCGATGGCTCTGGCCGGAGATGAAGTTGACGGAGAAGGGGAGTTGATCATGGTGGTGGTCGTGGTTGGGCAACTCTGAGGTGCTTTGTTCGACAGGAAGGAAGGGCAGAGAGATTGGCGTGGGTGAAGGTGGGGGTTAATGATGTGCGGATGATAGTGAGGTTTCATCTGGTGGTAGAAATAGAGGTTCTGGTATATATTGGTGAATTAAGAGTTATTCTCTTCTACTTATAATTGATCAATCACCATAGTTTAAAGATAATATTTGATACTATCCAAATGATTTGAAATATGATAGTATAATTTGAATCCTACTCCAAATAATACTCCTCGTATTTAAATATAATCCTTGAGATAAACAAAATAATTTAAAGTGTACTTTAATTAATAAAAAAATCTTATTAAAATAATTTCATAAATCTATTATCACTTGATAATTTAATACAACTAAATTCAATAAATATTTAAATGAAAATCAATCAAATATAATTGATTTAGTATGTTCAATTTGATAATAATAAATCAATAAAGCCCGTTTTCATAAATCCAAAATTTGACCAAATAACTACTAATAAATTCAAAATTTAATCTATAATGATTTAAAATTAATAGTAAATAATATTACAATATATTTATCCAAAGCTATCTTAATATTTTGTAAACAATAATAATACTTCCAAATAATCCTCTGAAGTAATTATGTAATGCCAATATCACTTATAAAATAAAATCATATGAAATAGTTTGACAATTCCTCCATAATAACAAATATTCTCTGAAATAAAATATAAAATCAGAAATCCGGGAAGAGGAGTTATAAGAACTGCTTCACAACCATACACCAAAGAGAAGGGTGTACAACCTGTGGGGTTGCGGACCGTAGTACGGTAGGCCCAAAGACATTCGCCAAGATTTTCACTCCAGTTTCGTTTGTTAGTAGATACAAACTTCTTAAGGAGTTTAATGATAGTTTTGTTGAAGGCTTCGGCCAAGCCATTAGCAACAGGATTGTAAGCCGTAGAGGCGACGTTGTCATTCTGATGATCGTCACAGAACCTTGTGAACTTCTGACTGATGAAGTGTGGTCCATTGTCATGAATGATCCTTCGAGGTACACCAAATCTATAGATGACATGATGTTTGACGAAGTTGATGACGCTGCTGGTTTTGACTTCAGCCAGAGGTATAGCTTCAGCCCATTTGGAGAAATAATCCGTTATGGCTAATATGAACCGATGTCCCCTAGAAGAAGGAGGATTGATGGGACCTATAATGTCCATGCCCCAAGCTTCGAAAGGCCAGGAAGCAGCGGTCGGATACAGAAATTCTGAAGGTTGGTGAATGAAATCTGCGTGGATTTGACAGGCTCGACATTTCCTTGCATATTCGATGGCATCTGATACCATAGAGGGCCAGTAGTAACCCATTCGTCGGATGCGATCCTGTAGCTTAGGACCGAGTTGATGTGCTCCGCAGACGCCATCATGAGCTTCGCACAATACTTGCTTCGCTTCATCACCAACGAGACAGCGTAAAAGGAGACCGTCATAAGTTCGTCGATAGAGAGTCTTAATAGTCTGATTGTAGTAGAACCGAAGAGATTGTCGATGAATACTCATAGCCTCCTTAGGATCTTCAGGGAGTATATCATGAACTACGAAGTCGATGAAAGGAACTCTCCAACCTTCACTGATAACATTAGCTTCAGTAAGATTACTGAATTCAATATTACGATTGTTCTCGACGCAAAACAATTCCCGATTAGAGATAACCACCACCTGTTATCTTTTGATAGGAATGGCTAAGACTGCTGCAAGATTGGCTAAAGCATCTGCTTCGATATTGTAAGCTCGGCGAACATATTCGATAAAGAAAGCTTTGAATGACGTAGCCATGCTGATCGCCGCTTCATGATAAGGTACTAGATCTTGATGGCAAACTTCATAGGTTCCTCTAACCTAGTTAACAACCAGCTTGAAGTCGCCGTAAACTTCAAGACATTCGACGTCCAATTATTTGGCTAACTGAAGGCCAATGAGTAAAGCATTGTACTCTGCTACGTTGTTGGAGCAGGGTTCATCTAGAGAGTAGGCTCTTTGGATAGTTGACCCGTCTGGAGAAACGAGAACAACCCCGACTCCTGATATAATGGCACCATTTGGTCCAATTCTGGATGCACCGTCAAAGAATAGACGCCAAGTAGAAAATTCTTCGGGGATCATATTTGATTCCAATGTCTCGTTTGGAATTTCATCATAGAGTTTGGATGTTTCTGAAACAGGATGAGCCGCTAAGAAATCCGCCAGCGCTTGACCTTTGACGGACTTTTGTGGAACATATACCATGTCATATTGGGCTAGCAGAATAGCCCATGTAGCCAACCGAGAGTTGAGTGTGCTAGGCTTCTTCATCAGCACCCGAAGAGGATTGACTCGGGATATGACATGAATAGTTTGTCCGATGATGTAATGTCGAGTCTTTTGAACAGCAAACATAAGAGCTAGGCATTCTTTTTTGACCGGACTATAATGGTATTCGACACCAATCATAGTACGATTGAGATAATAGATGGCCTATTCATGACCTTCTTTATTCTTTTGGGTAAGTAACGCACCCAATGAATGGTCCATGGCACGGACATACATTAAGAATGGTATGTCTGAGATCGGTGGCACCAAGACTGGTGGGTTCATGAGATATTACTTTATATCATCAAATGCTCATTGACATTCTTCAGTCCAAATGAAAGATACACCTTTCTTCATTAGCTGAGTAAATGGTCTGTAACATCCAGACAAATTCGAAATGAATCTCCTGATGTACGCAAGTCGACCTTGGAATCCTCGTAGCTCTTTTAGGTTGCATGGAGGATGCATCTCTTGAATGGCTTTGATCTTCTCGGGATCCACGTGTATACCTTTAGAGGTAATGACGAAGCCGAGAAATTTGCCACTAGAGACACCCAAGAATGACTTGGTAGAATTTATTTTGAGTTGATGTTGGTGCATGAGATTGAAGATTGTTCTCAAGTCTTGGATATGATCTTCCTTTAGACGACTTTTGATGGCGATATCTTCAACATAGCATTCGACAGTTTTACGAAGATGATATCGAAAGATGGTACTCATAGCCCGTTGGTAAGTTACACCCGCATTCTTGAGACCAAACGGCATCACTGTGTAGCAATAGACTCCACGATGAGTACGAAAAGATGTATGTTTTTCATCTTCAGGATTCATCCGGATCTGATTGTACCCAGAGAATCCATCCATGAAGGATATTCGCTCGAACCCACAGGTGTTGTCAATCATGACATCCGTGATAGGGAAAGGAAATTCATCTTTTGGACAAGCTTCATTAAGATCCCGAAAGTCGATGCAAACTCAAACTTTGCCGGTTTTCTTCAAGACCGGAACAACGTTGGCCACCCAATCGGGATGTTGTTTTTCTCGAATAAAGCCACAAGCGATGACCTTCTTAACTTCATCGTCGATTGCGTCCATCATTTCTGGCTTGAATCGCCTTTGATGTTGCTTGACTGGTTTTGTATTAGGCAAAATATTCAGTTTGTGAGTAGCAACTTTGGGATCTAGACCTGGCATGTCTTCATAATTCCAGACAAAAATATCAATGTATTCTCGAATAAGAAGAATTAATTCTTGCTTATCTGCCTCTGGAAGGTTCTTGCTAATGAATATCGGACGAGGTGACCCGCTTTCTCCTACATCGATTTGCACCGATTGATCTTCGGTAGGAGGTTCTCTTTGTTCGAATCGGAGTTCCCATTGGGTATCCATTCGTTGAGCCCAAGGATCTGTTTCAGGATTTTCTTCAATATCCTCGTCATAGCCTTCTGGAAGTTCAGCGGAGACCATGTTAGAAGATACGATCAGCCGATGAATTTGACCAATACTGGCATAAGAATTCCATGATCTGGAATCAGAAGAACTAGAGCGCTCTTCACTATCAGACTTGGAGACTGCTGGGGATAATACCGGAGGTGAAGCATATCCGAGACCCCTTTTGGTCCTGCTGTAGTACATCTCTGACTTTCCTTTTGGAACAGCCGTACGGATAGGAGTTCGTCTACCCTTACCATAGTTGTGGCCATTCTTGAAGTCATAACCCATCTTTTGGATGATGTCTTTCGATTGTTGACTGTAACGACGGAGTTGGAGATGTCCTGTATCGTTTCTTTTGCTATCATCCGTATAGCTGAATTTTTGATCCGGTCCTCTACTAAAAAGTATTGGACTCTCGCCTTTCTTTCGAGCCGGAATAACACGATATGAATCATCTGAGTGTTCAAGTGAGACTTCTGTTTGAAGAGACTGTACAACTCCCATTGTAAATGACTGGAAGCTATCTAATATATCCAAATAGCATTTAGCATGATAAATGACATCAGTATACTAGAAAGTAGATACTTTTTTATTGATTTATACATCTGTATTTACAACAGGACCTTTAGCCTTAGCAGGCTTGATCAGATTGATTACAAGAGGGGGAGAAGAAGAACGTGGAGGAGGCTTGTTACGACGAAGGTCAATAACAAGTGGCTCAGAGGAGGTGAGCTCCCTTTTGTCCTTGTTATGAGATAAATCAATAACAAGTGGCTCAGAAGAAGTAAGCTGCTTTTTATCCTTGTTACGACGTAAGTCGATAACAAGTGGCTCAGAAGAGGTGAGCTTCCTTTGATCTCGACCACCATCAGTTGGTTGCTTCTGGACAGGCAAGTGAATAGCCAGAGGTTTGGAAGACTGAGGATGAGAAACACGCCCTTTGACAGGTATGACAATGGTGTCATTAGGCATTGCTTCTTGTTCTTCTTTAGTGTCCAGAGCCAATACTACCTTCATGAACTCCTCTTTATACATACGAGCGTCGTTACAGTATGCTTCGACACCTTTGAAATGATAGAGATCTGCGACCTCTTTTTGAACCTCTCCATTGTCGTCAACATACTTGAAACATTGATGGAGGGTCGAAGGAACAATGTTGTGTTTATGCAGGAATGGCCTCTCCAACAGAGCATTGTAAGCGCAACCATGGTTGTCTATGATGTAGAAGGTCACCTTCGTGCGGAGATTGCCTATTTGGAGTTTTAGGCGAATCTTGCCCAGAGGTTCATTTCTTCCTTGATTGAACCCCAAGATGGTGGTAATCGTGCCAGAAAGACTATGGACCGGGATCTTCAGCGCATCCAGCATTGTCTTTGGCATGATGCTGAGTGATGACCCTGGATCTATCAGAATACGATCGACTTTCATCGAGTCGACGTATCCTGTATAGTATAGAGGACGATCATGTCTATTATCTTCCAACAGCATGTCATCATGTGTGAAGGTGATGTTTGGAATCAATTCCAACACACTGTGACAATGGAGGCACGAGACAGGCTCTGCTTTCGTCTTCTTTAGAAGGGTTAGGCAGGTTTCTGCCTGTATTAAAGCTTCACTTAGGGTTTCTCGAGTCTCTTTGGAGAGACGTAGGAGCTCAAAGATTGATAGCCTAGCCGGTGTATTGGCTAGTTGAGCCAAGATATCAAAGTTGTATGGCTTCTCAAGTCCTGTGGGAGATGACTTCTTCAAGGGTCTATCGAAGCAGACTTGTTGCTTGCCTTTGTCAGTTGTCGTTGGCTTGGAGGGAATAGGTACTACAACCGGTGAGGATGTAGAAGGGATATCCTCAGTGGAAACAGGTTATACAGGAGCAGACTCAGAAGAAGAAGCAGGGTTTTCTTGAGTTTCAGGAGCTTTTCGTAGATAGGCTTTTCCTGACCTGGTGCCCAGCAGGATTTCTTCTTCAACTATGGGGTCAAAAGACACCATGTTGCAAGTCTTTGTCTTGCCCTTGGAGCGTTCTTTTTTCTTGGAGGACGAGGGAACTTCGAACTCTAAAGCAAGATCAGAGTGAATCCACATAATCTCGCCATTGTCAAGAGATAAGGGAACGAGACCTTCATTTCGTGGAGGAGGAAGATTCTCGATCTCAAGAGTGTCCTTGGGGATAGGGATGACACCATGCTGTACCATTTGTGGAGGGAAGTTACCGAACTGGATTGAGATCATGTTTGCGATAACAGTCTTCTCGTCTTGCTGCAGAGTGACGACACCAACATTCACTAGCTCTTGTATCTTCCCTTTGAGCACGTAGCATGCTCGAGTGGGATGCCCACCGAACCTGTGATAGACACAATATTTAGGATGATCGGTCTTACCGACCTCATCAGGCTTCTTCGGTTCTGGGAGCTGGAGCTTATTGCTTTTGATTAAGCAATCAAAGATGCTCGCAGTATCATTCTCGTCGAAGGAATACTCTACTTTCGGACGAGGTTCCCTTGGTGGAGGAGCAGAAAGAGTAGAAGTAGATGTAGGAGGAGCCACGTTGACAGCCAGAGATTCCTTGCTTTTCAAGTTGATGTTCAAAGTCTCCTTGTTTTTGCGGTTGTTCTGGCGATTACCGCTACTCGATGTCTGATGTTCATCCCGGTCGGGGTTAGACATGTGTACCCCTAGCTGCTTGAACTTGTCAGCGCTAACCTCAGCTGCTTTAGCGTTGACAATGAAGGATGGCCAGTCTTGGAATTGAGTTGATCCCGTCCACATGCTGATAATAGGCAAAAGATTTGCCTTACAAGTGTCTATGGTGACGGCGACCGGAGTCCCAGGCGGCATCTTTAAAGATTCTCGGCGAAATCTTTCAATAAAACTCTCAGCAGTTTCATTATGTCTTTGTTTGATTTTGTTGAGGGATGACATAGTCATATCGTTGATTCCCTCATAGAATCATTCTAAGAAGATTTGTTTAAGACCCGAGAAGGAAGTGATACAGCCATCGGACAAGCTTCTGTACCAATCGTATGCTACACCGGCTAAACAGCCGACGAATACCCTGATAAGAAGAGCGTCATTTGGTTGGAGTTGAACGGTCATTACCTCAAAGTGGTTAATGAATTGGCTCGGGGAAGTACTGTCGTCAAACAACAAAATGGTGGGGATCTTGTACTTTGGAGGGAATGGGACTTCCTTCCATTCAACTGGATAAGGTTGTTTAATCCCTAGTCTCTGTAAGTTGTCTTTCTCTTTGAAGGCTTCGAATTGAGTGCGTAAGAGTTTGACAGCTTCATTAGCATCCTTCGATGATGATGAAGGAGCAGGCTGAACCATAGTGTCAGGAGGAGGAACAACGTGGTAAGCACTACCCCCAACACCTGACTGACTGGGTGTGGGTTAAACTTGTACAAGGGGTACTTGAGGAGATACTACCCCCAGCCCTGCATTGACAGGCACCGACGATGCTATGATCTCAGGATTTGCGGCAGGTACGGTCGGTGGTACTGTATGTTAGGCCACGATGACCGAATGCATACTTGCGACCATTTCAGCCATTGTCTTCAGCTTGTCTTCTAGTGCAGCTATTTGCTGTTCTTGATTTGCTGAACTAGAAGCATCCGGATCTTCAGTGACAACATAAGCTGTCACTTCTCTAGGTACAGTGGAGGACACTGTCTGCTCAGAACTTTTACTATATGTATCATAATCAGAGAAGGAATCATCTCCTGAATGAGCAGAAGGAAGATGACCAGAGGGACCTTAGAGAAGATTCTTTTGACCGATTGTGTCTCGGCTTCGGGATCGGTTATGTCGAAATACTCCTTCAGAAGATTCTTGGAGTAAATCTAAATACCGCTGGCTGGGCCGACGAGGCTTATCGTATTTGGAGCACTTTCTACCCCCAGTGTCTCGGGAGGCCATGTTGACAGAAGCGTACAATACTTCGTCTTCTTCTTTCGACATTGATTCCGAAGTTGCAAAGTTCAGACGATAGAAGACAGATCGTTTTGTTATTTGGCAACAGCACTGAATGATAACCTTGTGATTATAATGGTGTCCAAGTGGTTGGACCGGAGATGTTGAGATGTTGTCCCACTTTTGCCTGAGGTACTCTCGGAGATCAGGAACAACGATGGGACGAGAAGAAGATTGAAGAATATGTTCTTTAACAACATTCGGAACATGGTTCCGTTTTTTTAGATATTTTGTCCCTTGAGTGTACAGGGAAGTACTCACTTCATTAGCATATGTGTCAGGATTTTTAACCCTGGAAGTTTGTCTTTGATGCAGGTTCGTCTTCGGCATTGGCTGCTTGCGTTTCGCTGAAGTTGACGTAGAGTGAGGTCTACTGAGATAACTTCGCAGATCAGCAAACTCACCTCCAGGAGTTTCTGTCTGAGACACCAGTAATTTGCCCTGCTTTGATATGGATATCTGGAGAGTTGGGAGATCTTGGAATTCCGCTATCGGAGTGGGCAGAATACCTCTTTGATCAGTGTATTTTTCTCTGGTCAGAAGAGAAGATCTCTTGTTTGAGAGAGTTCTTGCACTGACTGGTGCCGAGGCACGTTCAGATTGATCTTCCGAAGTAAAAACCGGAAAAGACTGAGAAAAGACCAAAGGGCCTTTCCTTTGCTTTGTGAAGAATGGTTAGCTAAAGAGTGTTTCCCTCTGTTGTCTTCCAAGTCATGGAACGAGAAAGTTTGAGAAAAGACCAACGGGCCTTTTTCTTTGTTCTGAAGAGGAGGAGGAATAGCCAGCAGACTACCCCCAGTGGATTGTGCTGGAGCAACAGGGTGCTTGGGAAGAGAAGCTGAGTTTTTTCCCTTGCTGTGAGAAGGAGGAAGATTAGCCAAAGGGCTACCCCTCACAGATTACGCTGGCACAGTTTGCACAGGAGTTGAAGTGATAGTAGGCACATTGATGGGTTGTACAGGAGAAGCTTTGACTGATGACTTTCTGGTCACAGACTTTGTGGCTTGCGCAGCAGGAATCTTGTGCTTGAATTGTCCCCTAGTTACTGGAGTTGTGGACTGCGCAGGAAGAGTTGCAGCCAACTGCGCCAGAGGAAGAGGAGTCTTGCACTTTGACAGAGCATCATATGAAGTGGTTTGTGCACTGGCCAGAGGAGCAGTATACTGCGCATGAGCAGTAGAGACAGACTGTGCAACAGCAGAGACAGCAGATTGTGCAACAGTCTTGGAAGCAGAGACAGTAGACTGCGCAGCAGTCTTAGAAGCAGACTGTGCAGCAGCAGAGACAGCAGACTGTGCAGCAGGCTGCTCAGAGTACTGTACAGAGGACTTTGGAGTCCATACTGAACGAACCTTGCTCTTGGCAGAGGTTGCAGTGCGACGATTAGTCCCGGAGTTGATCATCGCTTCGTAGGCCGTATGGTTGACCTTCACAACCAGCGTCTTCTGCGTCTTCCCGATAGACGCAATGTCACATTGAGTTGTCACTTCCTCGTCGGAGGAGAAAGTCGTCCCCAGCAGAGTCGCCATTTTGTTTGCCAAAACAAAAGTTGATCTTTGTTTCACAAACTTTGTAATAAGATTACAATAGAATTCTGGGAAAGTACAACTGTAGGAATCCGATCTGAAGACGATAGCTTTATCCCTTGGACGATGTGAACTTTGAAGACGATAGCCTCTGAAGTTGAAGGCGGTAGCCTCTGAAGAACGCAGCAGCACTTGGGCAAGAACTCCTGAACTCTCTGCTTTTGATTCTGATTTTTCTGATCTCTATGTGATCCTCCCTAGGAAGGACTTGAAACTCTATTTATAGAGTTCTAGAAATAACTAATTTTTAGTTATTCTGGATTGCGCATACATTGGACCGCGCAGACCTCAGACTGCGCTGGCGGTTACTTGATCATGGGCCAATTGTATTGGACACATGGCATCATTTGATTGAAATGTGCATGATCGTGTACAGACGATTGCCACGTGGTGAGCAATTGATGGCATGCATGCCACGTACAGAATCTTGATGGACTGTGCCACATGAATTACGCTAGCTTCAGATTGCGCTAGGTTTGGATTGCGCAGGATTGAATTGCGCTCCGCGTGGGCGGATAGATTGTGCTGGCTGTACAGCTGTCCTCGAGCGCTGTGCTGCACGAGAAACGAACAGTTTCCTCGTTCTTCAGGCTGTCAGCTGTCAGAAGATCTGGTTTTCTGTCAGGTAATGATGATGCGGCCACGTCAGCTAGCGCACTTGGAAGTGTGCGCAGTTCAGCTTGCGCAATCGAGAAGGTGTGCAATCTGTCTTCTGCGCAGTTCATTCGAAGGATGCACACTTTAATTTTCATTGTTTTGTTGATGGGTGCAACTTGATTTTTATGACCTACATTGCTAAAGTAAATTTTAGCTATGTGTGTAATGTTTTGACATTGAGATAGGATGGGGTCTGTCTTTACTAAATTCTTGATAACTTTCAGCTAGTTTATGTGGTTGTTAGTAATGGAGTAGTGGTATAGCTCTGTGTTTGGCTAAACAAATTTGGTTTAGATTTGGAACTAATTTCAGTGAATGGGTTGGTTTATGGTTCGGCTGATTATTGTATCTACATGTTACTGGGATAGTTTGGGGTATAGTTGATAGCAGTACCAACCCAGCAAGGGAGAGGCCATGTTGGGTTGTATGGTTGGAATAATGAACATATTAGTTGCTTTTGGGCTCTAATGAACTCACTGGACTGAGATTGTTGAGAATGTTTAGTTTGGAATTTTGTAAATATGGGCAGGGCCGAGTTAGATTAGATTATGAAGGTTTGTACTTCAAATTTTCTTTGTAGCACTATGTAGAGGAGTTATTTTACACATATTTCAGATGCTTAAAGTAGCACTACCTCTTTGAAAAGTGGAGTTATTTTGTTTAGATTTGACAGTGAATCTGTGGGTGCTAGCAACAGTTGTGACTGTATTTTGATTGTTATATTTTAGTAATTGAATTACTTTAACAAATTAGTTATGGTTAGGACTGACCAAAATTTCTTTATGTAATACTTTACTAATGTTCTTTAGACAGCTTAATAGTATATTATTATAGGTTTTACCTTTATTAGTTATGTATATGTTCTCAAGTGGATATAAGTAATTAAATAGTAAATTTGTATTATTTTAATAAACAAGGGCTTAGACTCTAATTTCTTTGAAGATTAGTTCTTAATTATTAATTAATGATTTAATGAATGGCTAGGACATTTAATTGAACTAGAACTGTCACGACCCGTACCCTAGAGTTAGGGCACGAGAATGTAACGACGCCCAGCCTACGCCGCAGTGTCGGCGGTAGAACGCTGTCCTAGGTCACAACATCTAACATTATAAATGCCAAGCAGTATACATACTCCCCGAATGGGGGTGACATAGCAGATACAGTCTCAATTACATCTAGGGTAGAGCATGATAAGGATAGATAAAACATGAAATCCAAAATAAATACAGGAGATAGAAGTCTAAGTGTCTAAGATACATGAACCCAGAAGTACATCTCAAAACTCAAATAAAGATACAGTAATCCACAAAGTAAATACAACTCCAGACAAAAAATGAAATAACTACCTAAACAACCTCTAATGTGTCTCCTCTAGGCTAGCAGGCACCTCAAGGCTATCTGTAAAATTTATCAACAGGTCTAGTTAGGACTGGAGCGAGTACAATACATCTCAACAGATCATAGCAGGTTAGAAAATATAACCATGCAGTAAAGTAAGATACAGGTACTGAAAGAAAACAGTATGTAAACAGAGAGATAACTGTAATAGAAATATCTACTATACATAGAGAACTAGCATGTGACTAGTGAGTCAGAGTACAATATGAACATGTAAATGGCCTGGGATGATTCAATGAAGACACTACGGAATGATTCAATGAAGATACTACTGGTGTATTATTCACATGTCCACTTCTACTCCCCCGTACCCCCAATCAATATACAAGGATCCAGCCAGGTTATGTTATGATACTATGTTCAGACCCCGAAGGTGATAGACCCCGAAGGTGATACATAGTAGACCCATAAATGGGATAAGGATTCCAGGATGACTCTGTGATCATAAGAGTATATGTCACAAGTGATCGAAGAATCAACGAAGCATAGTGATACGCCATGCAAGTGAAACGCACAAACAAAGAGTACCCGATGCTCCCTAAGGATAACATCTCAAGAAGGGATCCATATAGTACCAATCCGTGTGACCAACGTGACAGTACAAGTAAAGTAATCTACTGCAGGAAATAATTCTAAGCAGGATATGAAATGAACAGAGAATGTACTCGCCTCGATAACCTGAACAGCTGATAAGTATAGGAGGTCCCACTGAAGCCACAGAGTCCTATTTAAAATAACACAGGTTACAAGGTGTTCAAGTTGAAAATAAATAAATCCCTACAGGCAATCTATATTATTCTAGGTTCTTCTAAGTCAAAACAACTCTAGGTCGACTCCGGTCAATAATCTAGTCAAACTAGGTCAAGTGTTGACTTATAGTTGACTTTGGGGTCAACTGGTCAACTCTGGTCAAACAGGGTCAATTCTAGTCTAATATAAAGTGTACTTCGTTATTTGTACGTCGAAACTTACGGCACGCAAATCGAGATAAGAAGATTATCGGTAAGGTTGATAATCTTATTATAGTGATCCACGTATCCAACTTGTCAATTTCAGCGATATGAGATCACTGGAATTGACTGATCTCAGTTTCGTTGTACTAATCCCGAAATACGAACACTATGTGAATTAATTATTAATTAATTATAAAAAGGTTTAACTCAGAGAAATTATCAACAAACATTGTCGGACGATGAAATGAACATCGCCAACGTGTCCAGAATGATCAAATTAGCTAGGTTAGCCTACCCAACGGTCCAATTTGGACACAAGGGCAAAAAGGTAATTTCGGGTCAAAACGGTGTCCGTGTCGGAGCCGTTTTGTACCGAAAAATGTGCAAGAAAACAAGTCTATAAAATATAACAAATTATATGTCCACGAAACCAGAATGTCGATACGAACCCAACGGTATCTCCAGAATTGGATTCCGTTGACCCGATCTCATTTTGGCCCGTTGACCAGAACTTGGAATTTCGATTTGCACGGAAATGCGTGCCGGAGCCAAAGTTCTTAAAACTTAGCAAACTACCTGTCAATGAGTCCAGAATGACGATACGAACTCAACGGTATATCCGAAATTGGATTCCGATGAGCCGATCTCAAAATGACCCGTTGACCCGGATATTGGTATCCGACTTGCACCGAAATGCGTGCCAGATCCAATGTCCACCAAAACCTAGCAAATAATATGTCAACGACGGCATATCCGGAATTGGATTCCGATGAGCCGGCGTCAAAAAGTCCCGTTGACCCAGAAAGTGGGACCCGCTTTGCACCGAAATGCATGTCCGGGCCCACGTTCTCCAAATCTAACAAATTTTATATGAAAACATGCCAGAACGATGCCACAAGTCTAATGGTGGTGTCAGAAATGAAATCTGGAGTCCCGTGTTCAAAAATAGAATTTTACAAGTTGAAAATTACGAATTCGGACGACCAACTTTGGCGTCGAATTCAACCAATCAAACAAGCTCACAATAAAACGAAACTGGAGGGGTAGTAAGAGGGTTATACCAGATTCGCATCGGAACTGGTAGCACGCCAAACGGAGCTGCGGTGGAGGAGATACAAGCTGACGAAGTTGGCTCCGCGAAACTGTCCAAATTTAATATAATTTAAACGGTCAACTTGGTGGCCGGTTTTGATGTATCAAACGATAAAATTAACGGACGAAAATTGACACGGATGAAGGTGGATATACCGAGATTGTGACGGAGTAAAGAAATCGCCGATCCAACGGTCGGATCTCCGGGAAAATGCGCGCGAAGTTGCTGCAAAAGAGCGCCAAAATGAACTCGATTTCGCGCGCGTCACGACGGGACGTCGTTCAAAACGCAGAAATCGCCTCGACGGCGCGTCCCGGAGGACGGTGGCCGCCATGAAAGGAGACCCTAGCGTGCGCCCGGCCACGTGGGAGTGGGCCACGTCGACCACAGCAGCGGTGGCGCCGGCGGTGGCCGCCTGCACGCGCGCAAGCGCGCGGCTGTGGTGGCCGGTTGCACTGCTGTGTGCGGTGCACAGCTGCTGTCACGCGCGAGGCCGTGCTCAGCCAGGCCGGCGACGGCGGAGGGTTGCGCGCTTCGACGAGGGTCGGGCGGCGTCGCACTCCGACGAGGGTGGAGGGATGGTGATGCGGTTTGGGCTTGGTGGTGGTGTGGTTGTTGAGAAGAAGGAGATGGAGGAGGAGGAAATGGAGGATGGGTGGCTCGGCCATGGCCGACCATGGCGAGGCCAGTGGCGAGGATGGCCGGCCAGGGGGCTCGGCCAGGGGAGGCTCAGGGAGGAGTGGTCGGGTGCATGGAGAGAGGAGGTCGGGTTGTTGATAGTTGATGTGGTGGTGTGGTTATCTAATGGAGTGGAGATGGTGATGGAGGTTAGGAGGAGGAGAGATGGGAGGTTGCCGTCGGTGGAGTGGGGTGGCCGACGGCCAGGGGTGAGGAAGAGGAAGTCGTCGTGGTGGTCGGGGATGATGGGTTGATGCTGCTGTTGTTTTTAGGTGTTGTGGTGTAGGAAATAAGAATAGTGAGAGAGAGAGAAAGAATAGTAAATGTGAGAAAGAGAGAGAGGAAAAAGTGTTCCTACATAGAAATTAGGGCCGGCCACTAGTTGGCTGTAGGGTGTTGGGAAGAAATTGCATGGGGGGAAATTAAAGGATATGATTAACTTGAGGGAATCAATGGCTATGGTTAAATATAGGAAAAATTAGGTAATCCTATAGGGATTTAAATCAACAGGAATTTCTATTAATTTAGAAAAATGGGTAGAAGAATACTTGGTATTTTGGGCAATAAAATGTGAGGGCATCATGATGGGAGGCAACATGGAGCTGGGCTGGACTCGGTGGAGCCGGATTGGACGAAAATCGGACATCGAGCAATAAATGAATTTAAAATAGGCGTTGATGATCATGGGCAAATAAGTAGCACATGGGGATTCCAATAAATGGGACACAAGTGACGGACGGATAGTAGGCTCAATGTGGGCCATGTCCATAGTTGGGGCTGACAGGTTTTGGTCGACAGGGGACCAACAAATCAAGTTGGAAAATGAATGTGACGCCGTGGAGTGAAATAAAATCGGATCACGTGTCGGAAAAGTTGTGCGAATCAAATGGAGCTCAAAATGACGTGTCTGAGCGGGACACAAAGGTCATGGGTGACGAGCGTCTCGAGTAGATCATCAATGAGGAGTTGGTTTCAAGAAACTGACTGGTTTTGCGCTCCCAATTTAAATGTCATGGTAACGCGCTGAAAATGATCAAGAAAAAGAGTGGGAAAATAAATAACAATCAAATGGTCTAAACCGACCCGAAGTTCAGCGAAGCAGAAAGAGTACAAAGGAATAAGTTTGGATGGGACACTATATACCGTCATGAAGGTAATCATGTCCACTCCAAAACTCATGAAGAATATTTCCAGAGTTGAACATCCCTGATACTCCAAATATCAAAGGCATAGAAAAGTACACTTAAGGAAAAATAATAAAATAAATTATTTCTCAAAACCAATCAATCAGAAAATAAAATAAAAATAAAAAAATCAACCCGGAATTCAGGGTGCTCACAAGAACCAGCTAGTGGAGTATTATAGCTTAACCAACTTGTAATCATTAACAGGAGATCATCCAGCTTTACCACCCATTCTCGATCACCCTGAGCAAGGCAAGTATACTCCTCGGATTTGTTCATTTTCTCATGTCTTGTATATTCATTCCTGTATCACCTTGTTGACACGATGTATCACGAGATTGTCTTGTTTCATGTTTCATGAGTTACTTGTGTCTGGGAGGAGAAATACTACAGTTGTGTGATCAAACCCTGTTACTATTTATGTGAATAGCTTAGGTCTCGCATCGTGCATGCGGAACCAAAGCCGTACCATTTCATGTTCATTGAATCTACCCAAGCCGATCACACAATCTGGATGTATTTCAAGATTGCACATTTCAGGATTCAGGTTGTATTTCATGTTCAGATTGTATTTCATATTCAGGACTCATATCATGTTCCCTGAATTTACTTTCAGTATTTCCTGTTCAGTTTCATGTCTTGTTCTCATTTTTTGTACTTTACATATATTTTCTGTTCTTGTTCATTGTGAAACCCGTAAATTTTGGTTTGATTTTTTATTTTTTTATTGATTGGATTTTTGTTGCAAATTAGTTTGGTCAGTTTATTATTATAATAAATAGGAAAATCATATTTTTATAATAAAAATTATTCATGGAATTTTTATTTAGCCTGACCCGTCCCGAACCCATCTCAAACCTGTGTCCGAATCCGAGCCCAATCTTGGTTTTTGAAACCAACTTTTAAGTCTTTTAGTATATATTATCATATTTTCATTTTAAAAGAATTCAATTCCTTTCCCTTAACAGAACAAGAAAATTTTTCCTTTCCTTTCCGTTGAAGCATCGGCCGACCCTGGCTCTCCATAACGCTCGAGCCGCTTCCTCTCGTGTAACTCCGGTAACTCTTCATTTCCGTAACCCCAGCCCCTCACTCCCTATAAAACCCTTTTCCCTCTCCCTCTCCATCATCCCTCTCACTTTTTCCAATTTTTTCCCAAGCCCTAGCGACCCCAAGCCCGCGCCCTCCCGGCGGATCCCGGTCGTGCCCCTCTCGGCGACCCCATGCCCGCGTCCTCCCGGCGACCCCCGGCCGCCCAGGCCAGCGCCCGCCGATCCCGACCGAGCGGCCTCAACCGCTATCCCCGAGCCACCCGCGGCCCAGTCCGACCGCCGGCCACCGGCTGACCGCCCTCTTGCGCGCGCCCCTCCGGCCCGAGCCCCTGTCCCCATGGCTGTCCGGTGCCCCGACCCACAGTCCACAGTGTTTTGCGGGTTCCGATCTACTGTTTTCGTGGCCACGCCCCGCTGTCTGCGTTATTCCGAGTTCGCGGGATTTTGATTTCTTCCCTAATTTTCATCTGAGAGCTCTAACCGAGCATCCGAGGTATATTCCCGTGTCCCTGTGTCCCTTCCATAGTGTCGATGATGACGCGGTCTCGATCCCACTATGGGATTCGGTTTTCTGGTGATTTCAAACTTTCTGAAATTCATTTCGGAGAAGTTTTTGGTTGATTTGTTCTTGGTTTCTCGGAATATTCGAGTTAAAGTTCGGATTTTTCCGAAACCATCTCGTTTTAGTTCTAAGACCATTCTTCTTAGATGGTTCTGTGTTTTTTTTGGTTTTTTCGAATTTTATTTCGGAAGGGTTCTGTGGTATTGGTTATATATTTGTGTTGTGATTATCAATTTTGGTTTTGGAATAAATATCCATATTTGGTTTGGATATTTTGGTTGGAGATTTGTGTTTCTCTGGGTTGGGATAGTTATTTTGGTGTTGGTTAGTATCATCCCATGATTGGGTTATCCCAATTACAGATGAGGTGCTGCCTAAATTTTCAGAAAATATTTTTAAAAGGATTTCTATAAAGTTTCGAATAAATCTATTTTTCCAAAACTTCGGTCTTTGCAAAACAATTGGGTTTGTTGGTTTTATGGATTTTGTATCACCTTCGGGCGACGACCGTATCGGTCTATGGGCCCTAGCGAAATGCAAACGTAACCTACATTTTCAGACGTTGAGGCATAAGCTAAAAATACAACGTGATGTTTTATGACCAAGTCTGAGACGCCTATTTTTATAAATAATAATTAAATTATTATTTAGAGCTTGTTACTGGCCAAAAGTATTTGGTGCAGGGCCTTGGCCTGCTGAATGGACTGTTTCCCGACGTTCAGAATTAACGGAATTTTATTTAATTAATTTATGTAATAATTTGTAAGGGCATAAGCCCAGTTTTTATCTTTATTTCTGTGGCCCTGTATTTGTGTAGCGTAGCTTTTTAATTTTCTTTTCTGGTTTTGTTGGTTTTGTCGTAGACATGTAAAATATTTGTAAACCCCCTAAAATTCTACTAAGATTTTTTTAAAAATAAATTGGTATTTATTTGTACTTTGTATTTATACGTCGCATACGAATGCAATTGTCGTCGCGCGCGAGTTTGCGATTCGTATTTCTCGTCGAGTGCGAATATGTGCGAGGTACATATTTTTAAAAATATTATTTATAGATTTCATTTATATGGAAAGTATAGTTTCAAAATAATATAGGATAAATATACTTTTGCCTAAGTTGTTAAAAAGTATTGCGTCGAGTTTTTAAAAATAGTAATAAAAAGATTATTCTAAGTATTTGCATGCGTGATTCATGAATTTAATTCATGAATATATTTTAAATTCCAATTTTTGAAATTATTATTTTATTAATTTATACAAGTTATAAAAAGTCTTTCTAAATTGGTTTATTACGAATTAAATCAGAAATTAATCTTTCGGATAATTTTTAAACTAATTTTGAATTAAATATTATCTAGTATATATTTACATATATTGGAAAGATATATTTTGTGGTTTTAAAAAGTAATTTAAATTAAGGGGTGAATTATCCATGAGGATTCAAATAATCCTAGTCCATATCCAATCAGGGGTCCTCACCTCCTATATAAGGAGAGCTCCCTGTTCTCTTTTTTTTTCCATAATTTTACCATCCAACTCCTCCAGAAATATCCTCCAACCATTGTGTATCGTGTCCGTGTCCGTGACTTTTCCATCCACTATATTGTTATACAGATACATAAATTTTTGACTCGAGGCCGACAAATCCGGACCTCCATCCCCGTTGTGTCGAACACTCTCGACACAACGTAACCACCCCCAGAACGCCCCACCACACGCTCTGTCACGATCCGCACCCGCTTTTTCGGATACGAGACGTGTCCAAGCCAGCCTACGTCGCAGAGTCGACGGTAGAACGCTGTCAAGCCCGCAAGTAATAAATGCTCAAGAAAATAACATTTGCTGCTCATTCACATTTCTAAATTTATTACAACAGTTACAACATTTATATTTAAAGGAAAATACAAGTTTTACAATTAATGAAATAAGAAACCACTGTTATCTATTTCTAGGTTGTCATCAGCATACCCAAGCCTTCCCCAGTGTTAAGAGTGATCGCGGCTAAACCTGAAAAATGTTGGTTTCCAGTCAGGAATGGAACAAGTACACAAACCGACGGCAATGCAAAACACAATAGAATTAACAAGACATGAAAGTAGCATATGAGAAATAAAAACTGGAAGATAACTGATGACATAGCACGATAGAGAAGTAAACAAGGAAAAACTAATAAAAGACATCTATCTAGGTGGTGTGAAATATATGTTTCGACATGTGAACGGCTATGGGGTAAATCAGGCTCACTGCACGTGTCGTGTGCAGCGGCTAGCATTCACGAAAGACACGGGGGATAGTTCTGGGTAGTCCACATGTCTACTAAGATATTTCCCCTTCCGACTACTCCGTGTGACGAGCGTGTCAACAAGCAGCAAGATATATGTATAGACATGAAATGAGAAAACTACTATGAATCGAAAGCAATCAGAAAGTGCACTTGCCTGAGGTCCTTAGCTGGTAAAACAAACCATCTTGTTGGGTCCAGCATAGTCCGATTAGCCTATGGTCGATATGAAGTTGTCAAAATCACGCAAAATAAGAACATACGACTAGTCACGAATATGATTAATCTAATAGAGGTTTGTTTTATAAAAAAGGGATTTTAATTAGAAGTACAAATACTTATTCGGAAACCTACCATTTAGAATCCCAAAACGTATTTGAATATAGTAAAGCCCTAGTAACTAAATATCAAGACCAAAATATTTATTAAAACCAGCCCTAATCTGAGCCCAAATCCAAGAGTTTCCAATGACTTAAACCCTAATTATTCAGTTTAGTTAACAGCCCATATAATTAATTTAACTCAAAAGTCCAAAGATAATTAATTAAAATAACTAACATTACTTGTCTTTACTCATATTGGGCCAAGCCCAAATATATAAAGCAAAACAGTTAATCGTAATCAATAAATCAAAACCAATAAAGATTAATCCAAGCCCAATCCTCATTAATCACCATCCATCAAATAAAATATGCCCACTTCCGTCGCTGGGCTCTTAGTCCAAAGTATACATATACTCAAACCCGAAATGGTATATAAGCTCAACACTAGATAATACCCTTAAATCTAACATATTTACATAAAGCTAACTAATGAGGTCCTGGCTCATATATTGAGTCTACCATATTTATGGCCCAATTTATTAAGCCAAACATATGATTAAGCCCATAAAATCCTTTGGGAAATACTAAGAAGCCCAATGAGGGTCACAATATTTTCTCCTATAAAATATTCCAAATCTTTTACTATGAAACATATATATTATTACTATGAAACATATATATTATTATGTATCTATAAAATCTTTGGCAAAAACCCTATAATATATCAAACACATTACTTGGGCTTGGGAGTCTGGCCCAATGGTAAGCCCTAAGCCCAAACACTTCCCTTTTCTTCATTAATGATAATAAAACAATTTATCAAAAACAATTTAGAAAGAGAAAGGTGAGCAGAGAGATAGAGAAAAAGGGAAAAGAGGGGGATTGAGAGAGCTCACAGAGGGGAGAAGTCGCGGCGGCGCTCGGCTCGTGGAGGCGCGCGCGAGGTCGAGCTCGCGGGTCTGGCACGGCGGCCGACACTTGGAGGCGCGGGACTCGCGTGGTCAACCGCGAAGGAGTCGGCGGTGGCGGTCTTGGATCGGGCGGTCGGCGCGGCGAAGGGGGATGGTTGGCTCGCGGCGCACACAGCTCGGCAGCTCACACCAGTCGACGGCGTGCTGCTCCGGGGAGACCGCACAGGCGGCAGCACAAATTAGAGGACCGCCGGCGCTAGAGGCCCGGCAGACGCTCCGTTGGCGGCCTTGGTGGTCGGGCGGTCGGCCGTGCCGATGCGGAGGCGGCTCAAGCACGGCGGGACTCTGCCGGCTGGCTGCGGGGAGGGTTTCCGCAGCGGAGGTCGGCCACGGCAGTCGGCGTCGCCTGGATGGCCGCGGGAGGCGTAGCAGCGGCGGTTCCAGCGTGGTGAGGCGCGGAGGAACCGCGCCGGAGGGAGGTAGTGGCGGCGTTGGGACAAGATGGGGAGAGGGGTTGCAGGCGCTGGCCCTAGGCGACGAGATTCGACTTCCGGGGAGAAGATGGCGCTGACCAGAGTTCGGGCGACGTCGTCGGGGAAGCGCAGACTGCTGGTTCTCGACTGAGGCGCTCGCCGTAGGGAGGCGCAAGCTCGGCGGATCTGAAGGGTTTCGACGCTGCACTCCGGGGAGACTCGGCTTGGGAGTTCGCCGGAGGACACCGGGCATGCCACGATCCTAGCGCGCGACGCTAGGGTGCTTCACCTCGGCTGGCGAGGACGATGGCATGGCGGGGTGCTGGAGTTCGACCGTACTGGGGCGGAGGGCGACGCGTGGTTCAGCACTCCAGACCCGGGCGATCGCTTTGGTGGGCTTCGGAGAGGACATCGGCTGAGATGCGGCGAACAGAGGGTGGTGACGCGGAAGGTAAGTGGAGATGGTGGTATTATTCATGTCGGGTGTGTCCGACACAATCTGGATTTGTAACTTTTAATGGAATAAGACGGGATAGACACGGAAACACGGGTCCGGACACGACTATTGACCGGTGTGGCTAGATGATGGTTCTGCAGATGATGTTTGTGATTGTCGGGGATGGAGGCTATGGTGATAGTCAGGTCGTGGTGGTTGTATTGGCAATGGGGTGGTGGTGGTTTATTTGCAGCAATGGTGTATTGGGGGCATCGGCCAGGTGGTGGTAATGCTGGGCTGGGCCGGGGAGACTGGTGGTGATGATGGGTGGAAATGACGGTGGTGGTGGTCGGTCATTCGCCGGAGTGGCGATGGATCCACGGAGAGGTCGGAATATGGATTGGTGGGGGTAACGATTGCCGTGGTGGTGGTATTTGCCCAGGTTGAGATGGCTATATAAATACTAATAATAGGGATAAGTATTGGTTTAGGAGAATCCTATCAAAGTGAGGATTTTAAGCAACCCCATATGTTCAAATATCTTTCGATGCTTAACAGCTAGCTTAATATATAAAAATCAACAGAAAATTTCATATAGGGTGATGAGATTCACCTTATTTGCGTAAAAAAGGAGAAGTTTGTAAAATTTACATGGAGAGGGAGCTGGCGCCAGTTCAACTGGCGCCCAATTTTTTTTTTTTAATTTTTTAAAGGTGGCGCCAGTTGCACTGGCGCCGGAAATTAAAAAAAAATAAAAAAATTTTCTGGCTCAAGTACAACCGGCGCCAGGTTTTGGGAGGGGGGGGGGGGGGGGGGGGGGGGGGGGGGGGGGGGGGAGGGGGGCCAGGTGGTTGGGGGGGGTTTGGTTTTCTTTTAATTTCTTTTGTTTAAAAAAGAAAGAAAGAAATATATATATATATATATAATAATAATAACGAATTAATTCGTTATTATTATTATTATTATTATTATTATTATTATTATTATTATAATATATATATATATATATATATATATATATATATATATATATATATATATATATATATATATATATATTAATTCGTTATTATTATTATATATAGAAATTTTATATACATATATATATATATAATAATAATTTATAATAATTTCTATATATAATAATAATAACGAATTAATATATATATATATATATATATATATATATATATATATATATATATATATATATATATATATATATATATATATATATGCTTTTTCTTTTCTTTTCTTTTCTTTTTTCTTTCTTTTAATATGTTTTCTTTTCTTTTTTTCCTTTTTTTCCAAAAAAATTACTATAACGATAAAAATTAATTAAATTTGATAAAAGATAAAAAAATTAATTTAATTTGTTTTTTTGTTTTGATTTGCTTTTGTTTGGTTTGGTTTGATTTATTTGTTTTAAATTGATTTGGTTTGATCTTTTGATTTTTTCTCATATTTATTTAATCTATTAGTTTATTTATTATTATCTATGCAATAATAACAATATCTATTAGTTAATATAAATTATGTACTCAGATTTATTTAATCTATTAGTTTATTTATTATTATCTATGCAATAATAACAATATCTATTAGTTAATATAAATTATATAATAAGTAATAATTTTCATATATATAAATTCGTTATTATTAATATATATATATATATATATATATATATATATATATATATATATATATATATATATATATATATATATATATATATATATATATTTCTTTCTTTCTTTTTAAACAAAAGAAATTAAAAGAAAACCAACCCCCCCAACCACCCGGCCCCCCTCCCCCACCCCCCCCCCCCCCCCCCCCCTCTGTGAAACCCGCAAATTTAGACTGCATTTTAATTTTAATTAATTTATATTATTGTTGTGTTGCTAAAAAATTTTGTGTTAGAATAATATTATTGATTAATTGTACATTTATAAAAAAAATTATTTTAATAGTAATTAAACATGGAATTTTGATTGTCAGACCCAGACCTAACCTCAATCTAATTCTAAAAATGTATTTTTTTGGAGTACAACATGTTTAATTATATTTTCTAAAAGAAAAATTATTTAAAATCTATTCCTCATTATTTCTTTTAGCCTTTAATTAAACCCATTGAGTTTTTCAGCCTAAAAGGCCCAAAGCCCATTTTTTTTCCAAACCCAATTCATGGCAAAACCATTTATTTCTTACCAAATCCCAAACCCTTTAAATATGTGACCCATTAATTTCTATGAGACCCATTAGTCTTTTAGCTTAGTTCTCACAGCACCTTTTTGAGTTGGAAAGAGGAATGAACATTCATTTATTCATTTTTGAGCTTTAAGAGCTCGATGTCTCTTCCTCTTCTCAAACCGATGTCAACCGCCGCCGACCCGACTTCCCGCCTCCCTCAACAGCCGGCCATGGTGGCTGTCAGTCTCCCCTCTCCTGTAACTCCTCCCTTTTCCCTCTCTCTATTTAAACCCCCTCCATCACCATCTCCATCATCCTTTCCACTCTCCAAATCCCTAACCGTGCCCTAACCTCGTTCTCCGGCGAGATCTCCTGACTCCGGAGACGAACCACCCGTGCCCAAGCCGACCCCGAGCCCGGCGCCACCTTCCCGAGGCCAACGCCGGCGACCCCGCCGCCGTTCCCGACCGTCCAGGTCAGCGCCCTCTCGCCGACCTCCTGTGGTTCCCGATCCGACCGGCGCCCGACCCCGATCCTGAGGCCGCCGCCCCTTCGCTGTCCCGATCTACCCCGGCGCTGACTGCACGGTCTCCTGAGCGTTCTGTCAGTGTTCCGTTTCCGTTCCCGAGCAAGTTCGGTTCCGAGTTCCATTTCGGGATTTTCGTTGCACCTTCGGTTTGGGTACACTCTGAACTACTAATTTTATTTACTGTCAATGATGAAATCTGGTCCCCGAATCCTTAGGGATTTTGGTTTTCGACAACGTAATAGTTACGTTGCTATTTTTTGGTTTCCGAAATTCTCGGAAACACTTGCTGTGGTTGTTTCTGTTAGTTTATATCTGACAGAACAGTGTTCTGGATTATTCTCGGGTTTCCGAGAAGTTGTGGGAATAATTTGGAAGTTAGATTTTAATACATAGAACAATTGATTCTTTTGAAGTTCTGTTTTCTGTTCGGAGTTTTCGGATATATATATATGTATGTATGCTGTGGTTTATTTTCCTGAGAGGATGGGTTCTGTGGATGGCTCTGATATTTGTTTTGGAATGCTGGTTGGCTTGGAAAAAATATATTCTATGGTTGTCTATATAAAATTCGGGTTTTGGGAGTTATTTTGCAGGTTTACGGAGCAATTCCCAGTTCTTGGGTTGACCGAAAACAGAGGAAATGTTGCCGAAATTTTCGGAAAAATTAATAAAATGGTTTTAAAATGATTTTGGTATTTTTGGGCGACAACTATAATTGGTTACTGGGCCTCAACGAAATGCAAACGCACCGGTTCGACCGGACGTTGAGGCAGAGTAGTTGAAAATGAAGTTTGGACCAGAGTCTGAGACTTATAATTTTCTTTAAATAATATTTTGGAAATTTATTAATTTTTGTTAAATTGTAGGTAATTTTCGGACTAACCAGTTTCTTTTCTTATTTCAGTTTATGTAATTAAGTTTGTAAGGGCATAAGCCCAGTTTTTATTAATTGGTCTGTAATATTGTAGTGTAGTATTTTACTTTATTTCTGGGAAAGTGGAACGCGTAGGATTAATTGATAAATTATTTTTAATAAATAATACAGGATTTTCTCGTTTTAAAGAAAAGAAAAATATTTTTATGTTTTTAACAAGTTTGTCCAATAAGTAGATAAAATACCAAGATTTATATTAATTTGATAATTACAAGTTTTCCCGAAAAACCTAAATAAATTGAATTTCTAAATTCAAACTCATTAGTAAACGTTGTGATGTTGTGTTAGCTAGTTAATAACTAAAATAGACTAGGAAAGACAAATAGAGATTGCAACTAGACTATTCTGGTGTTTGTATTTCTGAGACAAAGTTCCCCGGAATGTAGGATTTCAAGAAAGAACGTGACCTTTCGAATCCCGAAGTACAAATCTCGTCCAATTGGAAATCAAGGCAAGTACATTTTGTGTAGATTTACAATTGTCTTAGCAATCTTTTCATTGAATGTTTAAACCACTGTTCAAACACGAAACTCCTTCGGGAGTACTGATTATACTGTTGGGGACTGGGGGAGTAGTGTGGTGGATATGACCAAATCCAAACTTAGGTTAACTACTGTGTTAGCTTTTCCCTCTCTCACAAGGGGACAAGCCATACCGTATCGCTAGGATACTACTGCACCCAAACCGGTCATATTCATTACCTATTCAACACTTTACTGTAACAATTGCAAAACTGTTCTTTCTTCAAACTGTTTAAAACTGCAAGTTCATATTGTTAATGGAATTGTTTAATTTGCATGAATTGTACTTTGCTCCTTTCCTGACTGGATCCCCGTAGGTACTCCTGACGACTCAGAGCTGATGATCAGTAGTTACTACGATCCCGACCTGTATCCGGCGGTACTTCCACCTGAAGAGGATGATGTGGCGTCAACTTAGATGCTACTTAGAATTTGAAAGTTTTAGTTCTCTTTTATTTCCAGTTTATGAACTATGTATTGAAGAACAAGTTTTAATTATAGTTTCAATAAATGTTGTGGCAACTTTTAGTTTCAAACTTGTTGTTGATTTACCTGCAAATGGGATTACAGCTTACTGCCGCCGTCTCATCAACGGTGCAGGCTGGGCATGATCCGATTCGACCCAAGTATTTGGGGACCGGGTCGTGACATGTTTTTATGGTGGCCCATGCAGGTCTGATCAATCAACAACTTAGGAAAACCTAGGAAACATTTAGAAACATTAGAACATTAATTTGCCACAACCTAGGACCGAAATATATTATAATTAAATATTTTTGTTTGACTATAGATAGGCTACCTTGCTTATGTTTATATCCTAAACCTTCCAGAGAATGGCCACTGATAAAACCAACCCTGCTGGCGATGGGATGTCAACACCTGATCAAACCCCACCGCCTCAACCAAGTCCGGGTTTTACACCATTGAATGCACCTCGTGGGTTGTTTGCTGCTTCAACGGTGGACCCATCATCTTCCCAGACGGAGATGCAACCCCCTGTGGTTACGCCCACTCCAGCTGCCCCACCGGTGCCTGTGGATCCCACTGACCTCATAGGTCTACTAAGAGGAGTGCTAGAAGCCCAGAGAACTCAAGCTGAAGCTCATCGCGAGCAGACGGCCATTATGAGAGAAGGCATGGAGAACGCCCATAGCGTGGCAATGGCTGCACTGGAAAGAGGAGAAGCAGCTCAACAGGAACCAAGGCCTGCCAAGGTAAACATAAATTTAAGGATTAATTTATGTAATAATAAGGCCATTTAATTAATGGAAATCATATTGCCAAGGTGGGCGATATTGAGAGCTTTAAGAAGCAGAACCCTCGACCCTTCAAGGGAACCGAGGGAATTGTCTATGCTGATGAATGGCTCGACAATATGGAGCGTCTCCTGAGCGTTGCTCGGCTTCCAGAAGACCTCAAGGCCGAAGCAGTGGGACTCCAACTGCAGAATGTAGCAAGCACCTGGTATCGGAATGAACCCCGACTCCAGGATAGACAAGTTGACTGGGACACCTTCAAGAGGTTGTTCCAGAGGAAGTTCTTCCCAACTTCAGAGTTGCGGGAGATGGAGCGACAATTCCAGAACCTGAAGCAAAGCAATATGACTATGGGAGAATATGCTGCTGAATTCGGCCAGCTCAGCCGATTTGCCAAGAACCTGGTAGCTGATCCTGACGATCGTGCTGAAAGGTTCAAATATGGACTAAGAGAAGAGATCCGCACCCATGTGATCTCAGGCGGTGCCAAGACTTATGAGAAGATCCTGGAGCGAGCTCAAGACATAGAGAAGAGCCAACCTGCCCGCTCGAAGAGAGATTATCCTGGAACTAACAACTTCCAGGGTAATCAGAAGAAGCCCAACAACAACAATAACAACAACAACAACCGCCCTCCCTACCAGCAGGCAAGGAACAATGACAAGGCGCCTCAGAGGCAGATTCCCATCTGCGACTTTTGCAAGAGGCCGGGACATCTGGCGAACATCTGCAGGAAGAGACTAGGGCACTGCCTAGTCTGTGGGTCTTCCACCCATCAAGTGAGGGACTGCCCTTTGTCGACCAACCGGACTGGAGCAACTCCGCAGAAAGGACCTCTGCCCACTCAGCAACAACAATTTGGGCAGCATCAACAGAAGACGGGGCGAGCCTTTGCCCTGACAGCAGTGGAATCAGAGCCAGCTCAGGAACCTGTAGCGGATGTCATATCAGGTTCTATCTATGTGCATTCCTACCCTGTCTTAGCTTTATTTGATTCAGGAGCATCTCATAGTTTCATAGCCACCAAATTCATATCTGCACACCATATAGTTACTGGCTTTAGCAAGAAAATCTGTAGAGTTATGACTGGAGGAGGACCCTTACCTATTACTGAGATCTGTGAATGCCCTATCACTATAGATGGCCATAACTTTATAGCACCTTTGCTTGTCATGCCCTTACCTAACTACGATGTAGTCCTAGGGATGGACTGGTTAAGTAAGCAGCATGCGCTGATAGACTGTCATCGAGGATGTGTAGTCTTCAGTCCACCTGGAGAACCGGAGTTTGAAATATCTCGAACTCCGGAGGAGATGGAATGTGTTACCTATACCTCTATCACTGAAGAGTCCAGACCTCCGCACCCTATCATAGCGGAATTTATGGATGTTTTTCCTGATAGTCTTCCCGGGTTACCCCCAGACCGAGACTTGGAGTTCACCATTGACCTAGTCCCTGATTCTTCCCCTATTTCTAAGGGATGCTACAGAGTCAACCCGAAGGAGGCCAAGGAGATGAAGGATCAGATCAATGAACTGAAGGCTCTGGGATTCATTCGAGACGGAGCTTCACCCTGGGGAGCGCCTGTCTTGTTTGTTCCCAAGAAGGACGGAACAGTGAGGATGTGCATCGACTACCGGGCGCTGAACAATATCACAATCAAGAACAAGTACCCTTTGCCCCGGATCGATGACCTGTTTGACCAACTCAGTGGAGCCAAGGTGTTTTCCAAGATAGACCTCAGATCTGGCTACCATCAGATCAAGGTCCGGAAGGAGGACATTCCCAAGACGGCGTTCAACACCAAGTATGGGCAGTTTGAATTCTTGGTCATGCCGTTTGGACTGACAAATGCTCCTGCGGTGTTCATGAACCTTATGAACAAGGTTTTCCATGAATACTTAGATCAATTTGTTGTTGTCTTCATTGATGACATTTTGATCTATTCGAAGACTGAAGAGGAGCATGAGGAGCATCTCAGGAAAGTTCTGGAAACTTTGAGGAAAGAGAAGTTATATGGTAAGCTATCCAAATGTGAATTCTTTCTAGACAAGGTGGATTTTCTTGGCCATGTTGTCACAGGAGAAGGAATTTCGGTGGATCCTAAGAAGATAGCTGCTGTGGAGAAGTGGTCTACCCCAAGCTCAGTTGCTGAAATCAGGAGTTTCTTGGGTTTGGCGGGCTACTACCGGAAGTTCGTGAAGGACTTTGCTAGAATTGCTGAACCGATGACGAAGCTGACTCGGAAGAATGAAGAGTTCGTCTGGACGGAAGATTGCCAGGCTGCATTTGACGAGCTGAAGAAGAGGCTTACCACTGCACCAATCCTTGCGCTACCCGCAGGATCCGGTGGTTTCACAATCTACAGTGATGCCTCTGGAAAAGGACTGGGATGTGTTCTTCAACAGAATGGGAAAGTGATTTCTTACGCATCTAGGCAATTACGGAACCATGAGAAAAATTATCCCACACATGACCTGGAGCTGGCGGCAGTTATCTTTGCGTTGAAGCTATGGAAGCACTATCTGTATGGAGAGAGAGTGGAGATATACACAGACCACAAAAGTCTGAAGTATGTTTTCACTCAGAAAGAGCTAAACATGAGGCAGAGGCGATGGCTGGAGTTAATGAAGGACTTCGACATCGACCTGCAATACCACCCGGGTAAGGCTAATGTGGTCGCTGATGCACTTAGTCGATACCCAGTGGCGATGTTCTTGACTAAGGAGCGGCATCTGCTAGAGGACATCGAGAAGCTTGGATTAGAGATCATATTGCCTGGAGAAAGAAGGATGGAGCTGGATGCTGATTCAGTACTGATGAAGTTGCAAGTGAGCTCGTATCTGATGGACAAGATCAAGGAGACTCAGTTTCAAGACGAGGCACTTTGCAAACTGAGAGACCAAGTGTTGGCAGGAACACTTGAGGGTTTCTCAATCGCCAGTAACGGAGCTCTGAAGAATGGTACGAGGCTTTGCGTACCGTCTGGCGAACTGAGGAACGAGTTGATGAAGGAAGCACATCAGTCTCAATATTCCATACATCCTGGAGCTAATAAGATGTATCGGGATATGCGCACTATTGTTTGGTGGTATGGAATGAAGAAAGATGTGTCCAGATTCGTGTCAAGATGTTTGATCTGTCAGCAAGTGAAGGCCAGTAGACAGAGACCCGCAGGACTTCTACAACCGCTGGACATTCCGGAGTGGAAATGGGAGCATATCACGATGGATTTCGTGTCAGGACTGCCTCGTTCCCAAGGAGGGAAGGATGCCATCTGGGTAATTGTGGACCGACTAACCAAGTCAGCTCACTTTATCCCCTTCAAAGTTGGTTTATCCACTGAGAAGTTGGCAGCATTGTACATGCGGCACATCTACCGGATTCATGGCGTACCGGTAAGCATTGTATCTGACCGAGACACTCGTTTTACCTCACATTTTTGGAAGAGTTTGCATGACAGCTTGGGGACCCAATTGAAGTTCAGCACAGCTTATCATCCCCAGACTGACGGGCAATCAGAGAGGACGATTCAGACACTTGAAGATATGCTGAGATCGTGTGTCTTGGAATTTGGAGGATCGTGGGAAGACCATTTGCACTTGGTAGAGTTTTCTTATAATAACAGCTACCAAGCCAGCATTGGTATGACCCCATTTGAGGCTCTGTATGAACGTCGTTGCCGTACACCTTTGGCATGGGACGATGTTGGTGAAAGAGTACTGCTGGGTCCTGAGATGGTGACTGGCGCAGCAGAGAAGGTGAAGTTTATCAGAGACAAGCTCAGGATTGCTCAAGACAGATAGAAGCACTGGGCAGACAGCAGTCGTCGACCACTGGCATTTGAAGAAGGAGATAAGGTCTTCGTGAAGATTTCTCCTACTAGAGGTACTATCAGATTTGGCAGAGCTGGGAAGCTGAGTCCCAGATACATTGGTCCGTTCGAGGTTCTGAGCCGGATTGGAGAAGTGGCATATAGGTTAGCTCTACCAGCTAATCTAGAGGGCGTACACAACGTCTTCCACGTCTCACAGCTCAGAGAATATGTACCTGATGAGAACCACGTCTTGGACCATTCAGAGTTGGAGATCGGACCGAGCCTCACTATACCAGAGAAGCCAGTGGCGATTTTGGACAGAGGTGAGAAGAGGACCAGGACTTCAGTGACTCCCATAGTCAGAGTTATGTGGAGGCATGATTCCCCAGGCGAGTCTACCTGGGAGCGAGAAGATGAGATGCGGGAGAAGTACCCATATTTGTTTGAGACCTGAGGTAATCTCTAACCCAACTCTTTAAATTTCGAGGACGAAATTTTCTAAGGAGGGAAGGTTGTAAAATCCGCAAATTTAGACTGCATTTTAATTTTAATTAATTTATATTATTGTTGTGTTGCTAAAAATTTTTGTGTTAGAATAATATTATTGATTAATTGTACATTTATAAAAAAAAAATTATTTTAAAAGTAATTAAACATGGAATTTTGATTGTCAGACCCAGACCTAACCTCAATCTAATTCTAAAAATGTATTTTTTTGGAGTACAACATGTTTAATTATATTTTTCTAAAAGAAAAATTATTTAAAATCTATTCCTCATTATTTCTTTTAGCCTTTAATTAAACCCATTGAGTTTTTCAGCCTAAAAGGCCCAAAGCCCATTTTTTTCCAAACCCAATTCATGGCAAAACCATTTATTTCTTACCAAAGCCCAAACCCTTTAAATATGAGACCCATTAATTTCTATGAGACCCATTAGTCTTTTAGCTTAGTTCTCACAGCACCTTTTTGAGTTGGAAAGAGGAATGAACATTCATTTATTCATTTTTGAGCTTTAAGAGCTCGATGTCTCTTCCTCTTCTCAAACCGATGTCAAACGCCGTCGACCCGACTTCCCGCCTCCCTCAACAGCCGGCCATGGTGGCTGTCAGTCTCCCCTCTCCTGTAACTCCTCCCTTTTCCCTCTCTCTATTTAAACCCCCTCCATCACCATCTCCATCATCCTTTCCACTCTCCAAATCTCTAACCGTGCCCTAACCCCGTTCTCCGGCGAGATCCCCTGACTCCGGAGACGAACCACCCGTGCCCAAGCCGACCCCGAGCCCGGCGCCACCTTCCCGAGGCCAACGCCGGCGACCCCGCCGCCGTTCCCGACCGTCCAGGTCAGCGCCCTCTCGCCGACCTCCTGTGGTTCCCGATCCGACCGGCGCCCGACCCCGATCCTGAGGCCGTCGCCCCTTCGCTGTCCCGATCTACCCCGGCGCTGACTGCACGGTCTCATGAGCGTTCTGTCAGTGTTCCGTTTCCGTTCCTGAGCAAGTTCGGTTCCGAGTTCCATTTCGGGATTTTCGTTGCACCTTCGGTTTGGGTACACTCTGAACTACTAATTTTATTTACTGTCAATGATGAAATCTGGTCCCCGAATCCTTAGGGATTTTGGTTTTCGACAACGTAATAGTTACGTTGCTATTTTTTGGTTTCCGAAATTCTCGGAAACACTTGCTGTGGTTGTTTCTGTTAGTTTATATCTGACAGAACAGTGTTCTGGATTATTCTCGGGTTTCCGAGAAGTTGTGGGAATAATTTGGAAGTTAGATTTTAATACATAGAACAATTGATTCTTTTGAAGTTCTGTTTTCTGTTCGGAGTTTTCGGATATATATATATGTATGTATGCTGTGGTTTATTTTCCTGAGAGGATGGGTTCTGTGGATGGCTCTGATATTTGTTTTGGAATGCTGGTTGGCTTGGAAAAAATATATTCTATGGTTGTCTATATAAAATTCGGGTTTTGGGAGTTATTTTGCAGGTTTACGGAGCAATTCCCAGTTCTTGGGTTGACCGAAAACAGAGGGAATGCTGCCGAAATTTTCGGAAAAATTAATAAAATGGTTTTAAAATGATTTTTGGTATTTTTGGGCGACAACTATAATTGGTTATTGGGCCTCAACGAAATGCAAACGCACCGGTTCGACCGGACGTTGAGGCAGAGTAGTTGAAAATGAAGTTTGGACCAGAGTCTGAGACTTATAATTTTCTTTAAATAATATTTTGGAAAGTTATTAGTTTTTGTTAAATTGTAGGTAATTTTCGGACTAACCAGTTTCTTTCCTTATTTCAGTTTATGTAATTAAGTTTGTAAGGGCATAAGCCCAGTTTTTATTAATTGGTCTGTAATATTGTAGTGTAGTATTTTACTTTATTTCTGGGAAAGTGGAACGCGTAGGATTAATTGATAAATTATTTTTAATAAATAATACAGGATTTTCTCGTTTTAAAGAAAAGAAAAATATTTTTATGTTTTTAACAAGTTTGTCCAATAAGTAGATAAAATACCAAGATTTATATTAATTTGATAATTACAAGTTTTCCCGAAAAACCTAAATAAATTGAATTTCTAAATTCAAACTCATTAGTAAACGTTGTGATGTTGTGTTAGCTAGTTAATAACTAAAATAGACTAGGAAAGACAAATAGAGATTGCAACTAGACTATTCTGGTGTTTGTATTTCTGAGACAAAGTTCCCCGGAATGTAGGATTTCAAGGAAGAACGTGACCTTTCGAATCCCGAAGTACAAATCTCGTCCAATTGGAAATCAAGGCAAGTACATTTTGTGTAGATTTACAATTGTCTTAGCAATCTTTTCATTGCATGTTTAAACCACTGTTCAAACACGAAACTCCTTCGGGAGTACTGATTATACTGTTGGGGACTGGGGGAGTAGTGTGGTGGATATGACCAAATCCAAACTTAGGTTAACTACTGTGTTAGCTTTTCCCTCTCTCACAAGGGGACAAGCCATACCGTATCGCTAGGATACTACTGCACCCAAACCGGTCATATTCATTACCTATTCAACACTTTACTGTAACAATTGCAAAACTGTTCTTTCTTCAAACTGTTTAAAACTGCAAGTTCATATTGTTAATGGAATTGTTTAATTTGTATGAATTGTACTTTGCTCCTTTTCTGACTGGATCCCCGTAGGTACTCCTGACGACTCAGAGCTGATGATCAGTAGTTACTACGATCCCGACCTGTATCCGGCGGTACTTCCACCTGAAGAGGATGATGTGGCGTCAACTTAGATGCTACTTAGAATTTGAAAGTTTTAGTTCCCTTTTATTTCCAGTTTATGAACTATGTATTGAAGAACAAGTTTTAATTATAGTTTCAATAAATGTTGTGGCAATTTTTAGTTTCAAACTTGTTGTTGATTTACCTGCAAATGGGATTACAGCTTACTGTCGCCGTCTCATCAACGGTGCAGGCTGGGCATGATCCGATTCGACCCAAGTATTTGGGGACCGGGTCGTGACACCCTCTCCCAAAACCTGGCGCCAGTTGTACTGGAGCCAGAAAAATTTTTTATTTTTTTTTTAATTTTTCGGCGCCAGTGCAACTGGCGCCACCTTTAAAAAATTAAAAAAAAAATTGGGCGCCAGTTGAACTGGCGCCAGCTCCCTCTCCATGTAAATTTTCCAAATTTCTCCCTTTTTACGCAAATAAGGTGAATTTCATCATCCTATATGAAATTTTCTGAAAAATCAAATGTCATTTTAACATGAACTGACAATCTTTTATCTGTAGGATAATAACCGGAATTTGAAACTATCTAAATTCAAATAGTTAATCCTTGTATTTATTTAAAATAGTATTAGAAGTTATCAAATAATTCAAAGATATATTTTCGTAAATCTTAAAGCTTAATTCAATTTATAGTAACTATATTTTTGATAGTATTAAAAATAACTTAGGGTAAATTTTTGATTAATCAAAGAGATCCTTTTGGAAAGGGATTAGCAATCGTTTCTTGTTTCAAGGTACTTATGACTTTTAAACCATTTAAAAGAACTAAAAGTATAACTTATAAATTAAAAAATCTCAATTAATAATGAAAATTTAATACTAGACTTCATTGATGGTTTTTTAAAAATGCACTTAGCCAAGCTATATTTAATATTTTGCAAATAGTGCTTTAAAATGATTCTTTGAAATAATGCTCAATATCAAAAATGTTTGAAACATATTCTTCTCAAACCTCAAAAGTAATTAATACATCTAACTATATCGTTTTATAAAATAAAATCACATGAAACTAGTTTGACAAATTTCTACATTAAATTAAATACCTTTTGTACGATAACCACATATCCTCTAATTAGAAATATTAAAAAAAAATAAGAATAAGAATAATAATATCTGGGGAGAGGAGTTACACGCTCCCTGGCCCCATTGACATCACCCCGCTGCCACCACAATTCGACCTCGACTTCGCCCAACCACCATCGTCTCCGTCCTACCGCCCGGCTCCGTCCCCTGCGACCACACACGCCCCGCCACCGTCACCCCCTACAAACCATCTTCCTGCCTCTGCCGCCATCATCACAACCATAGCACACTCCCAACCACAGCTCCTCCCGCCAACACCACCGGAGTGGCTGCCCCCTTCACCACGCACCACCACCACCGTCACCGGCGCCCATCGTTGGCGACCCAAAAAAAAAAACACCACCGTAAACCACCGTCGACAATCCACCAGATCACCATCACCACCATCATCATAGACCACCATCGACACCACAACAAAATAGAAGAAGGAGAAGCAGAACCCTAACCTCGGCACCACCGCCCTCCGCCGATCGCCCTCCGCCCGGAGCTGTCGACCCCCCGCGCCCTTTTCTCTTGCTACCCGCCGTGCAGAAATTCTCGCCTGAGCGTCACCGCCCTTTTTCCTCCACCGTCGAACTCACAGCCGTCGATCCGTCGCCGCGAACGCGCCGAGCTACCGGCGCTTGCTTCGCCGGCCAGATCGCGCGTGCGCTGGCTAACGCCGGCGAGATTTCTCCGCGCCTCTTTCTCCGCGGCGCCCTCCGCCGCGGCCAGTGCCGCACACAGGAGCAGCTCCGCCCGGCACCTAAGTCAGAGACCCCGCGCTCGACGCGTGGTCCGCTGACAACCGGTGGCCTCTCCCCGGCTTCCCCGCTTCCACTTCGCCGAGACCGCCGGTGCGCCTCACCCATTCCCGGTCGTCGCGCCGCCTCCGCGTGTTGCCACGCGCCTGAGCCCCTCTGGTAAGCACTCCCGTTCCCCTTTCTCTCGATCCTCTCTCTCTCTTTCTCACTGATTTGGGAGGGATAGTTGTGCGTTTTAAGGATAATCACTGATATTTTATTATTATTATTATTATTATTAATATTAAATTAGTTAATATTAATATTAATATAAAACAATATTATTATTATTAGATATATTGAAGTCTTTGTCGTTATATTTCAAATATATAAAGTAAATTTACCTAAAAACTTGTTGACCCAAAAAGTGTAGCTTCCCAAATTATAAAATAAATTCTTGGATATTTTAATTTATTTTATTTTTGAATACTTATAGCTAATAAAATATAGTTGTTCTACCAATAAATTTATATTTTTACGAACTTACAATTTAGGTTAAAAATGATTTTCCATTTTCTTCAAGGTATATATAGATATATATAAAAATGTAGTTTCCTAAATATTGTGATATATAATATATATAGATATATATATATTATATATATATATATAAATATATATATATATATATATATATATATATATAATATATATATATAGATTATTATATATATTATATTATTTTCAAGTAGTTATTAAAATTATTTTGGCTAATAAAAGATATTTTCAGTAGTAGTATGAATATTTCATAAAAGGGTATAAATTTTTCTTCGCACATCCTCACTGTCTGTCACCTTATCGTAACTAATTTCAAATTCATCTTTTCTCGCAAATTCGGACCATGTTGCATCGACCAGGCTATTGGACAGAACATGACTTGTTGGATCATTGCACCACACCAGGCGTAACACCAGGCAAGACACGTTGCCTTTACTGTTTTTAAATTTCCTGCTCACTATCATGCATGTTTGTTTATTTTCAGTTTTCTTTCTAAATTATATGTAGATCCAAATTACTATATTTATGCAATTGGCTTAGAGTTAAAGGACTACCGTATGTTTAGTGCATTCATAAACTGTCATGATGTGCCACGGATGTGTGTGAGTTGTGAGTCGCATATAGATGCGGACTTGCATGCTGACTGGTCATGGTGCGACAGGCCGTCGTTAGGATATAACTGCTAATAGAATTATGTAGAAGACTTGGCAGTTATTAAGGATTAAACAATATCGTGGAGTCGACACATGTATAGTATCATTGGGGGAAGGGGACAAACTATTAGCGTAGGGGCTACATTTATTTTACACACATTTTGGGCCGATGGTGACTCTTATGAGCACTACCTTCTGCCGGACCGATAGTGTCTCGTATGAGCGCTACTTGACGGCTACTCTTTATTACTTGCTTGCGTGAATGTTACAGCCCCTGCGTAGAACGTTGTCCTCAAAGTGCATATCACATAGAAGGGTTAGGAACTTTTTACTCATGCATACTTTACCGTTGAGCTTTATTATTCAGTTATTGGCATGATATTAGTGTCTTGTTACGTCCCTCTGAGGACCTGGTGAT
>JANAVB010044817.1:3938506-4022586 GCA_029216955.1 Iris pallida | reverse complement strand
GAGAAGTACCCATATTTGTTTGAGACTGAGTAATCTCTAACCCAACTCTTTAAATTTCGAGGACGAATTTTCTAAGGAGGGAAGGTTTGTAAATCCGCAAATTTAGACTGCATTTTAATTTTAATTATTTTATTATTGTGTGTTTGCTAAAAATTTTTGTGTGAATAATAGTATTGATTAATTGTACATTTATAAAAAAAAATTATTTTAAAGTAATTAAACATGGAATTTTGATTGTCAGACCCAGACCTAACCTCAATCTAATTCTAAAAATGTATTTTTTTGGAGTACAACAGTTTAATTATATTTTTCTAAAAGAAAAATTATTTAAATCTATTCCTCATTATTCTTTTAGCCTTTAATTAAACCCATTGAGTTTTTCACCTAAAAGGCCCAAAGCCCATTTTTTCCAAACCCAATTCATGGCAAACCATTATTTCTTACCAAAGCCCAAACCCTTTAAATATGAGACCCATTAATTTCTATGAGACCCATTAGTCTTTTAGCTTAGTCTCACGCACCTTTTTGAGTTGGAAAGAGGAATGAACATTCATTTATTCATTTTTGAGCTTTAAGAGCTCGATGTCTCTTCCTCTTCTCAAACCGATGTCAAACGCCGTCGACCCGACTTCCGCCTCCCTCAACAGCCGGCCTGGTGGCTGTCAGTCTCCCCTCTCCTGTAACTCCTCCCTTTTCCCTCTCTTATTAAACCCCCTCCATCACCATCTCCATCATCCTTTCCACTCTCCAAATCTCTAACCGTGCCCTAACCCCGTTCTCCGGCGAGATCCCCTGACTCCGGAGACGAACCACCCGTGCCCAAGGCCCCCCGAGCCCGGCGCCACCTTCCCGAGGCCAACGCCGGCGACCCCGCCGCCGTTCCCGACCGTCCAGGTCAGCGCCTCTCGCCGACCTCCTGTGGTTCCCGATCCGACCGCGCCCCACCCCGATCCTGAGGCCGTCGCCCCTTCGCTGTCCCGATCTACCCCGCGCTGACTGCACGGTCTCATGCGTCTGTCAGTGTTCCGTTTCCGTTCTGAGCAGTTCGGTTCCGAGTTCCATTTCGGGATTTTCGTTGCACCTTCGGTTTGGGTACACCTGAACTAAATTTTATTTACTGTCAATGATGAAATCTGGTCCCGAATCCTTAGGGATTTTGGTTTTCGACACGTAATAGTTACGTTGCTATTTTTTTGGTTTCCGAAATTCTCGGAAACACTTGCTGTGGTTGTTTCTGTTAGTTTATATCTGACAGAACAGTGTTCTGGATTATTCTCGGGTTTTCGAGAAGTTGTGGGAATAATTTGGAAGTTAGATTTTAATACATAGAATTGATTCTTTTGAAGTTCTGTTTTCTGTTCGGAGTTTTCGGATATATATATGTATGTATGCTGTGGTTTTTTATTTTCCTGAGAGGATGGTTCTGTTATGGCTCTGTATTTGTTTTGGAATGCTGGTTGGCTTGGAAAAAATATATCTATGGTTGTCTATATAAAAATTCGGGTTTTGGGAGTTTTTTGCAGGTTTACGGAGCAATTCCCAGTTCTTGGGTTGACCGAAAACAGAGGGAATGCTGCCGAAATTTTCGGAAAATTAATAAAATGGTTTTAAAATGATTTTGGTTTTTTGGGCGACAACTATAATTGGTTTATTGGGCCTCAACGAATGCAAACGCACCGGTTCGACCGGACGTTGAGGCAGAGTAGTTGAAAATGAAGTTTGGACCAGAGTCTGAGACTTATAATTTCTTTAAATAATATTTGGAAAGTTATTAGTTTTTGTTAACTTGTAGGTAATTTTCGGACTACCAGTTTTCTTCCTTATTTCAGTTTATGTAATTAAGTTGTACAGGGCATAAGCCCAGTTTTATTAATTGGTCTGTAATATTGTAGTGTAGTATTTTACTGTTATTGGGAAAGTGGAACGCGTAGGATTAATTGATACAATTATTTTTAATAAATAATACAGGATTTTCTCGTTTTAAAGAAAAGAAAAATATTTTTATGTTTTTAACAAGTTGTCCAATAAGTAGATAAAACCAAGATTTATATTAATTTGATAATTACAAGTTTTCCCGAAAAACCTAAATAATTGAATTTCTAATTCAAACTCATTTAAACGTGTGATGTTGTGTTAGCTAGTTAATAACTAAAATAGACTAGGAAAGACAAATAGAGATTGCAACTAGACTATTCTGGTGTTTGTATTTCTGAGACAAAGTTCCCCGGAATGTAGGATTTCAAGGAAGAACGTGACCTTTCGAATCCCGAAGTACAAATCATCTCCAATTGGAAATCAAGGCAGTACATTTTGTGTAGATTTACAATTGTCTTAGCAATCTTTTCATTGCATGTTTAAACCACTGTTCAAACACAAAACTCCTTCGGGAGTACTGATTATACTGTTGGGGACTGGGGGAGTAGTGTGGTGGATATGACCAAATCCAACTTAGGTAACTACTGTGTTAGCTTTTCCCTCTCTCACAAGGGGACAAGCCATACCGTATCGCTAGGATACTACGCACCCAAACCGGTCATATTCATTACCTATTCAACACTTTACTGTAACAATTGCAAAACTGTTCTTTCTTCAAACTGTTTAAAACTGCAAGTTCATATTGTTAATGGAATGTTAATTTGTATGAATTGTACTTTGCTCCTTTTCTGACTGGATCCCCGTAGGTACTCCTGACGACTCAGAGCTGATGATCAGTAGTTACTACGATCCCGACCTGTATCCGGCGTACTTCCCCTGAAGAGGATGTGGCGTCAACTTAGATGCTACTTAGAATTTGAAAGTTTAGTTCCCTTTTATTTCCAGTTTATGACTATGTATTGAAGAACAAGTTTTAATTATAGTTTCAATAAATGTTGTGGCAATTTTTTAGTTTCAAACTTGTTGTGAGTTACCTGCAAATGGGATTACAGCTTACTGTCGCCTCTCATCAACGGTGCAGGCTGGGCATGATCCGATTCGACCCAAGTATTTGGGGACCGGGTCGTGACACCCTCTCCCAAAAACCTGGCGCCAGTTGTACTGGAGCCAGAAAATTTTTTTTTTTTAATTTTCGGCGCCAGTGCAACTGGCGCCACCTTTAAAAATTAAAAAAAAATTGGGCGCCAGTTAACTGGCGCCAGCTCCCTCTCCATGTAAATTTTCCAAATTTCTCCCTTTTTACGCAAATAAGGTGAATTCATCATCCTATATGAAATTTTCTGAAAAATCAAATGTCATTTTAACATGAACTGACAATCTTTATCTGTAGGATAATAACCGGAATTTGAAACTATCTAAATTCAAATAGTTAATCCTTGTTTTATTTAAAATAGTATTAGAAGTTATCAAATAATTCAGATATATTTTCGTAAATCTTAAAGCTAATTCAATTTATAGTAACATATTTTGATAGTATTAAAAATAACTTAGGGTAAATTTTTGATTAATCAAAAGAGATCCTTTTGGAAAGGGATTAGCAATCGTTTCTTGTTTCAAGGTACTTATGACTTTTAAACCATTTAAAAAACTAAAAGTATAACTTATAAATTAAAAAATCTCAATTAATAATGAAAATTTAATACTAGACTTCATTGATGGTTTTTTTAAAATGCACTTAGCCAAGCTATATTTAATATTTGCAAATAGTGCTTTAAATGATATTCTTTGAAATAATGCTCAATATCAAAATGTTTGAAACATATTCTTCTCAAACCTCAAAAGTAATTAATACATCTAACTATATCGTTTTATAAAATAAAATCACATGAAACTATTTGACAAATTTCTACATTAAATTAAATACCTTTTGTACGTAACCACATATCCTCTAATTAGAAATATTAAAAAAAAAGAATAAGAATAATAATATCTGGGGAGAGGAGTTACCGCTCCCTGGCCCCATGACATCACCCCGCTGCCACCACAATTCGACCTCGACTTCGCCCAACCACCATCGTCTCCGTCCTACCGCCGGCTCCGTCCCCTGCGACCACACACGCCCCGCCACCGTCACCCCCTACACCATCTTCCTGCCTCTGCCGCCATCATCACAACCATACACTCCCAACCACAGCTCCTCCCGCCAACACCACCGGAGTGGCTGCCCCCTTCACCACGCACCACCACCACCGTCACCGGCGCCCACGTTGGCGACCCAAAAAAAAAAACACCACCGTAAACCACCGTCGACAATCCACCAGATCACCATCACCCCATCATCATATACCACCTCGACACCACAACAAATAGAAGAAGGAGCGCAGAACCCTAACCTCGGCACACCCGCCCTCCGCCGATCGCTCCCTCCGCCCGGAGCTGTCGACCCCCCGCGCCCTTTTCTCTTGCTACCCCCGTGCAGAAATTCTCGCCTGAGCGTCACCGCCTTTTCCTCCCCGTCGAACTCCAGCCGTCGATCCGTCGCCGCGAACGCGCCGAGCTACCGGCGCTTGCTTCGCCGGCCAGATCCGCGTGCGCTGGCTAACGCCGGCGATATTTTCTCCGCGCCTCTTTCTCCGCGGCGCCCCTCCGCCGCGGCCAGTGCCGCACACAGGAGCAGCTCCGCCCGGCACCTAAGTCAGAGACCCCCGCGCTCGACGCGTGGTCCGCTGACAACCGGTGGCCCTCTCCCCGGCTTCCCCGCTTCCACTTCGCCGAGACCGCCGGTGCGCCTCCACCCATTCCCGGTCGTCGCGCCGCCTCCGCGTGTTGCCACGACGCCTGAGCCCCTCTGGTAAGCACTCCCGTTCCCCTTTCTCTCGATCCTCTCTCTCTCTTTCTCACTGATTTGGGAGGGATAGTTGTGCAGTTTTAAAGGATAATCACTGATATTATTATTATTATTATTATTATTATTATTAATATTAATATAGTATTAATATTAATATTAATATTAATAACAATATTATTATTATTAGATATATTGAAGTCTTTGTCGTTATATTTCAAATATATAAAGTAAATATTTACCTAAAAACTTGTTGACCCAAAAAGTGTAGCTTCCCAAATTATAAAATAAATTCTTGGATTATTTTAATTTATTTTATTTTTTGAATACTTATCTAGCTAATAAAATATAGTTGTTCTACCAATAAATTTATATTTTTACGAACTTACAATTTAGGTTAAAAATGATTTTCCATTTTCTTCAAGTATTTATATATAGATATATAATAAAATGTAGTTTCCTAAAATATTGTGATATATAATATATATATATATATATATATATTATATATATATATAAATATATATATATATATATATATATATATATATATATATATATATATATATATATATATATATATATATATATATTATTTTCAAGTAGTTATTAAAATTATTTTGGCTAATAAAGATATTTTCAAGTAGTATGAATATTTCATAAAAGGGTATAAATATTTTTCTTCGCACATCCTCACTGTCTGTCAACCTTAATCGTAACTAATTTCAAATTCATCTTTTCCTCGCAAATTCGGACCATGTTGCATCGACCATGGCTATTGGACAGAACATGACTTGTTGGATCATTGCACCACACCAGGCGTAACACCAGGCAAGACACGTTGCCTTTACTGTTTAAATTTCCTGCTCACTATCATGCATGTTTTGTTTATTTTTCAGTTGTTTCTTTCTAAATTATATGTAGATCCAAATTACTATATTTTATGCAATTGGCTTAGAGTTAAAGGACTACCGTATGTTTAGTGCATCTCATAAACTGTCATGATGTGCCACGGATTGTGTGTGAGTTGTGAGTCGCATATAGATGCGGACTTGCATGCTGACTGGTCATTGGTGCGTACAGGCCGTCGTTAGGATATAACTGCTAATAGAATTATGTAGAAGACTTGGCAGTTATTAAGGATTAAACAATATCGTGGAGTCGACACATGTATAGTATCATTGGGGGAAGGGGACAACTATTAGCGTAGGGGCTACATTTATTTTTACACACATTTTGGGCCGATGGTGACTCTTATGAGCACTACCTTCTGCCCGGACCGATAGTGTCTCGTATGAGCGCTACTTGACGGCTACTCTTTATTACTTGCTTGCGTGAATCCGTTACAGCCCCTGCGTAGAACGTTGTCCTCAAAGTGCATATCACATAGAAGGGTTAGGAACTTTTACTCATGCATACTTTACCGTTGAGCTTTTATTATTCAGTTATTGGCATGATATTATGTGTCTTGTTACGTCCCTCTGAGGACCTGGTGATCTCTCTAGGTGTGTGTTTCGTGGTTTCTTGCTGGTGCTCTAGCTAAGGACATTCCTTCCTTCGTGATGATTGCTCTTGGACTCGTCACTTGCTCTCGCTTGTTCAATTATTTCCTTGTATATTTTTCCATATTTAATTTAGTTGGCAGTAGATTTGTCTCCGCCCAACTATTGTATACGTGAAAGACTCAAAAGTTGCTTTATATCATTATTTATCTTCGTGGATGAGATTTAGTGTCTTGGTTTTTTACATTTACAGCCTATGTATACGTACGAGCCGTATATCTACTCGTATGTATACAGCTGGCATGATACATTTCTAGTTCTACTATTTTGGGACTGAGGCATTACATGTTTTTGTGGTGGCCCATGCAGGTCAAGTTTGCCGTTTTGGTTACATGACTGTACTGAACGGACCTGCAATATAGGATTAGAGTTTAGAATCTCATCCACCTACTTGACATCCTTTCTTGACTTCAAATTCCGAACTCTCGTTCGACCTCCTTGATTTGCACCTTGCTTGGCTCATTCTACCGTAAATTTTTAGTTTCGTGCTTAGTAAGATGACTACACTAGTATATGCTCATAGGCATTGAGATTTTATTTGAGTTATAAAGGCATTTATTTTTCTAGAAATATGATCTTAACGATTAGTTAATTCCAAGTTGGGTAGTAGCATATTACCGCTTTCAAAGAATAGTTGGAAAATTTTATTTTGATACTACGAGGTGGTATACACAAGAGGATAGCTAGAAAACAAATTGATTTGATTGCATTTGATTTTTGAAGGTCTTTGAACATTTATGATTTATTGGGTTATAACTATACATCTTTTGGAGGGGTATAAATTTGATTTGAAAAGGATCATAAAATTTTAAATGTGGAAGTATGATTTACGATTGACCAAATTTGAGGATGATTGATAAATTGGTAAAATGTGTCCTTTGAATTAAATTACGTCATATGATCTATGATTTATAAAGTTATATAGATTTCGAGTTTAAACCCTTGATTATGGATATTTAAAATTTTGGTGAAAAAAAACTTACTTTTGAAGAGTAGTTGTGACTTATTGGAAGCTAGATATACACATTTGAAGGATGTATAATTAATTCGGGAGTTATTTAAATGTTCCATTTTGTAGTACGAAATTCGACTGATAAACTTATTAAATATTGAGTTTAAGATTTAGAAAAAAAATGGTAATAAAAAGTAATAATAATAATTATTCGATTTGCGATATACATGGGTTATTTCGAGATTGACTAGAGATTTAAAATTTTGATTAAAGTTGACAGCCTAAGATGATTGAGAATTTTGGAGGAGTATCTTGGAAATTCTATTGAGAAACTTTCAAGGAACTTGAAATTTTAGATTAGATCATATATTGGTAGAGGACCAAGAAGCAAATAAGGTCACCCTAGTGAGATAGAAGTATTCCACATTAGATTGCCATACCACCTATGATTATGATATTGCATATACACAAGTATAGTTAGTCATCGACCAAACCGATGAACACATCTTTGACTTACCCGACCTTCCCTCAAATCTAGATCTTTATTCGTGACCATCTAAATTGTTTGAAACTTCGAAATGATTAGAATCATTTCCTTGACCATACCCTTATTTATGAGACTATTTTCTCTCTAGAAACTGTGTCTCTAACTTATCTTAGCTTGATCTACGAGATTTTCTAAATTATCTTTATTTCGTACTTTAACCTTTTATTTTGTGCATTAACTAGTACCTTAAGAAAACCCACTTTCTATTTTGATCATTTGACGTTCCCTATCGTGACTTTGATAATTGGAGCACAACACTAGACTTTTCCTTCCAACAAACTTCATATGTTAGACTTAGACGAGCCCACCTTAATGTAGATATATCATGTCCCACTAAAACACGTCTTCTTGTACTCTATTTTCTTGATATGATTTTCCAGTCAAATGGCTAAGCTATAACCTCTACCATGACACCAGTTACTTTCAGACTTGAATTAGCGGTCCAATGTTGACTCATTTCTTTCAACCTGATAGGTGATTGTGTCCTACTTTATTCATTAAATGCCTAACTTTGTGCTTACTTTGATTGCGTGACCCATTGTCCCATCATACTACTAGTTTAACTTTTGTAAGTTGGGTAGAATACCTCACTCCTTTTTCCTTGTGACCCACACATTGGTAAGTTCATTTAGACCATAGAATTCGGTGGACCCTAACTAATCTAGTCAACCAAGCCGACTGTATAGGCCCAAACTTGGGGCAAGACTTAATTTTTAAATAATCTTGGACTATTTAATTCTCCTTTATCATGGTCCCTTACTTATGCTTTGACTATTTTTAATGCTAACTTAGCATAAATTTTGCAAGCTTATTTTCTTATCGAGCTTAATCATGACGTATCTTATTGGGTCGCTCCCACTAACATACTGTCTAATCAGAATCGGTGCATGATAGTCTGATCAACCTATTGCACTTTGGTTCGCCTTTCGTATATCATTCTATGTAGATGGAGACATAGTAAACTTGCCCCTAGAGTCTCCTCCGCGATTACCTTGGCAATTCTCTTGGAATTATACAACCGCCTTTGAATCACATATTGGCATACGAAAACATCTCCTTTGGACTCTTGTTGGCTTTCGTCTTTTAACTATTCTAGACAAAGCTTGTGATTGATATATAGACCAAACCATTCTCCTATGCCCATGATATTTGTATATACTAGGGGATAGTTAACCACTGACCAACCAATATGACTATCCCCGTCTTGAGCTCGACCCTAGATTCAACTTTCATGACCTTTTTGAAATTTGAAGATGATTCAACTCTAAACCTAGACGACCCTATATTTTCTATCGTGACCCCTAATCACTTGAATGATTCCTATCATCCTTTTCATTCGTGCCCTCAACCTAGACACTTACTATACAATCTTCTTCGAAGAGCCCTATCCCCAAGTTCCCAAAATATCTACTTAAGCTACTTCCATCGTACTATCATGATCTTTTACCTTGACTAGTTACCCTCGTTCAATTCCAAAATCGTGAATTATTTCGTCATTATCGAATTCACGATTTTCTAAAGCATATTTGTCGTTTTGTTGCCTCGTCCAATGATTTGTGTTGCCTTACCCTCGTACCTTCTCACCCCCAACTTATTCTTAATTTCGAGTACGAAATTCTTGTAAGTTGGGTAGGATGTAAACCCCCTAAAATTCTACTAAGATTTTTTTTAAAAAATAAATTGGTATTTATTTGTACTTTGTATTTATACGTCGTATACGAATGCAAGTCGTCGTACGCGAGTTTACAATTCGTATTTCTCGTCGAGTGCGAATATGTGCGAGGTACATATTTTCAAAAATATTATTTATAGATTTCATTTATATGGAAAGTATAGTTTCAAAATAATATAGGATAAATATACTTTTGCTTAAGTTGTTAAAAAGTATTGCATCGAGTTTTTAAAAATAGTAATAAAAAGATTATTCTAAGTATTTGCATGCGTGATTCATGAATTTAATTCATGAATATATTTTAAATTTTAAATTTTGAAATTATTATTTTATTAATTTATACAAGTTATAAAAAGTCTTCCGAAATTGGTTTATTATGAATTAAATCAGAAATTAATCTTTCGAATAATTTTTAAACTAATTTTGAATTAAATATTATCTAGTATATATTTACATATATTGGAAAGATATATTTTGTGGTTTTAAAAAGTAATTTAAATTAAGGGGTGAATTATCCATGAGGATTCAAATAATCCTAGTCCATATCCAATCAGGGGTCCTCACCTCCTATATAAGGAGAGCTCCCTGTTCTCTTTTTCTCCCATAATTTTACCATCCAACTCCTCCACAAATATCTTCCAACCATTGTGTATCGTGTCCGTGTTCGCGCCTTTTCCATCTACTATATTATTATAGAGATACATAAATTTTCGACTCGAGGCCGACAAATCCAGACCTCCATCCCCGTTGTGTCGAACACTCTCGACACAACGCAACCACCCCTAGAATACCCCACCACATGCTCCCTGGCCCCATTAACACCACCCCACTGCCACCACAATCCGACCCCGACTTCGCCCAACCACCATCGTCTCCGTCCTACCGCCCGGCTCCGTCCCCTGCGACCACACAGACCCCGCCACCGTCACCCCCTACAAACCATCTTTCTGCCTCTGCCGCCATCATCACAACCATAGCACACTCCCAACCACAGCTCCTCCCGCCAACACCACCAGGTGGTGTATAGGGGCAAGATTGGGACTGACTTTGTACAGGTTTTTGGGGGTTTATTAGGACAGTGAAGGACAGGTATTTGGGAAATGTATGGACTGAATTTGGGCTTCTACTAGGCCATGCAGGACAGCCATGAATGGCTCTAGGGACAGCCCACAAAGGGACTGAAATGTTGTACTGTCCTGCTGCTGCTACATTCCAGCAGTGGCACCCCCTTCCTATTCCTCCTTCTCCTTCACTTCCTCACTCCCCCTAGCTCTATACGACACATACACACTTAAATCATCCTCTCCAACTCTCTATACTCTAATCTCTAACTCTCTCAAACATTTAACCAAACACTAACACTACACCAACATACACATCCTCCCCACTTGGCCGACCACTACCCCATCCAAACACAAAATACACACCACATTCCTACCATGACATCTCACATATATATATATATATATATATATATATATATATATATATATATATATATAATATGGTTTATATATATATATATATATATATATAATATATATAATATATATAAACCATATATATATATATATATATATATATATATATATATATATATATATATATATATATATATATATATATATATATATATAATATGGTTATATATATATATATATATATATATATATATATATATATATATATATATATATATATATATATATATATATATATATATATATATATACATAGAGATTAATATATATCACCAAATATATACATATATGATATCAACAATATGATACAATATGATACATAGAAAACTCATTCCTAAACACCTAGAAAATCTGGAAATAAAGTTAAAACAACATTAAATCAATTACACAATAATCCCACATGTGTCCAAATAGGGTTTTCCCACATGGACACAAACCTACACATAGGACACCTCTACAAGTGTCCAAATGGACACGAAATGGACACGAAACCATGGGGGTCATTCCTATGGGTTCAAAATAGACCTATATGCATGAGGAAATGAAAAAGAGAAGGGATTATACCTCCCGGTAGATCGAATCGAAGAACAGCCTTCCCGGAGCGACACCGACACGTAGAGATTCCAAATGGACACAAACGAGCTCCGAATCCTTCCAAACTTGGCTAGCACCCTCCTTTCATAGAGTAGAGGAGGAGAGAAGAAGATTTGGTGGAAGAAATGATGGATTTGGAGATGAAAATGGTAGGGATGCTCTTTAGAAATTTGGGGAAGAACAAGAGAGAGAAAATGAGATGGAAAGAATAGGAAATATCAAAGGGGGCTCATGCCTATCCTCCCTAGAGGTGGCCGGCCACTAGAGGGATGCTATGACCTATTTTGGAATGACAAAAACACCCCCCTCTAGCCTATTAACAATGCATTAAAAAGGGGGTTTTAAGTCGGGGCTAGTTTGGTCATTCTAACACACTAATCCAATAAATCCTAATCCAAATAATTTAGCCTAGTCACTAACTAAAATAAATGACATGTGGGCCATGGCTAACTAGTGTGTGGGTCCACTAGGGTCAACACTACCCCGGGTCCCCGTTTCAAGTCGGATTGAGCTGAAATTCAAACCCGACTCAAATAACCCCAAAATATTACAATAAATAAATAAATAATTTTAAAAATAATAAAAATGAAAAAAATAACAAAAATATCCCTGTTTTTGGAAACTGGGGGTGACAAATCTATCCACCTTAAAAGAATTTCGTCCTCGAAATTAAAACCAAACCATAGTAAAACATCAAAATCACAAGTCATGGCTAAAAATTAAAATGATCAAAATCTCAAGAATCAAAGCATGAATTTAAATGACTAAATTAATAAACTTTAAAATTACACTAAAATAGAAGCTACAAGTTTATCCACCTTAAAAAGGAATCATCCAAAAATTTTAAAATAAGGTATCCACAGAAAATCATACAAATCGATAATCGTATGCGTCTATCCAATCATCATGATACTCAGAATCTCTGTCATGCCAGTGAGCAAGGCTACGATAATCACAGAGTCCTTATCTATGGTACATACCTCTAGAACTATGGTATTTAAAATTTTTGCATTGCCGCGCGCTTGGCAGCGAAAACCTTAAATTCCCACACCCGAGAAATACGTCCATAGTCCGACTATATGTCCTCACTATGCCTGCTAGCATGACCCTAGAGGATTCTAAAATCTCATAATCGGGGCGACCTAGCCCATACGACTTATCTCAGAAGAAAATTAAATCATAAGGAAACACCAGATCAAACTTATCAACCATAAAAAACAGATAGGAATAGATGGAACTGAATTTTCAAGATAGGAATTACAGAATTGAATCAAAGAACGGAACCTGCCACTAGATCTCCAACGGCCTGAGCATCCTCGACTGACATGGCGAAAGCTCGCCCTGGCTGGCCTCCCCTGGCCTGCTGCTGATGCTAGAAAAACCTCTGCTACTGAGTTTGCAATGGTAGTCCCCTCTGCTGCCCTGCCGGAGCCCTAGCTCCTGGTGCTACCTGAGCCAATGGTGTCGGGTTCTGGGGATACTCTCTACACTGATGCTCTGCTGACCCGCAAAGTAAACACATACCCAGTCTCTTCCTGCAATTGTTCCACCAATGGCCTGGCTTCTTGCAGAAGTTGTACACGATGTCCTGCTGATACTGCACCTGTCCCTGACCCTGATACTGAACAGGCCTCTGCTGTAGCTGATGTATCTGAGCCCTCGACTGCTGGTACTGCTGCTGAAACTGTATGCCTGGCATCGGCTGCTGATACTGCTGCTGAAACTGATGCTGAACGTGCGGCCTCTTGGCCGGTCCTCTGCTGCTGGTGCCCCCAACTGGGTCTCGCCCTCTCTTGAGCCTAAGCTCAAGATCATCCTCAGCCAGTAAGGCTCCCGTCAGAATCTCCTCGAATGTGGCATCCCTGTTGCCCTTGGTCAAGGACTTGACTTCCTTGACCAGACCCTTCCGGAATATCTGGGCCTTAGCCGCCTCGCTCAAACCGTCCACGAATCTGCTAAGGCGGCCGAACTCCTCAGCGTACTCCTCTACTGACAGGCTCCCCTGAACTAGGCTCTCAAACTGCGACTCTAAAGCTCTGAGCGCTGAATCTGGAAAGAATTTCTTCTTGAAGAAGCCCTTGAACTCCTCCCAAGTCTGTCCGGCTACCCCCACCCTGGGGTCCGACTGATACCAGGTGCGAGCAAGATCGCGCATCCGGCTGGCTGCGGCCTCGATCTGAAGATCTGCTGGAATCCTGGCCAAGCGGAAGATCTCCTCTATATGCTCGATCCACTCATCAGCATATAGGATCCCCTCTGTCCCCAGAAAGTCTCTGGGGCTCATCTTCTGAAACTGCTCGATCCCCGGTGTCTTTGGCTGCTGCACCACTGGTCGGGCTGCAACTGTCGAAATGACCAACTCCGTGCCTCTGTCCTGTCGAGCCTGCTGTCGGTCCATGAACTGCTGGAAATACGCGAACATCTGAGCTGCGTCCATGTTTCCTGTAGGCGGCGGCTGCTGGAACGGTACCTCTAGAATGACTGGGTCCTGCCTTCGAACTGGTGAAGGCATACCCTCAGCTGCTGCTGAAGTCCCAATATGAGCAGAGGTGGCAGGAGCTGTAGCCTCCCGACCTTGCTGAACTGGCTGAGAGGTAGCAGTCCCCTCTACAGTATCTCCATGAATGGCACGCTGTAATCGCGTCTCCACCATCCTGAAGACAGATCAAACAAACAATTGCTGAGAATGAGTCAAAATAGCAAAGGAGGACAGTTATATTCAAGGAGAACAATATCAGCAAGAACTGAGATGGTATGAATTTGACATGAGTTTTTCCTAGTATGATTGAGTACTTTCAAAATATCCTAATCCTATTGCAGGCTGTAGTGATACTCTAGTTCGAATACCACTACATAAACTCGACCTGCATAGACCACCACTAAAAACGTGTCACGACCCGCACCCACTGTGAGGGTACGAGAACATAACAACGCCCAGCCTACGCTGCAGTGTCGGCGGTAGAACGCTGTCCTAGGTCAATCATCTAACAATATAAAGGTACCTGTATAGTATATACACTCCGAATGGAGGTGACATAGCAATATACAGTCTCAATCACATCTAAAGCAGAATGAAAATATAGGAAGAAAGATAGATAAATACTGGAATGAAGGAAAAACCACATAAATACAACCAGAGAGTCTAAGTGTCTACTGACATAACAAATCAGAACAACCAGCTCAATACAAGACTCTAACACTGAAATGAAAGAATATATACAATCTAGATCTCAATGACAAAAATAGAAAACCTAGACTAGGGAGCCTCAGTCTCTAAGCTAGTGGATCAGGCTGGAAATCTGGGTCACACATGGCCTCTACAGCTGCCCCATAGTAGGTGTCTATGCAGGCCTCCTCCTCATCCTCTGTAATATTTTCAACAGGTCCAGTTAGGACGGAAGCGAGCACAAAACATCTCACGCAGTTCATAACGAGTTAGGAAATATAAAGCATGCAATAAAGTAAAGTACATGAAACGCTGAAAAAAGAAGATATATGAAAAACAGTAGAGGTTTGATAACAGGAAATATCAAAATATGATAAGTAAGAACTGTAAGGAACATGTGATTTAGAGCACAATATGGCTATGTAAACGGGTTAGGTTATACAATAAAATGGGACTCCTTTGTACGTTGGTGTACAATGGACATATACAATTTCTTATACAATACGATTGATCACATAACCATTTCTACTCCCCCTCCCCAATCAATAAACAAGGATCCAATTCAGTTACGTTACCTTATACAATGACTTGTACAATGGCTTGTACAATGACTTGTACAATGGCTTGTACAATGGCTCAATGTGATACTGATAGTACAATATGCACAATGAGTGTACAATGATAAGGGTATTCAATAAATACAACATGTAAGTGAAACGCACATCACAATATGTACTTAGTGAATACAAGGAGATAACATCTCAGAAGAAGATCTATATAGTACCAATCCGTGATAATTAATCATGTCAGCATCAAGTACAGTAATCTAGAGCAAGAATGTAAATCCATACAAGTATGAAACGGTCAGAGAATGTACTCGCCTGATAGTCTGAGTGTCTGAAGAGAATATACTGTCCGAGGAGTGGTGTCTGTCTCCTATAGAACAGTACAAGTCACTATGAGTCCAAAAATGATAATAAGATGCATTACAATGCATTCTAAATGAATTCTAGGTCAATCTAGGTCAAACCTAAGTCATACCAAGCTAAACTAGGTCATACTGAGTCACACTAGGACAATCAAGGTCAAACAAGGTCACAGGAAATCCATCCAAGTCAAACTAGGTCAATCGGGGTCAAAGGTTGACTTACAGTTGACTTTTGGTCAAAAAGTCAACTCTGGTCAACTCTGGTCAACACTGAGTCAACCCTAGGTCAAACAAGTCACATGTTGACAAACTGTTGACTTTCAGTCAACTGGTCAACTCTGGTTTGGTTTTGGTCAAATCTGGTCGCTTAAAGGCTAAGTTTGACTCTTGGTTGACTTTTGTTGACTTTTGGTCAAAATGGTCAACCGACGTCAAAACTAGTCTATGAGCACTATATTTGATCATTACCAACCAAGGAAACCAAGTTCTAACTCTATCTTAGACTCCAAACTCAAATACCCTATTTCTAGACATTGCCTATATTTCCCTTACCAAGGTAAATACCTATCCCTTGCACAATACCACTCTAACCTAGGAATACTAGCCTAGGTTTCCTAGGATAGCTAGATACTACCCTACATTAATATTACCTACCAAGAAATCCTAATATCTAGGTCATCTAAGTCATATTAGACCACATGTTGGTTATCTACCATTTACCTTGTCCTATACCTTACCAATATCACATATCACTCTCACATCTCCCTAACACTCACTCACACGCAGCACTCATGATATCATACTCACTTACACATGGTCACACTAGGCTCTACCTATAGGTTTTCATATAGGTTCACACACTCATGGGCAATAGCTACCTATTAGGCTCATCTATAGGTTCCTATACCCTTCACACACCTATGCAAAAGCTCCCCCACTACTCACCTATACAATAGCTCACCCACATACACTCTCAGGCTCACAAACACACACATCAAACCCACAATCACACATACACAAGGCTGATTTGGGGGCTAAAATAGAGGGTTAAATATAGGGGTTTGAGTGGACTGAATTTGACAGCAATTTGGGATAATAACATGTGTGTTCAAGAGACTAGATGGGAGTCAATAGGGACAGCCATTGCAAGGTAAAATCTGGACTGTCAAGTGGCATTTGGGGACAGCCATCTAGGTGGCTTTGACTGGACTGAAATGGGGTTAACAAGGGTGTTCTTGGGACAGAAATCAAGGGTTCCATGGACTGTTTTATAGGCCAACTTGTGGCTGAATATGGACAGGTTTTGGACATCCCACAAGTGGCTAAGGGGCTGTTATGGAGGGTGGTTTATGGGGCAATCAATGGACTGATATTGGACAACAAGTAGGCAGCCATGGGGACTGATATGTAACAGCAACCAAGGGGTTTTATAGGACTGCAATGGGCTGTGTTAAGGACAGGTGTTAAGGACAGGGTTTGACATGGTTCAATGGGCTGATATGCCCTGTTATTGCTGCTGTTTAGGGGGGGAGGTTTCTATGGGGATTAGACGGGGCTAACATGGGTGTTTTTGGACAGGTTTAGATGGGTATCAATGGACTGATATTGGGTGTTTAGGGACTGCCAAGTGAGGACAGGTTTGTACCTGTTTTGGGGCAATGCCCATGGGCTGCCATGGACAAGTATGGGATTGCTATGGGTAGGAAATTGGGGTATGTGGGGCAGTTCTCAGGTGGTGTATAGGGACAAGATTGGGACTGACTTTGTACAGGTTTTTGGGGGTTTATTAGGACAGTGAAGGACAGGTATTTGGGAAATGTATGGACTGAATTTGGGCTTCTACTAGGCCATGCAGGACAGCCATGAATGGCTCTAGGGACAGCCCACAAAGGGACTAAAATGTTGTACTGTCCTGCTGCTGCTACATTCCAGCAGTGGCACCCCCTTCCTATTCCTCCTTCTCCTTCACTTCCTCACTCCCCCTAGCTCTATACGACACATGTTGACACAAAGTCACAGTCAACCAAATATCGACAACATTGACTAAATAATATTTGTAATAATTCAATACGACACACGACGTCTACATTAAGCTCAAGTCAGACGACAGCTCAGTCTCCGCTTCTCAGTTGTTTTTGAGTCTGTATTTTACACTTTTATTTGAGTCTAGACTTATGTAAACTGTGTCATGCTAAGCTCTTGAGACTTGACCTATAGCCTACCGAATAATCCTCAAACTCCACCATCCAGAAAATTGCCCACTGGCCACTTAGACCAGCTCTGTGCTCTGGAGACAGAGTTCGGGCTGAACTCTGCCTCCACACAGAGTTCGGGCCGAACTCTGTCCCCTAAAAATTAGCAACCTTAATTTTAGGGTTAGCTGGTTGCAAGTTGTCCAACGGCCAAATATTTGAAATTTCCTACCCGAATTCTGGCCGAATTCTGCCTACAAAAACACTATAAATAGGCCATGAATTCTCTCATTTCAAATCATCCAATCTTCTCTTCTCTTCTCTCTTATAGCTCAAATAAGCCATACCCTTCCCATCTACTAGCCACAAGCTTCCTAAGTCTCGAGTGCTCAGCATCTCTCAGTTAGGATTCTTGTGCAAGAGTTGAAGAAGTCGTTTGGACAATTCCAAGCAATCGCCACTGCGATCCTTTGTAAGAAGTTGACGTGCTCTTCTGAAGTAAAGGCACGGGTTGTAAACTACTATTTCACAAATAGTGGATTTAATCCTGAGCTAGAGTTCTCAGGCCTGGACTAGTCCTCCACGAGGGAAACCAGGTTAAAATCGCTGTGTTTGCGTATGCTCTCTTGCTCTTCATTTACTTTCCGCATTTTACTCTGATTATTTATAATTCGTGAAAGAGTTAATTTTTAATTGGTTATTTTCTATATAAACTCTATTCACCCCCCTCTAGAGTTGCCAACTGTTCTTCAACACATACACACTTAAATCATCCTCTCCAACTCTCTATACTCTAATCTCTAACTCTCTCAAACATTTAACCAAACACTAACACTACACCAACATACACATCCTCCCCACTTGGCCGACCACTACCCCATCCAAACACAAAATACACACCACATTCCCACCATGACATCTCCACATATATATATAAACCATATTATATATATATACATATATATATACATAGAGATTAATATATATCACCAAATATATACATATATGATATCAACAATATGATACAATATGATACATAGAAAACTCATTCCTAAACATCTAGAAAATCTGGAAATAAAGTTAAAACAACATTAAATCAATTACACAATAATCCCACATGTGTCCAAATAGGGGTTTTCCCACATAGACACAAACCTACACATAGGACACCTCTACAAGAGTCCAAATGGACACAAAATGGACACGAAACCATGGGGGTCATTCCTATGGGTTCAAAATAGACCTATATGCATAAGGAAATGAAAAGGAGAAGGGATTTATACCTCCCGGTAGATCGAATCGAAGAAAAGCCTTCCCGGAGCGACACCGACACGTAGAGATTCCAAATGGACACAAACGAGCTCCGAATCCTTCCAAACTTGGCTAGCACCCTCCTTTCATAGAGTAGAGGAGGAGAGAAGAAGATTTGGTAGAAGAAATGATGGATTTGGAGATGAAAATGGTAGGGATGCTCTCTAGAAATTTGGGGAAGAACAAGAGAGAGAAAATGAGATGGAAAGAATAGGAAATATCAAAGGGGTCTCATGCCTATCCTCCCTAGAGGTGGCCGGCCACTAGAGGGCTGCTATGACCTATTTTGGAATGACAAAAACACCCCCCTCTAGCCTATTAACAATGCATTAAAAAGGGGGTTTTAAGTCGGGGCTAGTTTGGTCATTCTAACACACTAATCCAATAAATCCTAATCCAAATAATTTAGCCTAGTCACTAACTAAAATAAATGACATGTGGGCCATGGCTAACTAGTGTGTGGGTCCACTAGGGTCAACACTACCCCGGGTCCCCGTTTCAAGTCGGATTGAGCTGAAATTCGAACCCGACTCAAATAACCCCAAAATATTACAATAAATAAATAAATAATTTTAAAAATAATAAAAATGAAAAAAATGACAAAAATATCCCTGTTTTTGGAAACTGGGGATGACAAATCTATCTACCTTAAAAGAATTTCGTCCTCGAAATTAAAACCAAACCATAGTAAAACATCAAAATCACAAGTCATGGCTAAAAATTAAAATGATCAAAATCTCAAGAATCAAAGCATGAATTTAAATGACTAAATTTATAAACTTTAAAATTACACTAAAATAGAAGCTACAAGTCTATCCACCTTAAAAAGGAATCATCCAAAAATTTTAAAACAACGTATCCACAGAAAATCATACAAATCGATAATCGTATGCGTCTATCCAATCATCATGATACTCAGAATCTCTGTCATGCCAGTGAGCAAGGCTACGATAATCACAGAGTCCTTAACTATGGTACATACCTCTAGAACTATGGTATTTAAAATTTTCGCATTGCCGCGCGCTTGGCAGCGAAAATCTTAATTTCCCACACCCGAGAAATACGTCCATAGTCCGACTATATGTCCTCACTATGCCTGCTAGCATGACCCTAGAGGATTCTAAAATCTCATAATCGGGGCGACCTAGCCCATACGACTTATCTCAGAAGAAAATTAAATCATAAGGAAACACCAGATCAAACTTATCAACAATGAAAAACAGATAGGAATAGATGGAACTGAATTTTCAAGATAGGAATTGCAGAATTGAATCAAAGAACGGAACCTGCAACTAGATCTCCAACGGCCTGAGCATCCTCGGCTGACATGGCGAAAGCTCGCCCTGGCTGGCCTCCCCTGGCCTGCTGCTGATGCTGGAAAAACCTCTGCTGCTGAGTTTGCAATGGTAGTCCCCTCTGCTGCCCTGCCGGAGCCCTAGCTCCTGGTGCTACCTGAGCCAATGGTGTCGGGTTCTGGGGACACTCTCTACACTGATGCTCTGCTGACCCGCAAAGTAAACACATACCCAGTCTCTTCCTGCAATCGTTCTACCAATGGCCTGGCTTCTTGCAGAAGTTGCACACGGTGTCCTGCTGATACTGCACCTGTCCCTGACCCTGATACTGAACAGGCCTCTGCTATAGCTGATGTATCTGAGCCCTCGGCTGCTGGTACTGCTGCTGAAACTGTATGCCTGGCATCGGCTGCTGATACTGCTGCTGAAACTGATGCTGAACGTGCGGCCTCTTGGCCGATCCTCCGCTGCTGGTGCCCCCAACTGGGTCTCGCCCTCTCTTGAGCCTAAGCTCAAGATCATCCTCAGCCAGTAAGGCTCCCGTCAGAATCTCCTCGAATGTGGCATCCCTGTTGCCCTTGGTCAAGGACTTGACTTCCTTGACCAGACCCTTCCGGAACCTCTGGGCCTTCGCCGCCTCGCTCAAACCCTCCACGAATCTGCTGAGGCGGCCGAACTCCCCAGCTTACTCCTCCACTGACAGGCTCCCCTGAACTAGGCTCTCAAACTGCGACTCTAAAGCTTTGAGCGCTGAATCTGGGAAGAATTTCTTCTTGAAGAAGCCCTTGAACTCCTCCCAAGTCTGTCCGGCTACCCCCACCCTGGGGTCCGACTGATACTAGGTGCGAGCAAGATCGCGCATCCGGCTAGCTGCGACCTCGATCTGAAGATCTGCTGGAATCCTGGCCAAGCGGAAGATCTCCTCTATATGCTGGATCCACTCATCAGCATATAGGATCCCCTCTGTCCCCAGAAAGTCTCTGGGGCTCATCTTCTGAAACTGCTCGATCCCCGGTGTCTTTGGCTGCTGCACCACTGGTCGGGCTGCAACTGTCGAAATGACCAACTCCATGCCTCTGTCCTGTCGAGCCTGCTGTCGGTCCATGAACTGCTGGAAATACGCAAACATCTGAGCTGCGTCCATGTTTCCTGTAGGCGGCGGCTGCTGGAACGGTACCTCTAGAATGACTGGGTCCTACCTCCGAACTGGTGAAGGCATACCCTCAGCTGCTGCTGAAGTCCCAATATGAGCAAAGGTGGCAGGAGCTGTAGCCTCCCGACCCTGCTGAACTGGCTGAGTGGTAGCAGTCCCCTCTACAGTATCTCCATGAATGGCACGCTGTAATCGCGTCTCCACCATCCTGAAGACAGATCAAACAAACAATTGCTGATAATGAGTCGAAATAGCAAAGGAGGACATTTATATTCAAGGAGAACAATATCAGCAAGAACTGAGATGGTATGAATTTGACATGAGTTTTTCCTAGTGTGATTGAGTACATTCAAAATATCCTAATCCTATTGCAGGCTGTAGTGATACTCTAGTTCGAATACCACTACATAAACTCGACCTGCATGGGCCACCACTAAAAACATGTCACGACCCGCACCCACTGTGAGGGTACGAGAACGTAACAACGCCCAGCCTACGCCGCAGTGTCGGCGGTAGAACGCTGTCCTAGGTCAATCATCTAACAATATAAAGGTACCTGTACAGTATATACACTCCGAATGGAGGTGACATAGCAATATACAGTCTCAATCACATCTAAAGCAGAATGAAAAGATAGGAAGAAAGATAGATAAATACTGGAATAAAGGAAAAACCACATAAATACAACCAGAGAGTCTAAGTGTCTACTGACATAACAAATCAGAACATCCAGCTCAATACAAGACTCTAACACTGAAATGAAAGAATATATACAATCTAGATCTCAATGACAGAAATAGAAAACCTAGACTAGGGAGCCTCAGTCTCTAAGCTAGTGGATCAGGCTGGAAATCTGGGTCACACATGGCATCTACAGCTGCCCCATAGTAGGTGTCTATGCAGGCCTCCTCCTCATCCTCTGTAATATTTTCAACAGGTCCAGTCAGGACGGGAGCGAGCACAAATTATCTCACGCAGTTCATAACGAGTTAGGAAATATAAAGCATGCAATAGAGTAAAGTACATGAAACGCTGAAAGAAGAAGATATATGAAAAATAGTAGAGGTTTGATAACAGGAAATATCTAAATATGATAAGTAAGAACTGTAAGGAACATGTGATTTAGAGCACAATATGGTTATGTAAACGGGTTAGGTTATACAATAAAATGGGACTCCTTTGTACGTGGGTGTACAATGGACATATACAATTTCTTATACAATACGATTGATCACATAACCATTTCTACTCCCCCTCCCCAATCAATAAACAAGGATCCAATTCAGTTACGTTACCTTATACAATGACTTGTACAATGGCTTGTACAATGACTTGTACAATGGCTTGTACAATGGCTCAATGTGATACTGAGAGTACAATATGCACAATGAGTGTACAATGATAAGGGTATTCAATAAATACAATATGTAAGTGAAACGTACATCACAATATGTACTTAGTGAATACAAGGAGATAACATCTCAGAAGAAGATCCATATAGTACCAATCCGTGATAATGAATCGTGTCAGCATCAAGTACAGTAATCTAGAGCAAGAATGTAAATCCATACAAGTATGAAACGGTCAGAGAATGTACTCGCCTGATAGCCTGAGTGTCTGAAGAGAATATACTGTCCGAGGAGTGGTGTCTGTCTCCTATAGAACAGTACAAGTCACTATGAGTCCAAAAATGATAATAAGATGCATTACAATGTATTCTAAATGAATTCTAGGTCAATCTAGGTCAAACCTAAGTCATACCAAGCTAAACTAGGTCATACTGAGTCACACTAGGACAATCAAGGTCAAACAAGGTCACAGGAAATCCATCCAAGTCAAACTAGGTCAATCGGGGTCAAAGGTTGACTTACAATTGACTTTTGGTCAAAAAGTCAACTCTGGTCAACTCTGGTCAACACTGAGTCAACCCTAGGTCAAACAAGTCACATGTTGACCAACTGTTGACTTTTAGTCAACTGGTCAACTCTGGTTTGGTTTTGGTCAAATCTGGTCGCTTAAAGGCTAAGTTTGACTCTTGGTTGACTTTTGTTGACTTTTGGTCAAAATGGTCAACCGACGTCAAAACTAGTCTATGAGTACTATATTTGATCATTACCAACCAAGGGAACCAAGTTCTAACTCTATCTTAGACTTCAAACTCAAATACCCTATTTCTAGACATTGCCTATATTTCCCTTACCAAGGTAAATACCTATACCTTACACAATACCACTCTAACCTAGGAATACTAGCCTAGGTTTCCTAGGATAGCTAGATACTACCCTACATTAATATTACCTACCAAGAAATCCTAATATCTAGGTCATCTAAGTCATATTAGACCACATGTTGGTTATCTACCATTTACCTTGTCCTATACCTTACCAATACCACATATCACTCTCACATCTCCCTAACACTCACTCACACGCAGCACTCATGATATCATACTCACTTACACATGGTCACACTAGGCTCTACCTATAGGTTTTCTATAGGTTCACACACTCATGGGCAATAGCTACCTATTAGGCTCATCTATAGGTTCCTATACCCTTCACACACCTATGCAAAAGCTCCCCCACTACTCACCTATACAATAGCTCACCCACATACACTCTCAGGCTCACAAACACACACATCAAACCCACAATCACACATACACAAGGCTGATTTGGGGTCTAAAATAGAGGGTTAAATATAGGGGTTTGAGTGGACTGAATTTGACAGCAATTTGGGACAATAACATGTGTGTTCAAGAGACTAGATGGGAGTCAATAGGGACAGCCATTGCAAGGTAAAATCTGGACTGTCAAGTGGCATTTGGGGACAGCCATCTAGGTGGCTTTGACTGGACTGAAATGGGTTTAACAAGGGTGTTCTTGGGACAGAAATCAAGGGTTCCATGGACTGTTTTGTAGGCCAACTTGTGGCTGAATATGGACAGGTTTTGGACATCCCACAAGTGGCTAAGGGGCTGTTATGGAGGGTGGTTTATGGGGCAATCAATGGACTGGTATTGGACAGCAAGTAGGCAGCCATGGGGACTGATATGTAATAGCAACCAAGGGGTTTTATAGGACTACAATGGGCTGTGTTAAGGACAGGTGTTAAGGACAGGGTTTGACATGGTTCAATGGGCTGATATGCCCTGTTATTGCTGCTGTTTAGGAGGGGGGGGGTTTCTATGGGGATTAGATGGGGCTAACATGGGTGTTTTTGGACAGGTTTAGATGGGTATCAATGGACTGATATTGGGTGTTTAGGGACTGCCAAGTGAGGACAGGTTTGTACCTGTTTTGGGGCAATGCCCATGGGCTGCCATGGACAAGTATGGGACTACTATGGGCAGGAAATTGGGGTATGTGGGGCTGTTCTCAGGTGGTGTATAGGGGCAAGATTGGGACTGACTTTGTACAGGTTTTTGGGGGTTTATTAGGACAGTGAAGGACAGGTATTTGGGAAATGTATGGACTGAATTTGGGCTTCTACTAGGCCATGCAGGACAACCATGAATGGCTCTAGGGACAGCCCACAAAGGGACTGAAATGTTGTACTGTCCTGCTGCTGCTACATTCCAGCAGTGGCACCCCTTCCTATTCCTCCTTCTCCTTCACTTCCTCACTTCCCCTAGCTCTATACGACACATACACACTTAAATCATCCTCTCCAACTCTCTATACTCTAATCTCTAACTCTCTCAAACATTTAACCAAACACTAACACTACACCAACATACACATCTTCCCCACTTGGCCGACCACTACCCCATCCAAACACAAAATACACACCACATTCCCACCATGACATCTCCACATATATATATAAACCATATTATATATATATACATATATATATACATAGAGATTAATATATATCACCAAATATATACATATATGATATCAACAATATGATACAATATGATACATAGAAAACTCATTCCTAAACACCTAGAAAATCTGGAAATAAAGTTAAAACAACATTAAATCAATTACACAATAATCCCACATGTGTCAAAATTGGGGTTTTCCCACATGGACACAAACCTACACATAGGACACCTCTACAAGTGTCCAAATGGACACGAAATGGACACGAAACCATGGGGGCCATTCCTATGGGTTCAAAATAGACCTATATGCATGAGGAAATGAAAAGGAGAAGGAATTTATACCTCCCGGTAGATCGAATCGAAGAAAAGCCTTCCCGGAGCGACACCGACACGTAAAGACTCCAAATGGACACAAACGAGCTCCGAATCCTTCCAAACTTGGCTAGCACCTTCCTTTCATAGAATAGAGGAGGAGAAAAGAAGATTTGGTGGAAGAAATGATGGATTTGGAGATGAAAATGGTAGGGATGCTCTCTAAAAATTTGGGGAAGAACAAGAGAGAGAAAATGAGATGGAAAGAATAGGAAATATCAAAGGGGGCTCATGCCAATCCTCCCTAGAGGTGGCCGGCCACTAGAGGGCTGCTATGACCTATTTTGGAATGACAAAAACACCCCCCTCTAGCCTATTAACAATGCATTAAAAAAGGGGGTTTTAAGTCGGGGCTAGTTTGGTCATTCTAACACACTAATCCAATAAATCCTAATCCAAATAATTTAGCCTAGTCACTAACTAAAATAAATGACATGTGGGCCATGGCTAACTAGTGTGTGGGTCCACTAGGGTCAACACTACCCCGGGTCCCCGTTTCAAGTCGGATTGAGCTGAAATTCGAACCCGACTCAAATAACCCCAAAATATTATAATAAATAAATAAATAATTTTAAAAATAATAAAAATGACAAAAATATCTCTGTTTTTGGAAACTGGGGGTGACACCTCCACCCATTCCCGGTCGCCGCGCCGCCTCCGCGCGCTGCCACGACGCCGGAGCCCCTCTAGTAAGCACTCCCGTTCCCCTTTCTCTCGATCCTCTCTCTCTCTTTCTCACTGATTTAGGGGGATAGCTGTGCAGTTTTAAAGGATAATCACTGATATTATTATTATTATTATTATTATTATTATTATTATTATTATTAGCGTTATTAGTATTATTATTATGATTATTATTATTGTTATTATCATTATCATTAATAATAATAATAATAATAATAATATTATTATTATTATTATTATTATTAGATATATTGAAGTCTTTGTCGTTATATTTCAAATATATAAAGTAAATATTTACCTAAAAATTTGTTGACCCAAAAAGTGTAGCTTCCCAAATTATAAAATAAATTCTAGTATTATTTTATTTTATTTTATTTTTCGAATACTTATCTAGCTAATAAAATATAGTTGTTCTACCAATAAATTTATATTTTTACGAACTTACAATTTAGGTTAAAAATGATTTTTCCATTTTCTTCAAGTATTTATATATAGATATATAATAAAAATGCAGTTTCCTAAAAAATTGTGATATATATATATATATATATATATATATATATATATATATATATATATATATATATATATATATATATATATTATTTTCAAGTGTTATTAAAATTATTTTGGCAAATGAATATTTCATAAAAGGGTATAAATACTTTTCTTCGCACATCCTCACTGTCTGTCAACCTTAATCGTAACTAATTCCAAATTCATCTTTTCTCACGAATTCGGACCATGTTGCATCGACCATGGCTATTGGACAGAACAGGACTTGTTGGATCATTGTACCACACCAGGCGTAACACCAAGCAAGACACCTTGTCTTTACTGTTTAAATTTCCTGCTCACTATCATGCATGTTTTGTTTATTTTCCAGTTGTTTCTTTCTAAATTATATGTAGATACAAATTACTATATTTTATGCAATTGGCTTAGAGTTAAGGGACTACCGTATGTTTAGTGCATCTCATAAACTGTCACGATGTGCCACGGATTGTGTGTGAGTTGTGAATCACATATAGATGCGGACTTGCGTGCTGACTGATCATTGGTGCTGATCATTGGTGCGTACAGGTCGTGCGTTACGATATAACTGCTAATAGAATTACGTTGAAGACTTGACAATTATTAATGATTAAACAGTGTCGTGGAGTCGACACATGTATAGTATCATTGGGGGGAGGGGACAACTATTAGCGTAGGGGCTACATTTATTTTTACACACATTTTGGGCCGATGGTGACTCTTATGAGCACTACCTTCTGCCCGGGCCGATAGTGTCTCGTATGAGCGCTACTTGACGGCCACTCTTTATTACTTGCTTGCGTGAATCCGTTACAGCCCCTGTGTAGAACGTTGTCCTCAAAGTGCATATCACATAGAAGGATTAGGAACCTTTACTCATGCATACTTTACTGTTGAGCTTTTATTATTCAGTTATTGGCATGATATTATGTGTCTTGTTACGTCCCTCTGAGGACCTGGTGATCTCTCCAGGTGTGTGTTTCGTGGTTTCTTGCAGGTGCTCTAGCTAAGGACATTCCTTCCTTCGTGATGATTGCTCTTGGACTCGTCACTTGCTCTCGCTTGCTCAATTCTTTCCTTGTATATTTTTTCATATTTAATTTAGTTGGTAGTGGATTTGTCTCCGCCCAACTATTATATACGTGAAAAACTCAAAAGTTGCTTTTATATCATTATTTATCTTCGTGGATGAGATTTAGTGTCTTGGCTTTCTATATTTACAGCTTATGTATACATACGAGCCGTATATCTACTCGTATGTATACAGCTGGCATGATACGTTTCTAGTCCTACTATTTTGGGACTGGGGCGTTACAATATTTAATGAATATTATTTTTGATATAGAAAATTATAAGATTTTCTCACAATAAATAGATAGTAAAATTACAAGTTTGTAATTTAACAAATTCATGATTTCTCATTAAAAAGGAAGACTAGTTTTATATATATTATGAAAACACCAAGTTTTGCCAAATAACCTGTAACTACCATTTTTCAATAAAATATTAAATTGATTGTTACTTCGTAAATTAATAGTAAATTGCAACGATAAACGTGTTCCGATAGAATAATTTTAACGTACAACTTGATTAGGATCTTCTTTTAGATATTGTAACTAGCACACCTAGATATGGTTCAATTATGTTTCTAAGAAGGGATTCTCAACTATAGGATTTCGAGGACAAGTTTGACTTCTCCGGTACCGATTTTCAATCCAGTCATAAACCAAGGCAAGTACGGTTATGTTTATTTGGCAATTTAATTAGTAATTATTAATTTGCATGCTTAAACCACATTGCTACACGGAACTCTCTCCTAGAGTATTGATTGTTATTGATTGTGGGATATTGGGGGAGTAGTGTAGTGTTTTATGACCAATACCTTCATATTGCATAATTGTGCGAGCTTATCCCTCTTCACATGGGGATAAGCCGTATCGTATCGCTAGGATACTATTGTACAACTCAAGCCGATTATATACATTACCTATTCAAATCATATTGTTTTCAATTGTTGGAAAAATTACATGGAAAATATTGTTCAAGTATTTCAAACTGTTAAGATTGCAATTATTCTATTATTATTTGAATTGTTAGATTTTTATAATTGTACTTTGCTCCTTTCCTGACTGGATTCCCCACCCCCAATAGGTAACATTGATGAGGCTGAGCTATTGTATAATAGCTATTATAATCCGGTGCTCTACCCTGCGTTGCTTCCAGATTCCCACATGGAAGATGTTGATCCCGAGGCTGATGAGTCGGCTATCTAGATAGTTGTTGTTTATTTCTAGTTTTCTTTGTATTGGAGTTGAACTCTTATTTCAGTATCTTATTTTCAGTCGTATCTTTCTGTGTTGGACAAATTAAAGTTTTTAATTATTCTAAATATTAAAGTTGTAACAAATGTTTAGTTGTTGTTGAGATTACCTGCAAAGTAGAAACATCTTACTGCCGCCGTCTCACAATGGTGCAGGCTGGGCATGATCAGATTCGACCCAACAAGTTGGGATCGGGTCGTAACATGTTTTTAGTGGTGGCCCATACAGGTCATATCAACAACTTAGGTAAACATATCTAAAAACAATTAGAATACTAGAACATTAATTTGTCACAACATAGGACCAAAAATATATATTATAAATAAATATTTTTGTTTGTTATAGACTGGTAGGCTACCTTGCGTATGTTTTGCATCCTAAATCTTCCAGAGTATGGCCACAGACAAGACCAACACTGCTGGCGATGGGTTGTCATCACCCGATCACACCCCACCTCCTCAATCAAGTCCGGATCCTATACCTGGGCAGCTGACCGATCGTCCCCATAATGCACCAGCACCCCGTAGATTTTATACTACTACAACTCAAGTGACAGATCCTACATCTTTCCGAACTGAACAGCAAGCCCCTGCGGTAGTACCCGATCCAGCTGCCCCACCAGTGCCCGTGGGCCCCACCGACTTCATAGGCCTACTACGAGGAGTGCTTGAGGCCTAGAGAACTCAAGCTGAAGCTCATCGCGAACAGACTACGATTATGAGAGAAGGCATGGAGAATGCCCACAATGTGGCTATGGCTGCCATCGAGAGAGGAGAAGCAGCACAATTGGAACCAAGTCCTGCTAAAGTTGGAGATATTAAAAAATTCAAGAAGTTGGGCCCTCGACCCTTCAAGAGAACTGAGGGGATTATCTATGCTGACGAATGGCTCGACAGTATGGAGCGTCTCCTCAGTGTCGCTCGACTTCCAGATGACCGCCATGTTGAAGCTGTAGGACTCCAACTGCTAGATGTAGCAAGCATCTGGTATCGGAATGAACCCCAACTCAAGGACGGGCATCTTGACTGGAACACCTTCAAGATGTTGTTCCGCAGGAAGTTCTTTCCAACATCAGAGTTGTGGGAGATGGAAAGACAATTCTAGAACCTGAAGTAAGGGAACATGACGGTTGGTGAATATGCGGCAGAGTTTGGTCAACTTAGTCGCTTTGCAAAGAACTTGGTTGTTGAACCCGCCGATCGTGCTGAATGATTCAGGTATGGACTGAGGGAAGAGATTCGCACCCCTGTGATCACAGGCGGCGACAAGACGTACGAGAGGATCCTAATACGAGCTTAGGATATAGAAAAGAGTCAGCCTGCTCGTTCAAAGAGGGAGTATTCTGGAACTAGCAACTTCTAGGGTAACCAGAAGAGGCCCAATGTCAACAACAACAACAACCACAATAGGCATTCTCACCACCACCACCAGCACCATCAGGCAAGGACCAATGATAGAGTGCCTCAGAAGCAGATCCTTGTCTGCAATTTCTGCAAGAGGCCATGGCATCAGGCGAACATCTGCAGGAAAAGGCTAGGACATTGCCTAGTCTGTGGTCTGCCACCCACCAAGTGAGGGACTTTCCCACGGCATTCAACCGGACTGGAAAAACACCGCAGAAAGCTCCCCTACCCACCCAGCAACAACAGTTTGGGCAACACCAATAGAAGACTGGGCGTGCTTTTGCCCTAACAACAGACGAACAAGAGCCAGAGCAGGAACCCACCGCTGATGTCATCACAGGTTCTATTTTTGTGCATTCACATCCTGGTTTAGCATTATTCGATTCGGGTGCATCACATAGTTTTATATCATCAAAATTTATCTCTGTACACCACCTAGTTACGGGATTTAGCAAGAAGATATGTAGAGTTATGACTGGTGGTGGACCCATACCCATCACTGAGACCTGTAACTGCCCTATAACTATCTCAGGACACAAAATCTTAGCACCCTTATTTTTGATGCCCTTACCTAACTATGATGTAGTCCTAGGAATGGACTGGTTAAGTAAGCAGCATGCGTTGATAGATTGTCACAAAGGATGTGTAGTCTTCAGCCTAGCTGGAGAGCCAGAGTTTGAAATCTCTCGAGCTCCGGAAGATATGGAGAGTGTTACTTACTCCTCTATCACCGAAGAACCAAGGCCTCCTCATCCTATCATAGCGGAATTCATGGACGTCTTCCCTGATAGTCTTCCAGGATTGCCCCCGGATCGAGATATGGAATTCATCATCGACCTAGTTCCCGGCTCTTTCCCTATTTCTCGGGGATGCTACAGAGTCAACCCCAAGGAGGACAAGGAAATGAAGGACCAGATCAACGAATTGAAGGCCCAGGGATTTATCAGAGATGGAGCTTCACCCTGGGGAGCACTAGTTTTATTCGTGCCCGAGAAGGATGGGATCGTACGGATGTGCATTGACTACCGGGCGCTGAACAACATCACCATCAAGAACAAGTACCCTCTGTCCCGGATCGATGACCTGTTTGATCAACTAAGTGGAGCTAAAGTTTTTTCGAAGATAGATCTCAGATCCGGCTATCATCAAATCAAGGTCAGGAAGGAGGATATTCCAAAGACGACGTTCAACACCAAATATGGACAGTATGAATTTTTGGTCATGTCGTTTGAATTGACAAATGCCCCTACAGTATTCATGAACCTCATAAACAAGGTCTTCCATGAATACCTGGATCAGTTTGTTGTTGTCTTTATCGATGACATTCTGATCTACTCGAAGACCGAAGAAGAGCATGAAGAGCACCTGAGGAAAGTTCTGGAAACCTTAAGGAAGGAGAAGCTCTATGGTAAGCTATCTAAATGTGAATTCTTCTTAGACAAGGTAGATTTTCTAGGCCATGTTGTCACAGGAGAAAGAATTTCGGTAGATCCAAAGAAGATAGCTGCTATTGAGAAGTGGAGTACACCAAGTTCAGTTGCTGAAATCAGAAGTTTCTTGGGCTTAGCTGGCTGCTACCGAAAATTTGTGAAGGACTTCGCCAGGATTGCTGAGCCGATGACGAAGCTCACAAGGAAGAACGAAGAATTTGTGTGGACTGAAGCTTGCCAGTCATTATTTGAAGAACTGAAGAAGAGACTTACAACGGCACCGATACTTACGCTACCCGCAGGTACCGATGATTTCTCAATTTACAGTGATGCTTCTGGTAAAGGATTGGGTTGTGTTCTTCAACAACACGGAAAATTAATTGCTTACGCATCTAGGCAATTACAGACTCATGAGAAGAACTATCCCACGCATGATTTGGAGCTTGCAGTAGTTATATTTTTACTGAAGCTGTGGAAGCATTACCTCTATGGAGAGAGAGTGGAAATATTTACAGACCACAAAAGTCTTAAATATGTTTTCACTCAGAAGGAGCTGAACATGCGACAGAGGCGATGGCTGGAGCTGATGAAAGATTTCAACATTGACCTGCAGTATCATCCGGGTAAGGCTAATGTTATTGCAGATGCACTTAGTTGATACCCGATGGCAATATTTTTGACCAAGGAGCGACATTTACTGGAAGACATAGAGAAGCTTGGACTAGAGATTATACTTCCTGAAGAGGAAATAAAGAAACTGGGAAGAGAAGCAATTGCATCAGGAGCTGATTCATCAATGATGCAGTTACAAGTGCGTTCAAGTTTGATGGACAAAGTCAAGGAGACACAATTCCAAGACGAGACACTTTGCAAACTCAGAGATCAAGTGCTGGCAGAAACACTTGAAGGATTCTCAATCGCCAGCGATGGAGCACTGAGGCATGGTACGAGGCTTTGCGTACCAATTGGCGAACTGAGGAATGAGCTGATGCAAGAAGCGTACCAGTCACAGTATTTTATACATCCATAAGCTAATAAAATGTATCGGGATATGCGTACTGTAGTATGGTGGTATGGAATGAAGAAGGACGTATCCAGGTATGTGGCTAGATGCTTAATTTGTTAACAAGTGAAAGCTAGCAGACAGAGACCAGCAGGACTGTGGCAGCCGCTAGACATTCCGGAGTGGAAATAGGAACACATAACGATGGACTTTGTGTCAGGACTGCCTCGATCCCAAGGAGGAAAGGACGCCATTTGGGTTATTGTGGACCGACTGACGATGTCAGCTCACTTTATCCCCTTCAAGCTTGGTCTATCCACCGAGAAGTTGGCAGCACTGTACATGTAGCATATCTACCGGATTCATGGAGTTTCGGTAAGTATCGTATCTGACAAAGATACCAGATTCACCTGTCATTTCTGGAAGAGCTTGCACGACAGTCTGGGAACACAATTGAAGTTCAGCACCGCCTACCATCCTCAGACTGACAGACAATCAGAGAGAACCATCCAGACGCTAGAAGACATGCTGAGATCTTACGTCTTAGTATTTGGAGGGTCTTGGGAAGACCACTTGCACTTGATAGAGTTCTCCTACAATAACAGCTACCAAGCTAGCATCGGTATGACTCTGTTCGAGGCACTCTATGGACGTCGTTACCGCACTCCACTTGCTTGGGACAACGTAGGAGAAAGAGTATTGCTTGGACCTGAGATGGTGACGGATGCAGCAGAGAAGGTAAAAATGATCAGAGATAAGCTTAGGATTGCTCAAGACAGACAGAAGCATTGGGCTGATAACAGTCGTCGACCACTGGAGTTCGAAGCAGAAGATAGTGTCTTCGTCAAGATTTCCCCTACCAGAGGAACTATCATATTCGACAGAGCAGGTTAGCTGAGCCCCAGGTACATCGGCCTATTCGAAGTTTTGAGCCGAGTCAGAGAAGTAGCGTACCGATTAGCTCGACCAGCTAATCTTGAGGGCGTGCACAACGTCTTTCACATTTAACAGCTCAGGCGCTACATTCCGGATCCGAGCCAAATCTTGGACCATTCGTAGCTGGAAATTGGGCCCAGCCTCACAGTGCCAGAGAAGCCAATGTCAATATTGGACAGAAGAGAGAAGAAAACCAGGAACTTTGTGACGCCCATAGTCAGAGTTATGTGGTGACACAATTCCCCAGGCGAGTCTACCTGGGAGCGATAAGATGAGATGCGGGAGCAGTATCCGTATTTGTTTGAGACCTGAGGTAACTCCTAGCCCTATCCTTTAATTTCGAGGACAAAATTTCCTAAGGAGGGAAGGTTACGAAACCCATAAATTTTGGATTGATTTTTTATTTTATTTATTGATTGGATTTTTGTTGCAAATTAGTTTGGTCAGTTTATTATTATAATAACTAGGAAAATCATATTTTTATAAAAAAATTATTCATGGAATTTTTATTTAGCCTGACCCGTCCCGAACCCATCTCAAACCTGTGTCCGAATCCGAGCCCAATCTTGGTTTTCGAAACCAACTTTTAAGTCTTTTAGTATATATTATCATATTTTCATTTTAAAAGAATTCAATACCTTTTTCTTCACTAAACAGAACAATAAAAATTTTCCTTTCCTTTCCGTTGAAGCATCGGCCGATCCTGGCTCTCCCGAACGCTCGAGCCTCTTCCTCTCGTGTAACTCCGGCAACTCTTCATTTCCGTAACCCCAGCCCCACACTCCCTATAAAACCCTTTTCCCTCTCCCTCTCCCTCTCCATCATCCCTCTCACTTTTCCCAATTTTTTCCCAAGCCCTAGCGACCCCAGGCCCGCGCCCTCCCGGCTGATCCCGGCCGTGTCCCTCTCGGCGACCCCAGGCCCGCGTCCTCCCGGCGACCCCCGGCCGCCCAGGCCAGCGCCCGTCGATCCCGATCGAGCGGCCTCCGTCGCTGTCCCCGAGCTACCCGCGGCCCAGTCCGACCGTCGGCCACCGGCCGACCGCCCCCTTGCGCACGCCCCTCCGGCCCGAGCCCCTGTCCCCACGGTTGTTCGGTGCCCCGACCCACTGTCCACAGTATTTTGCGGGTTTCGATCTGCTGTTTCCGTGGCCGCGCCCCGCTGTCCGCGTTATTCCGAGTTCGTAGGATTTTGATTTCTTTCGTAATTTTCATCTGAGAGCTCTAGCTGAGCATCCGAGGTATATTCCCGTGTCCCTGTGTCCCTTCCATAGTGTCGATGATGACGCAGTCCCGATCCCGCTATGGGATTCGGTTTTCTGGTGATTTCAAACTTTCTGAAATTCATTTCGGAGAAGTTTTTGGTTGATTTGTTCTTGGTTTCTGTGGTTTCTCGGAATATTCGAGTTAAAGTTCAGATTTTTCCGGAACTATCTCGTTTTAGTTCTGAGACCATTCTTCTTAGAATGGTTCTGTGTTTTTTTGGTTTTTTCGAATCTTATTTCGGAAGGGTTCTGTGGTATTGGTTATATATTTGTGCTGTGATTATCAATTTTGGTTTTGGAATAAATATTCATATTTGGATTGGATATTTTGGTTGGAGATTTGTGTTTCTCTGGGTTGGGATAGTTATTTTGGTGTTGGTTAGTATCATCCCACGATTGGGTTATCCCAATTATAGAGGAGGTGTTGCCCAAATTTTTAGAAAATATTTTTAAAAGGATTTCTATAAAGTTTCGAATAAATCTATTTTTTCCCAAACTTCGGTCTTTGCAAAACAATTGGGTTTGTTGGTTTTGTGGATTTTGTATCACCTTCGGGCAACGACCGTATCGGTCTATGGGCCCTAACGAAATACAAACGAAACCGACATTTTCGGACGTTGAGGCATAAGCTAAAAATACAACGTGATGTTTTATGACCAAGTCTGAGACGCCTATTTTTATAAATAATAATTAAATTATTATTTAGAGCTTGCTACTGGCCAAAAATATTTTGTTGCAGGGCCTTGGCCTGCTGAATGGACTGCTTCCCGGCGTTCAGAGTTAACCAGCATTTTATTTAATTAATTTATGTAATAATTTGTAAGGGCATAAGCCCAATTTTTATCTTTATTTCTGTGGCCCTGTATTTGTGTAGCGTAGCTTTTTAATTTTTTTTTGGTTTTGTTGGTTTTGTCGTAGACATGTAAAATATTAAATGAATATTATTTTTGATATAGAAAATTATAAGATTTTCTCACAATAAATAGATAGTAAAATTACAAGTTTGTAATTAAACAAATTCATGATTTCTCATTAAAAAGAAAGACTAGTTTTATATATATTATGAAAATACCAAGTTTTGCCAAATAACCTGTAACTACCATTTTTTCAATAAAATATTAAATTGATTGTTACTTCGTAAATTAATAGTAAATTGCAACGATAAACGTGTTCCGATAGAATAATTTTAACGTAAAACTTGATTAGGATCTTCTTTTAGATATTGTAACTAGCACACCTAGATATGGTTCAATTATGTTTCTAAGAAGGGATTCTCAACTGTAGGATTTTGAGGATAAGTTTGACTTTTCCGGTACCGACTCCCAATCCAGTCATAAACCAAGGCAAGTACGGTTATGTTTATTTGGCAATTTAATTAGTAATTATTAATTTGCATGCTTAAACCACATTGCTACACGGAACTCTCTCCTAGAGTATTGATTGTTATTGATTGTGGGATATTGGGGGACTAGTGTAGTGTTTTGTGACCAATACCTTCATATTGCATAATTGTGCGAGCTTACCCCTCTTCACACGGGGATAAGCCGTATCGTATCGCTAGGATACAACCCAAGCCGGTCATATACATTACCTATTCAAATCACATTGTTTTCAATTGTTGGAAAAATTACATGGAAAATATTGTTCAAGTATTTCAAACTGTTAAGATTGCAATTATTCCATTATTATTTGAATTTTTAGATTTTTATAATTGTACTTTGCTCCTTTCCTGACTGGATTCCCTACCCCCAATAGGTAACATTGATGAGGCTGAGCTATTATATAATAGCTATTATGATCCGGTGCTCTACCCTGCGGTACTTCCAGATTCCCACTTGGAAGATCTTGATCCCGAGGCTGATGAGTCGGCTATCTAGATAGTTGTTGTTTATTTTTAGTTTTCTTTGTATTGGAGTTGAACTCTTATTTTTAGTATCTTATTTTCAGTCGTATCTTTCTGTGTTGGACAAATTAAAGTTTTTAATTATTCTAAATATTAAAGTTGTGACAAATGTTTAGTTGTTGTTGAGATTACCTGCAAAGTGGAAACAGCTTACTGCCGCCGTCTCACAACGGTGCAGGCTGGACATGATCCGATTCGACCCAACAAGTTGGGATCGGGTCGTGACAATGTTCATGTTCATTTCCTTGGATATACTTACCTCCGCTTCTGACTAGGATATGTTGTAGGTGTACTTACAGGGTACCATTCTACTCTATGGGCCAGAGCCCAGGATATTAGCTGAGCAGGATGAGACTTAGCTTGAGGTTTCAGGTTTAGACTACTTAGCTTTACTTCTAGATATTGTCTTTAGAGTTCATAGCATTTCTCATTCCTGTTGATTCTGGTACCTTTATGATATCTGGATTTGTGGATTATGGTGATCTTTCTGGGATACGTTTATAGATGTTGTAATTTTTACTTGTCTTGATTATCTGGTTAGATTTTCCTAGATTGGTACAACTTACTTTGTCGTATCTAACGACGAAGGCTGGGCGTGTCCGACTCGTGTCCGATTATTCGGGAGCGGGTCGTGACATGTTTTTAGTGGTGGCCCATGCAGGTCTGTCCTAATAGTACCTAGGTATTAGTGTACTATTGGGGGACTTGATTTAAACTAGGAAAACTTGGTCACAACATAGGAAATCGGGTATATCAGGTATATTGATATTCTATAAACACTTGTTGTTTTAGGTTAGGACTTTAACAATTTTCTGTTTTTTAGATAGTTCAAAAGCACGCGACACCGGAACAATCGATCCATCTACACTTGAAGGTTTCGAGCTCCCACTACTTTCTATCGCCCTACTATCCCCATGGGTAGTACGAAGTTTATGGAGATGTTCGAAGAATTCCTTGACATCCAGAGGGAGCAGACTATCCTTTTCTATACCAGACTTGTGGATACACTCTCCGAGCTACGAAGGACTTTTGATTTTCAGACTCACGGATCCTTGTACTTCTCCGACACTGAGCGTATATCTTACACCAAGGAGCAGATCGAGAACCTGGAGTCGCCACTGAAGATCATCCAAGTCAATGTACACCCAACTCCTCTGAAAATTGAAGTCATCAACCGGGAGATCCGGCTTGTAACACATACAATAAGATGGGAAGCTGAAGCCCATGAGACACATGAAGACTTATGACGAAGACAACAACTACCCTGGACCCACAAACATCGCAACACTCAGACGGTGTTTCTTCAGTCACATCATCAGTCGCATCATCAAAGGCAGATTTAGGCCCACATTCACTGAATAAAGGATTGCCAGCAAGTCGCGGATCACAATGATCGAGGAGCATCAAGATCTCAGCAGCTAGCACACCAGCTGCCATATATTTCTGTCAGAGTTCCGGCACTTTCGGGAGATTCAGATTCAGATTCAGACGACGATCACTACACCATAATAGGCGATTACCCACGGTTATTACCGTGACAATTATTTTTCGTCACGGTAATAACCGTTACTAGTGGGGCGTGGTTAATATTTAGTCACGGTAATAACCGTTACAAATATTTATTTTTGTCACGGTTATAACCGTGACAAATAGTTGTTTTAGTAACGGTTATAACCGTTACAAATATTTATTTTTGTCACAGTTATAACTGTGACAAATAGTTGTTTTGGTAACGGTTATAACCGTGATAGAAGTCCATTTATGTGACGGTTGTAACCGTGACCAATATTCTATTTGTCACAGTTATTAATGTTGCAGTTAGTTTGTTTTGTCACAGTTTTTACTGTGACTACATTATTTTTTTTGTTATTATTCTCCACTAATTGTCACAGTTATAACCATTACAATTGGACTATTTAAATTAAATAAAAAAAACTACATTCAACTGGTAACTAAACAATAAACAACACATATCCAATTTCATAATATTTCACTTTCATAATAATTCAACCATTCCAAACCATTAACTAAACCACGAAATTTTCAATAACAATTCCGAGCAAGTAACTAAACCACATAATTTGCAATAACAATTCAACCATTCCAAACTAGAAACAAAACCACATAATTTCGAATAACAATTCAACCATTCAAATTAATAATTAAACCACATAATATTTGATTAATAAGCAACTAAACCACAGGATGTTCAATAGCATCTATACATTAATATTTTAATAAGGAAACATTCCATTGTTGGTTTCAATGACAACATGAAGGTTGGTACACTTTCCCTCTACATCTTTGTGTTGTAATTTATGAAAACAACAATGGAATGAGAATGGGGCTGGGGATTGTGGATGGGCTGGCTGGGACCTGGCCTGATCTGAGGATGGGGCTGGCCTCCTGTTTGTTGAATGGGAGGGAGGCGAGCATGTGGCTGTGGATGCTGCAGTTTTTGTCGCTTCGCCATCTCCTCGTGTTGCCTTTGTTGTTGGCGCTTCTTCTTGAAGCTTCATACTTCGGTAAGCTGTCAATAGAAAGGGACCCAATATAAATGTTACAAAATTGAACTTGACTATTCTCCATCGCGACTGAATGCAAGAGATAACTTAAGGAAAAAGCTTTTAAAGGGGGCCTAACAAAGAAAGAAACCTTTTAGGATCTAGCTCCTCTTCATACTACATTTTTCCAATGTGGGACTAAATCCCTTATTAGTTCTCAACAGTTACTTACAAGCTCAGAAGCTAAGCAACCAAAGTGCAGTTTAAAGTATAGTACAACACTGGTTTGTTCTCCTGGCCTGCCTGTAGAATATCTGCCAGTGAAGAAAACCATAAGATTTGTTCAGTTTCTTCAATTCCTCAGAAACATTATCATTTACACACAGGGGAAAAAAAGAGTGGCAAAAACAACATCAGAAATCACATCTGTGTTATGTCCAACTTACTTGAGAAGCACCACTAAGATCATTACTCTTCTCGACGAGGGTATTCAAGTTCTCCCCACGTTCCAGGACGCTTTCGATGGTCTTGTGCTGCATCAGTCATCACAAAACAATCAGCTCCCCCTCGCAATGAGTAACAACCAGCATATTCTTACACAAAAACCATGCAAACTTCTCAACTGAGGAAAATCTTAGCGACTTGGTACATTTCTGATAGCATGTTTACCAAAAATTGAAGCCTGTAATTGTAATTATCATAGTACCCAAGTATCACACTAAGTATAGCTAGCAATGCAATTTTCCAGGACACAACGAAGGGGAACAGAACATCTTATAGATCAAGCCTGGTCAAAATCTTGTTGTTTATTATATATATCAAGAAGATTGCTTCTTTGTTTAAATCAAAGTCGATCACTCTGATGTGTTCAAGGATCTCATTCGTATGCCTAAAGGATGACATTGCTAGGTATCTATCCTGCAAACGCCTCATTCTGCCATGAAGTATTTGCTACATTGGTTTCTTTGATCCATCTTTCATTGTTTTAAAAAGGAAGATGATTGGGTGCGTAACCAGGTAAGTTGGGGATAGTGATGCCGTCCATACATCCCAAACCAAGATCTTTGAATTGAAAACAAGTAGTGTCCATATATATCATAATAATAGCACTTTTCCAGGAATAAATAGTCATTTCTTTTTCTTTTTGATCGTCCATATTAATACTTTCTAGGGTCCAAACAATGAAAAGCAAGAGCCAAAATGATGTTAATCTGAAATACAAAGTCATGATTAGGAATATTACCACATTCTCAAAATGACTGCAACGACTTAAAAATTCAATCCCAGCTCAACACTTTCTAGGCTCTTGCAACATGTTCAAGCTGGACATGATGGATCGAAAATCTTCCACACTTAGCTGCAAACAATCAAAGATTAATCAAATTAAGTGGCTCAAGATCATTAGAGAGAACTGTTCTGCTCAGCAGCATAAAGTTTAAGGACAAAAATGTGAGCAAAATTCAAGCTAATAATAGTTTATACAAATAACTTCCGTGAAACTTAAAGCTAGCTCATAACATAATGCACACCTCATACTCAGATCTGCAACGAAATCTAACTTTCGAATACTTAATTAACTCTATATGACTGTACTCCCAGAACTGGAAGATGAACCTGTTCTGCATTTTATGCTAATGCTAGTCTTTATAAATTTTCAAGAATTTAACATCTTTATTGGCGCTTAAAATAACTGAATGGAGGAAAATTATTCAAACAGCAAAAAATATGGGATAAAGGCTTTGTTGTTGCTGTAATTTAACATCTTTTACAGAAGAAGATTCTAGCATATACTTTACTCAAAATGTCATTTTTGTATTAACTAGTAAGCAGTTACTGCTAATTTCTTCAGCAGTAGCCGACACAGTTGATAAGGTGAGCGTATCCATATATATACAAAATGAAAATAACATGAACCAGAAACTCCAAAGTCATATGGATATTTAGTTTATAGTTAAGACTTACAAGAATAATTTTAGTTTCATCCAAATCCCTCTGAATCTTCAGCAACTTATCCGCCTCTGCAGGGTCCTATGGGTAAATTTAACTGAAAAAGTTAGTATTAAAGAATAGATCATCAGAACATGAAATTCCAAAAATAAATAACAAGTTCAATTGAGACTGACGAAGAAGCAATGTGAGTATAGGAAAACTTAGACATCAAACTTTATTTGGCTTGTCTTGAGGAGAAAAAAGCACTTCAGAGTTCAGAGTCATATTTAGACAGTTCTTCAGAACATGTATAATTAGTGTTAACACAGTTGTTTTGTTTTAATACTTCTGTCCGGTTAAATATGTTGCCAGTATATGATGTATCCACTCGTAGAAAAGGAAAAGGAAAAAAGCATCCAAAGCACAACCTCATATATCATAGGAAATCAACCGTGTTGGTTTAGAAAAGAAAAGAATAAACTCTCTGCCCAACCAAAAATCAATTTTCAAGATAAGACATTTAAAGATGAATAAAATAGTTAAGTAACAGAAAAATGACAAAAAACCTGATATTTAGTTAAGGCTTCATTCAAATAGGACCATGGTTCCGTCACATCTGTCTCTACAGCTCTCCATGATTCCCCAAACGACTTCTGATACTCATCTAGTACCTTCAAAACAAGTTAATAAGTGGTTTAAAGTTAATAAGTGGTTTTTGTAACAAATTCTTTCTGCATTCATAACTTATTCTTGTTTGAACAAAAATCAAGTGGATCGGATTTCGTCCTGACCCAATTCCATTAGGATTTGGATTTTGATTATGCCTAACCCAATCCAAACCAATCCACTTGATGCTTTATAATATCTATGAAGGCTAAGCTTCAACAAAGTCATCCATGAACTCTATCTGAACCACCTCCACATGTTCCCCAACCTTTCTCTTGAATCACAAGGGAGGCCAAGCTGAGGTTCAGTCCAAGAGTGGTTCAGTAATAGTGCCTGTTATCTGGAACATGACCCTATAAGTAATATATGAAACCTTTTGAGTTACTAATCTTCCTTTATGGTTTCTTATATATTATAATTCGGACCTAAATCAATCCAAGGCAGGAAGGTGGAAGGAAGAAGGAGAATCAAACTCAACTATTAATGCAGTTCAATTTTGAGTTACCTGTGTCATGAAGGGGGTTTTTCTTTGGAAGATGGGGAAAAAAATTTCCTCCATGTTTTTAAGAGTATATCATGTCGTACACTTAGGGAATATTGACAATCATGTTTAAGTCGAGCAACACTATGCTTCATTAAAAATAGAATTCTTGTTTCATGTCAGGTTCCTCTCTGGTGATAAATGAAGTCTTCCCCAGTCTTTCACTTGGGCAAATACCCAATTTGATACTAGACCAGGGAAGATCATATCCAAATTATATATATGATTAGTCAAGCAATTTAATCACCTTTGAAAATAAATAGACAGGAATACTTTATTTAGCAAAACTATATATATATATATATATATATATATATATATATATATATATATATATATATATATATATGTTGTAACCTGTTGTGAAGGAAGTTAAGTTTGTAAAAATATAAAAAACAATATCGTAAAAGCCAAATGATCCAAGGATTTAAGAAAAATTATTTCTACCTTACTTCAAGAATCTATGTTTACTGTTACCATGATTACAAAAAACATAGTAGAAGGTGACAGTTAAAGAATACGAACGCAGGAACAAACATTTCTCAAAGGAGAAGGAAGAGGCTTCACAGCATATTTAAAGTTTCACAAACATGTATGTTGCATCACAGAACCAATTTCTCAATTTGAGGAATTCAAACTTTTATCCCCTCAATCCAGAAACAAGAAGATAATTAAACCCTATATAATGACTTTCAACCAAGGAGACCAATTGAAAGAAGAATCCTAATCCTGATCCAGAAAGACTTGTAAAGTACCTAAAGAAGGAATTTCAAAAACAAATAAAAATCCTTCAGCTAGGACAATTTTCCTACTAATATAGTAATACTACAGTTTAAATAAATTAAGTGAATCTGAAATAAACTAATTATAGTGACTCAAATACTTAATAAACTTATTAAAATTGAAGTTTGTAAAAGTATGGGCCTAGTCCTCCATCAAATTACTCCTCACACGACAAATTGGTTCAAGGTTTTGCTAGTACCACATACGCTAGTACTTTATTGTTTATATTTCCTTCCTTCATTTGCTAACCAATCACCTACTTAACTTATTGAATAGTGTATTATCCTGTGTAACGGTAACCAAGACTGAATAAATCAGTCGATAGTGATAACTATCAGCCATGCTGCACAAATTAGAACATGACTGGTCCAAATTTGAAGGATAACATCAGCATCAGCCATTCTTTCCAAGGATCAGACTGATTTCAAGTTTATTTAGCCCCCAAATGGCTGAACCAATTGGAAAAGAAAAGACTGAAAGTAAGCAAAATTTCTGAACGTAACACAGTATTGCCAAAACAGGCTAAAAGTGGCTACCATAATCACTTGATCTGATTTTATTTTCATTTCACACAAGATTACTTTCTCAAGCCCACATAAAGGTGTCACATTATGCAATCAATGTGTTATGATTTCATGATACACATATGCAAACAGGAGAGATCCCATGCCAAGGCCATGCAAACACACAAAATGTCGAGAACGAATAACAAGACAGGATCACATGCCAATGCTAAGCAGTAGTGTTCGATGCAATAATAGCACTTTCAGTTGGGCTATAGATAAAGAGATCTACCCTATACTGAGTAACATATTGAAAGAAATGAAAATTAAATAAAACGAACAGATAGTACTGCTAACCTGCACAAAAGTGAGACTTAAACCTCTACTGTAAAAGTCCGTATACTTGAGCATGAACATTTTACAATCCCACCTGTTTAAATACAAAAAATCTAGTTAACTCATCTTTTCCACCTAATACATGTAAAAAAATTTAAAAAAAAAGACAAAAGAGAGAAGTAAACACAAAACATTATTTAAACTACAAGGTACACGTACAAGCTAGAGCATCATAATAAGACCAAGATTTTTAGGACCGTAGCCAATAGCCACATACAAGAACAAGTACAAAGAGATATTTATGGTAAATAGAAGAAATATGAGGTAATTACTATAACCAAATAAAATATTGTGCCTATAAAAACAATGCAAATATGTTAAGATGAACCTACAGTATATACCCCCTAAGAGGATAACATACAAAGTTGCTCCGACATACCCATTTTCCTGTAAAGAAATGCCATCTACTGTTTCTTGCCCCCATGACATCGTGTCAATCTGTTTGTTACTCTTGTCATTAACTTCATCCGCGAAGTATCTTGCCTGACAAATACAAACATAGGAATAGTGAATAGAGAATTATGTTACTTTATGATAATGAAACATCCTATCATTAGCCAATTGCCATTACTCCTTCAATATGAACATACTGACATGTTTCTTCAATAAAAATACATGAAAGAAGTGCAAGGGTCCGGATGCATAGTACAAGTCATCCACAATAAAAAAAAAAGCTGAATCGAGACTTTATATAAATTTATACATGCCCGGTAAGTCTTACCAATGCTCTTAGCACCATTTTGTCCATGCCACCAAGGTAATCAAGATACTGGAAAATTTTATCCCTTACATTGATGATTGCTAAACACCAATGCACCTCTTTGTGTATAGGAACAAATATCTACAGACATTAATTAAGAATATAAACAATAAACAGTATGCGATCACAGGAACAACCAAAGAAACTGAGATAAAAAAAGAAAAGACTATCCATAAACAAAAAATAAGCAAAGTTTGAGGCAATCTGAAGTAATAAAAAAAACCAACAACGAACAATTATTTCTTGACCAGAAAAAGAAGAAAGTACCTGTGGCCTAGCCGAAGGTATCCTTACCACTTCAACGATGCTAGAGGTGTTGTAGTGGTAGCCTAATCGAACCATAGTAAAAAAAATCGAGATTGTGAGAGAGAACGAGAGAAAAAACAAGCCCTAATCAAACGAAAATCAAACCCTAATCAAATCGAGATTGTGAGAGGAGAGGATGTACCTTCAACTCTACGCGGGATGACAGGTTTGATTAGGGTTTTCCCATGAACTCGAGAGATAGAGCCGATTTCTCAAGAGAGGAAGGCAGAGAGGGAGTCGATTTGTGGGTTTTAACATACCAAATACGCAAAATAGGGGTAACTTTGAAGGACTAATACGCAGAAAAGAAGAATCAGTTCTTGCCTGGAGACTAGAACGAGAGGACCTGGAGCTCACAACGGTCGTCTTCCTAGCAATCAGCCCCTTCCCTCCTTTTCCTGCCATCATCTTCTTCCTGAAATCGAAGAAAAAAAACCATCAGAAACCCTAGAAATCAGGAAAGTTTTCTCGAGAGAGACGGGATTGATTAGGGTTTTCTCAAGACAGGAAGGTTGGAAGGGAATTTTCAGGAGAGAGACAGAAGCTAGTTTTTTTGAGAGAGGTCAGCAAAATGTAGCGGAGGGAACCTCAAAAACAGGTGCGGGAAATTTTGGGATACAACTGCTCAGGTCCATTATTTGTCACAGTTTTTAGTGTGACAATCAATGTACAAATAATTAAATTACATAATTAGTACTTTTGTAACGATTTTTTATTTATTGTCATGGTTATGACCGTTACTAGTCTATTACGGCAATAACCGTTACAAATGGAAAAAAAAATGTGTTACAAATTGCATGTTTTGGTGTAGTGGATCACTTGTAATTTCTGCTGTCGCCCAGGACACCACTACATCAAATGCCGCAAAAGACGGAGGCTATGCTTGTACTACGGATCGTCTGCCCATCAAGTCAAGGATTCACTACCAGAATAAGTTGTTTTAGCGACGCCTAAAGACATCGCTAAAACGACAAATTTCGTCGCTAAAAATATTTAGCGACGAAATTACCGACGTTTTGGGCTTGTCGTGGAAATGTAAGTCGCTGATCTTCAAAACGTCGCCAAACGTCGCAAGTACCGACGTTTACCGACGTATATATACGCGGTATATTACCAACGTCTACCGCCGTGTCGTCGGTGGATTAGCGACGTGTTTAACATTGCTACGCGTCGGTAAATTTATCGACGATTACCGTCGTGTCGTCGGTGGTTTAGCGACGTGTTCAAAGTCGCTACACGTCGATAAAATCTTAGGAATTTACCGACGTTTACCGTCGTTTAAATTGTCAGTAAATGTCGGTAATTCCTGGGATGATTACCGACGTGCACCGACGTTTACCGACGTTTTTCGACGTATAAGGACGTCGGTAAACGTCGGTACCCTGGAAAATATTGTAGATTTACCGACGTTTATCGACGCAAACTAACGTCGGTGGACGTCGGTAAACGTCGCTAAATCTGCAAAAAAAATAAAAAAAATACAGAATGTTTATTTACACAACATTTGGTTCCCTGTTTTGCTGAACACAACATTTGGTTCCCTGTTTTGCTAAATTTGCACAGTCCCCTCAAAATCTGGAATATGTAAACACAACATTTGGTTCCCTGTTTTGCTGAACACAGGCCATATACACACACACCCATGTGAATGACACACAATCACACACACACTATTTTCCCTCACTGTACACAGGTTTCAGTCCCTATAACCAAGTCTACAACAATCACACAACAACAAGTATCCAAATAACCAAGTCTACACCAAATAACAAAGTCTACAACCAAATAACCAAAGTCTACACACAACCAACAAATAGAATAGGATCCAAACATCCAAATCTACACAACCAACAAATATCCAAGTCACAAACAAAGAATGAAATAAACACAAACAAACAGTCCTAACTATGACTACTAGGAATCTGGTGCAGGAGGGGCACCGCCGCGACGAAGGGATAAGAACAACTCATATTCCTCAAGTGAAATCGATACCGATGGAGCAGGCAGTGACGTCGGTGGAGTCGATGTCGAAGAAGAAGGCGGTGGAGGCGGCGGAGTCGACGACGATGAAGGCGCACCCGGAGGACCAACACGCTCCAACGCTGTAAGTCACTGGTGGTATGAATCTATGATAGATAACATTCTATCACTGCTCTGGACCATCGAATCCTGTGCCAATCTCAGCCTCTCGGCCATGGTCACCTATTCTGTCTGCAGCTCCGTCACCGTGCGCTCTAACCCTCCAACGGTGCGCTCTGTCCTCTCAGTCATCTCCATGAGGTCCATAATGCCGCGGTCGAGCGCATCCAATCGTGATAGCAGCGCAGGATCGTCCGTAGGGTGCTGAGACTGCTCCTTGATTCGTCGTAGCAGGTCATCACGGAGAGACTCCATCATCTGGTGGACTCGGGCAGACTCCTGGGATGGCTGTGGACCATGCACACTAGCAGGAGATGCCCTAGAGGACTGGGTCGCAACTAGGACGCCATAGGATCCCGTACCGTAGTATGTACCCCTACGGAGTCCACCAGCGGCGGCAATCCACAGCTCGTCCGCCGACGGAGCTTGAGTGGGCTGCGAGGAAGTACCGGCCTCTCCTGCATCAGGTGCACTAGCAGCCGTCCATTCCCGCAGCCTCTGATACTCGGCCTAGAAAGTATGGATGGTACTCTATAATTTCTAATTTCAAATTAATGTACTTATTATTACTAACTACATGAATATTTATTTGCATCATATTTACTAAGTTATATTAAAATTGATACGAAGTATTATATTAAGATAACATATTGTAATACTTACATAGGTCTGCTCGGCTCTCTCGTCAATAAGGTCTTCGCCCTTTCGATGGGTGGCCAGAAAGACGGTCACCATGTCGGCGTTACCGACCTTCCTTACATGTAATTAAATATATTATCTTAGTAATAATTTATCGATTTTGCATTAAAATAATATTTCTAAAAGAGAAAGAACATACCAGACGGCGGAAATGTTCCGTCATCGGAATCGACCCACCGCACCACTTTGAGGCATGTTGCCTAGCCGCCTTGGCCTTCTCCGACTTCTCCTTGTACCTTGGCTCGTCGAATCGAGCCTTCATCACATTCCACTGATCAGGGGTGATCCAACCTTGGATCGGCTTTCCTTGAGGTCGACGCATCTTCTTGAGGTCGACGCATCTTCTCAAGTTCGAAACATACCCATCTGGAAATTTCAGACCTTGAATCCACCTACAAAGCCTCACTTTATCCTCCTTCTCCAGTGAGAAAATTGCCTTAGGCTGCTTCAACTTCCCATTCCCGTCCTCTATCAAATGCAATACAGGACGTCTACATATTTCTTCCAAGTCCAATCTAGCCTTTGGATTGTCATTCGTCTTCCCCTTTACGTCATGTTGTCAAACACATTCTTCTCGATATGCATGACATCAAGGTTATGTCTAATCAGATTGGTGCTCCAATATGGAAGATCCCAGAATATACTCCTCTTCGTCCAGTTATGAGTGCGACCAAATCCGTCACACTTGTATCCCGTAGCAGGCTGCTCAATAGCTCTTGGTAAATCTTTTACCTCTTCCTATATCGTGTATCCGGGCCACCTTGGTGGGGGATTAGCCTTCTCCACAATGCCAGCACGAAAAGCATTCCTGTTCCTCCGGTACGGATGATCCTTCGGCAGAAATTGTCGATGACAATCGAAGAAGCACGGTTTGCCTCCGTGTTTCAAACGGAAAGCCTTAGTGCTGTCCATGCAATACGGACATGAAAGACGACCATGCGTGCTCCATCCAGATAACATTCCATAGGCCGAAAAGTCGTTGATGGTCCACATAAGTGCTGCCCGCATCTGGAAATTTTGTTTTCTAGATACATCGTACGTGTTGGAACCTACTTTCCACAACTGATTCAACTCATCAATCAACGGCTGTAAATACACATCGATGTTCCTTTTTGGATTGTTCGGACCTGGTATAATAACAGTGAGGAACATATACGGAGTCTTCATGCACATCTAAGGTGGTAGATTGTACGGGGTGACGATCACAGGCCAACACGAATAATGGAATCCCGAAAGTCCGAATGGGGTAAAACCGTCGGAGAAGAGACCCAATCTGACATTACGCGGATCAAAAGCAAAATCTGGATACTCTCGATCAAAGTTCTTCCATGCTTCTCCATCAGATGGGTGATCCAACACTCCTTCGGTATGTTCCCGCTTATGCCAACTCATGTTTTCTGCAGTTTCCTTCACCATAAACAACCGCTGCAACCGCGGCGTCAACGACAAGTAGTGCATCGAAAAGGTAGGCTTTCTGGCACCGACAGACTTTCCTCTACTACATGCCTTGTAGCGATCGACACTACAAAATCTGCAGACGTCTTCATCATTGTCGTCTTTGTAGTACAACATGCACCCGTTGCGACATGCATCAATTTTTTCGTATCCCATCCAGAGCGATCTAACCATCCTCTTAGACCGGAAGAAGTCTTTAGGCAACTTCGCACCCTCAGGCAATATTTCTATAAGCAGCTCCATAAGACGGTTGTAGCAATCTTGCGACATGTTAAAATCGGACTTGATGCTCAACAATCTTGTAACCACCTCCAACGGTGAATGATCCTCACAACCAGGATATATGGAGTCCTTGCATTCTCCAGCAACTCCATGAACTGTGCAGCATCGGGGTTCGGTGCCTCCTCAGGTGCATCATGATCATCCGGATCGAAACTAGGCCCGGCCGCGTCAAAAACCAAGTTCACCAACCAATCGTCATAAGGAGCGTTGTTGTGGACATCCACATAAGGCTCGTACTCCGATGCTAAAGACACAAGTTCTCCGTGCTCGCTCCACTGATAGTAATTCGGCGTGAAACCCTTCGAGTATAAATGATACGTGACATCCACTTCTGGATGATATTTCAAGTTGCGACATCTCACACACGGACACTTAATTTTGGTACCGTCCATGTACTGAGGGAACGCCTTGGCAAACTGCAGGAACTGGTGTACACCCTCTATGAATTCATCCCGTACACCGCACATGTCATTAGGATGATGGTTGTACATCTACGAACGATTCCGCAAATAGTAATTCAGCTCCATAATTCTGTAAGATAGATACATCAAGGTAGTGAATGATATACAAGTGCCAAAGCTTTGAAATAGTAGCTCAACCGAGGGATAGAGTTAATTGGAGGAAGTTACTGGGGAAAGTGAAGACCGACATGAACTGATGACGCACGAAAATCAGGATCTCAAAGCTGAAACAAGTCAAGTTGTGCTTTGGAAAAAGAACTCTTGCATACAAGAGTCGTAAACTCGAGAGATGTTCTGCATTCGTTATATCTTGCTTTGTGCACAAAGAGCTTAACAAGAATAGAACATATCCAAAACACAACTTTACTTGTTACAACTTTGATCCCCAAATTCTTGTTTGTCAGTTCATGCGGTCTACACTTTTTGCAGTATATGTACACATGACATTTTACGTTAAATGGTCAGAGATTATCGGTCATCTTCTTTTCGTATTGCTAACTTTTGTTTCACGTGTTTGTGCGTGCGATGGTCAGAGATTATCGCGGCGGCATATTGAATCAGATGTTGGCAAATCAGTTGGTTTAGAATTTTAGGTTGCAGATATTGAAGTGGATAGAGGTAGGTTGCAGATATTGAAGTGGATAGATGGATATTTGTATGAGTTAGCTTCAGTAGAAAGACTGTGACTCTGCATGAGTCATATTAGAGGAGTTACTCTGCATAATCATGTACTAAGTATAAGATATGGGTTAGGGCTTAATGGGCTAAGCTAAGCTAGGAGTCCAATAACACCAATAGTAATGTCTATAACTAGGGTATTTGTGAATATTATGTATCAATATGAGAATAAAGTTTGGGTAGTAATTTAGCATATTATTTATCTTATATCTAGAATACCCTAATTTAGCCAAAATTTGAGCACATAGGTGTCATAGTGTGTGCGCGTCAGCGTTGTGTCATGTGTCAAAGTGTGTGTGTGTGTGTGTGTGTGTGTGTGTGTGTCAATTCTAGGTCTCCAAGTCATTTCTAGGTCACACTAGGACAAGTGGATCAATACCTTGCCAAACTTGGTCAAACTAGGTCACACCTAGGTTTTTAGGGCCATACGTTGCCTTACCAAGGTATTCTAGTCTATACTAGGCTAATACCCTATGTATTTGCCCTACCAATATCCTATTCACATAGGTAAAACCATTACTATTGCCTATTTACCTAATTACCTATACACTAGCCTATCGTTAACTCTAGTAAAAACCAATACCCAAACTCAATACCCCATACACTACAACATAGGTATCTCCCACACCCATGTGTCAACCCATTACCTAAACCTATAGGCTTCCTAAACCTATATATTACCTAGTCACTCTAGGTAAAGCCATTATCTAGACGGACACAAAGTGTCCAAAACCACACGAACACGGTGTATCAACGATTAAAAAACTCATTTGCACAAGTTCATTTGATACCACAAGTTATAGGCTTAAATGTTAACGATTAAAATGACATACCAAACTCATTTGCACTGTGCATATGAATATTTCAGCTATAGGCTTGTGGTATTTGCACAGTTGACATAAAGTATTAACGATTAAAAAATAGTATATTACCTATATGCTTCCTAAACATTTAAGCTACTTGATATGAATTTGTGGTATGTATTTTTTGATCCAAATGGACACAAAGTGTCTAAAACCACACGAACACAGTGTATCAGTAAACACGGGGTCGTGCTGTGTCCCCGAGTCTATTTTGGACACGAAAAATACCTTAATTAGGGTTAGGGTTTATAGAGGAGCTCATGGTGGTGGAGGAGGAGGAGGAGGAGTTCGGTGGTGGAGGAGGAGGACCTCGCGGTGGAGGAGGAGGAGGAGGGACGTCGCCGGGGAGAGAGGGGTCGCCGGGGGAGAGGGGGTCGCCGGGAAGTGGGGGTCGGTGGAGGAGGAGGAGGAGGAGCTTGGTCGTCGGTGGAGGAGGAGGAGGAGCTCGGGGAGAGAGGGGTCGCTGGGGGAGAGGGGGTCGCCGGGAAGGAGGAGCTCGGTCGTCGGTGGGTCGGTACGGGGGAAAGGAAAGTTTTGGAAAATTTTCGAGTGAGATTGGGGTGAAAGGAAAACCCGATCTGTATATTAGAAATACATTAGCGACGTCATTGTAAGACGTCGCTAAACGTCGCTAATTTCTTAGAATATAGCGACGTTTATCGACTATTACGCGACGTAACATTTTGTTATTAAAATGTTAGTCGCAAAACGTCGCTAAACGTCGCTATATTCTAAGAAATTAGCGACGTTTTCCGACTATTATGCGACGTAACATTTTGTTACAAAAAAATAAGTCGCAATACGTCGCTAAACGTCGAGAATAGTGACGAACAGCGACGTCAAAATTTATGTCGCTAAATTCAAAGAAATTAGCGACGTTTTAATTAAACATCGCTAAATTCGTCGCTAATATGACTTATTTTTGAAGTGATTGTCCGGAGACCATTGATCATACTGCCCAAGGACAAGCATGAGGAGCATCAGGACTACAGTAAGGGGACCCACCTCTCCAGATTCAGCAATCACATGAAGCACTACCGCAGGGACCAGCCTACATCAGGACAGTTGAAGATGTTGAAGTGATTCCAGTTCCGGAGAAATACTGAAGACAGATTGGAAAAATCATGATTGGAAAAATCATGTATCTTGATTCGCAATCTATCCAGCCTTTCCTTAAATTCTTTAAAGCACCTAGATTATTTCTTAAAACTTCTTGTTTCCTATTTTTTGAAACCGTGATTGATATTCAAACTTATTTCGAGATATTGTTCCTATTCGGTAAACTTGTTTCATATCCACGATTCAATAATTGTTTGAAATCCACTATTCGATACTATTTGCATATTTTATGATTTTGCTTCCTAGTGTTGGCTTCTAATTAAAATTTTGTTCCCTCATCTAACTTTTTATTAATTAATAATTAGTTCCTACTTAGGGTTCTTTGAAGGTTTGAAGATTTCTTTTCCTATTTTGGGATTGTGACTCATTCTCTATATGAGACTTGTTTTCCATTCATTACCTTGATTTTTTATTCGAGATTTATTCCTACTTGAACTATCAGTCAGAAACCTTGTTTGAACCTTCGCTTCTATTGATGCTTGTTTGAAGATTCTATTTCCTATTCTTGACTTTATTTGGGATTCGTTCTCCATTTACGACTTTGTTTACTATTGAGATTCTCTTGTTTCATATTTACGATCCAATACCTTGTTCTCTATTGGAACCTGTTTTCTAGTCGCTATTCGAAACCTTGTTTTCTCGTTTGAGATTTTCTATTCGAGATTTTATTTCTTATTCATGACCTTGTTGATACTTGATTTTCTATTTTTGACTGTGTATCATATTGGAGATCTCGTTTTCTATTTGAGTTTTTACTCAAGATTTCATTGTTATTCAAGATTTTATTGAAACTTGTTTCTGGCACAAGATTTTATTTCTTATTTGGAAACTTTGTCTCTTATCTGATACCTTGCTTCTTTTCATCTTTCGAGACTCTGTTATTACTTCGGAATAACGTCCCATATTTGGAATCTTGTTAATATCCCAGGTTTCATTGAGATTTCGGTTACCATTTGAAACTTTGTTCACTATTGAGGTTAAAATCTCCTTGTTACCCTTTTAGTGCTCACTACTCCCTGATTGGATCCGTTGCTGCTTCCTGGTACCTAATAAACCCTTGTATCTAACGGACAGATAACCTCACCATTATCATGACATGGACAATTAAACTTATTTTGAATTCTTTGAAACCCTTTTTAAATTCCTATGGGTAAAGTTGAAAGACTATTCGATGATCTACTGGGGCGTAGCAGTTGCGCGCTGCAGTCATTATCTGGACTATGGATACTGAGGGTTCACTACAGCCAGCAGCGTACTGGCGAGGCAAGGACTCTAAGTTGAAGTGATTTCAGACATTCACAAGTTTTGAGTATTATTGAAACTTTGTCCTAAAAATCTTCATTTTTGATCTCTTGGATTATTCCGTTGATAATTGTTGAAAAATGGATAAGGTTGACAGGATATTCGGTGACATATTGTTATTTGAGTCACGGAGCCGAAGGTCCACTGCAATCAGAAATATACTGCGGGGTAGGGATCCTAAGCAAAGTGATTTCAAATACCTATATGTTCTTGGAGACCATGGAGACTATATTTCTTTTTCATATGATTATCGATTTTTGTGAATCCCAAATTCTTGCACGATCATCCTGATTTGATACTAATACCTCCTGGGTATTTCGTACGTTTTTTCTCAACCAACCCTTGTAACTTCCTCTTCTTGTATTTTATCATTGAATCATTTGATTTTTTTAATATATACATCTTGCCAGATTTGATTCCGTCCCACCAGATTTTTCTATCAATTGTACCCGTAGTATCAGGATTTGTCTAAAAACGTTGATCCTGATCATGCCTATATAACAATAACTTTTGTATTACACTTTCAAATTTAATCATGACTAGAAGATTGTGCCTCTGGATTTACCCTCATGTTATGTTTGAAATTCATTTCATCTCGGGCGTGTCTTCGATCATTATCGTGTTACTACAACTTTTTGTATGTAATCATTGTGTCAGGTGTTAACTAAACTTCATTTCACTTCGTGTCCGATCAATTTTGATCATTATCAATTATACCATTTCAACCGTTTATCTGGTCATGATATATCACTCCCATGCATCACTCCAAATCATGCCTCTGAACATATCTAGATACCTGTAGGCTATAATAACTAAACTCTTGTGCCTATCAAATATGCAGATAATTTAAATTCTATTTTGACCATGCCTAAATTTGGCTTTATTTTATTTCTAAATTTAATTGCTCATTTTCAAATTTTGTCTTGCTTGAAATTGTTTTTCTTAATCTTGTTGTTGTACCTCTTTTGAATTTCGAGGACGAAATTTTCTAGGGGGAGATTTGTAACCCCGCCTTTCTGGGTTTTATAATTTTGGGAATATTTCTAATATTCTAAATTTTTCTCTCAATTAAAGTTCATGGGTAATTATTTTGGAAGTGTATTATGAAGTTTTGGAATGGACATTCTTAAATTTAGAATTTATGTTTCAATAAATTAGTATCGGGCTTTACTTAATAAAGGGGTGATAAATATTTACCTTTATTTCTTTAAATTCTGTAAACTGTGTGCATATCACTCCTTTTAGGAATTTTTGAATAACTCAACTGTAGTTGAAGAACTAAATCATTTTCCTAAAATTTTAATTTTTCCCTCCGAAATATTGCTTTCTTTCCAAATACTTGATTTCTTTTGTGGTCCTACGGGGACCGTGTGTCACGACCCGCACCCTAGAATTTGGGCACGAGAACGTGGCAACGCCCAGCCTACGCCGCAGTGTCGGCGGTAAAACGATGTCCTAGGTCTCAATGCATCTAATAGTATAAGACTAACAGTTTATACTCCCCGAATGGGGGTGACATAGCAGATACATACTCAATCACATCTAAGGTAGAGCAAAAAGGATAGAGCAAAAAAGAAGATAGATAAAACATGAAATCGAAAAGAGATACAACAGATAGAAGTCTAAGTGTCTAAGATACAAACTCAGAATACATCTCAAAACTCAGATACAGTTATCCATAAAATAAATACAACTCCAGACAACTGAGAAAAAGCTAACTAAACAACCTCTAATGTGTCTCCTCTAGGCTAGCAGGCAACCTCCCAACTATCTGTAAAATTTGTCAACGTATCCTGTCAGGAAAATGAGCAAGTACAAACACCAACAGCAGTTCCATATGAATTGAGAAATACTATAAGAGACAGTAATAATGAAATACAAGACAAAGAATATAGGCGACTTGGGAACCATTCGAAAGCCGAGTTACAACCCTTAAACCAAACAAGGACCGGGGTTGTAACCCTTCTTCCGAACAGAACCTAGTCCCATAACCAAGGTACAGTATAAAGGCAGGTAGAGCATATGAGAAATGGATCATAGCATGGTAAAAGTACAGTAAGTAAAGCTGAAACTGGAATGTAAGACATGACAAATAAAGTAAAAGGTGTTTTGAATTATTAGAGTGATATGTGATCGGCTAAAGGGAAAGCAAGGCCAAGTTATCCACTTGGCACGGCAATCCGCGGTGAACTCAACGGAGAATCATGCCGTCCAACCTGGATAACCGGTAGTGAGGTATCTGCGACACCCTACGTGAGGTGAGGGTGGCGCTAGCAAAAGATAGTGACATGAAGGCTTTGATCACATAACCCCTAATAATTCCCCCAAATATATCCCCCGAATAATATCACGGATCCGGACATGGTACGTCATGACACAAGGTTCGAGAGCAGGGGGCCAGTCCACTCCCAAATCAATGTCTATACAAGTACAGGAACACGGAAATATCTCATACCCATATACCAAGAAAGTCCAGGAATAATATCTCATGCCAGGATCCGACGTATACTAGTCCGTGAACTGTCGTGTCGGGAATCAAGTATAACACTACGACTGAATCGGATATAGTAGATATCAAGACAATGAAAACTATCAGTGAATGTACTCGCCTGTGGTCCTGAGCTGATAAGATAGAGGGTCCAACTGAAGCCACAGAGTCCTATTTAAAGCAACACAGGTTACAAGGTGTTCAAGTTGTAATAAAGAGTCTCTACAAGCAATCTATATTATTCTAGGTTCTTCTAAGTCAAATTAACTCTAGGTCAACTCCGGTCAACAATTTAGTCAAACTAGGTCAAGCGTTGACTTACAGTTGACTTTGGGTCAACTGGTCAACTTTGGTCAAATAGGGTCAATCTAGTCTAATTATTGAAAATATAAAGTGTACTTCGTTATTCGTACGTCGAAACTTACGACACGCAAATCGAGACAAGAATATCAATGGTAAGGTTGATAATCTTATTACAGTGATCCTCGTGCCCATCTTGTCAATTTCAGCGATGTGAGATCACTGGAATTGACTGAGCTCAGTTTCGTTGTACTAATCCCGAAATACGAACATTATATGAATTAATTATTAATTAATTATAACAAGGCTAAACTCAGAGAAACTATTAACAAACATTGTCGGACGATGAAATGAACATCGCCAACGTGTCCAGAATGGTCAAATTAGTTAGGATAGCCTACCCAACGGTCCAATTTGGACACAAGGGCAAAAAGGTAATTTCGGGTCAAAACTGTGTCCGTGTCGGAGCCGTTTTGCACCGAAAAAACGTGCAAGAAAACAAGTCAATAAAATATAACAAATTATATGTCCACGAAACCAGAATGTCGATACGAACCCAACGGTATCTCCAGAATTGGATTCCGTTGACCCGATCTCATTTTGGTCCGTTGACCAGAACTTGAAATTTCGGTTTGCACGGAAATGCGTGCCGGAGCCAAAGTTCTCAAAACTTAGCAAACTACCTGTCAACGAGTCCAGAATGGTGATACGAACTCAATGGTATCTCCGGAATTGGATTCCGATGAGCTGATCTCAAAATGACCCGTTGACCCGGATATTGGTATCCGACTTGCACCGAAATGCGTGTCAGACCCAATGTCCACCAAAACCTAGCAAATTATATGTCAACGAGTCCAGAATGGCGATACGAACTCATCGGTATATCCGGAATTGGATTCCGATGAGCCGGCGTCAAAAAGTCCCGTTGACCCAGAATGTGGGACCCGCTTTGCACCGAAAAACGTGCCCGGGCCCACGTTCTCCAAATCTAACAAATTTTATATGAAAACATGCCAGAACGACGCCACGAATCTAATGGTGGTGTCAGAAATGAAATCTGGAGTCCCGTGTTAAAAAATGGAATTTTACAAGTTGAAAATTACGAATTCAGACGGCCAACTTTGGCGTCGAATTCAACCAATCAAACAAGCTCAAACTGAAATAAAATCTAAAGGGGGCAGGAAGAGGGTTATACCAGCTTCGCACCGGAACTGGTAGCACGCCAAACGGAGCTGCGGTGGAGGAGATACAAGCTGACGAAGTTGGCCCCGCGAAACTGTCCAAATTTAATACAATTTAAACGGTCAACTTGGTGGCCGGTTTTCATGTATCAAACAATAAAATTAACGGACGAAATTTGACAGGGATGAAGGTGGATATACCGAGATTGCGACGGAGCGGAGAAATCGCCGATCCAACGGTCGGATCTCCGGGAAAACGCGCACGAAGTCGCTGCGACGGAGCGCACTTTCTGAGTTCAACGCGCGCGTCACGACGGGATTTCGACGTAAACGCACGAATCGCCTCGACGGCGCGTCCCGGAGGACGTTGGTCGCCATGGGGCCTACCCCAGTGGTGCGCCCGAGGGAGGGGGCCACCCACGACGGGTCGGCAACGCCGGTGGGCGGCCGGCGGCGGCGCGGCAGCGCCGCTCACGCGCGCGCCTGACGCTGGCTGGTTGTGCCACTGCTGTGCGCACTCTCTGCTGCGTGCCGCTGCGTCGTGGGGTCGCCGGCGACGCACGGGGGGCGGCGCACTGGGCCAAGGTGGCGGAGGAGGTGGCAGAAATGGTGGTGATGGTGGGGGATTCGAATGGTGGTGGCGACGATGGTCGGAAAAGCGTGGAGGAGGAGAGGGAAGAAGGAGGAAGAGTGGTGGTGGCGCGCTGCCGTGCTCGGCCACGGCGGAGGCCGGCCAGGGTGGTCGGGGGAGTGAGGTGAGGGTGGTGATGCAAGGTGGCCGCTCGGGTTGGAGTTGATGGTGGAGGTGAAGATGATGGCTTGGGTGAAGAAGGAGATGGAGGAGGAGGAGGAGATGATGGAGGAGATGCTGGTGTGCGACGGCCGACGGCGAGGTTGGCCGGGGGTGGCCGGAGTAGGAGGTCGGGATGATGGGTGCTCGGGCATGGAGGAGGAGAGATGTATCTGCTGTGTGTTATTGTGCATGGGTTGTAGTTGTGTGAAGGAAAATAATAGAGTGGCAGAGAGAAAGAGATGAGGTGTAATGAAACATTAATGTGAGGGAGAGAGAGAATACAAGAAAAGGGTTATCCTAGAATTTAGGGTCGGCCACAATAGGTTGGCTGTGACTGTGAGGGGAGTTGGAAATGAATGGGTAGGATTGATTGGAGGAATCAAGGGCTAAAATTAATTAGAGAGAAGATTGTCATTACAAAGGAAATTAAATAATTAGAATTCTCCAATAAATATAGAAAAATATGCAGGAGGGTACCCGATATTTTTGGGCAAGAAAATACGAGGGTGTCATGATGGAGAAAATCATGGAGCTGGACTGGGCTCGGTGGAGCCGGATTGGGTCAAAACCGGACATGGTGCAAAAATCGAATTAAAATTAGACGTTGATGATCATGTGTAAATAAGTTGCACATGGGGATTCCAATAAATGGGACACAAGTGGCGGACGGGTAGTAGGCTCAATGTGGGCCATGTCCATAATTGGGGCGGACAGGTTTTGGTCGACAGGGGACCCACAAATCAAGTTGGAAAATGAATGTGACGCCGTGGCGTGAATAAAATCGGGTCACGTGTCGGAAAAGTTGTGCGAATCAAATGGAGCTCAAAATGACGTATCTGAGGGGGACACAAGGGTCATGGGTGACGAGCGTCTCGAGTAGATCATCAATGAGGAGTTGGTTTCAAGAAACTGACTGGTCTGGCGCTCCCAATTTAAATGTCATGGTAACGCGCTGAAAATGATCAAGAAAAGAGTGGGAAAAATAAATAACAATCAAATGGTCTAAACCGACCCAAAGTTCAGCGAAGCAGAAAGAGCACAAGGGAACAAGTTTGGATGGGACACTATATACCGTCATGAAGGTAATCATGTCCACTCCAAAACTCGTGAAGAGGATTTCCAGAATTGAACATCCCTGATACTCCAAATATCAATGGCACGGGAAAGTACACTTAAGGAAAAATTAACAGAATAAAATATTTATTGAAATTAAAATCAATCAGAAAAATAAATAAAAATAAAAAAAATCAACCCGAAATTCAGGGTGCTCACATCCTACCCACCTTATAAAAATTTCGTCCTCGAAATTAAAATATCCATACTCCCTCTAGGTCAAACCCCCACAATCAAAGTCCCAGATTAAAACAAAACATACCATCAAAAGGACGACATACAGGGTCATGGCATACGGTGGTAGTGAAAGTCTCATCTAGGTTTACTAGTCATGCTAACCAACGGTCATAGGGTATCAAACACACAAGCAATCCAGGTGCTAAACAAAAAGTTACAGAGACAACAAACCATCAAAACTGTAAGGCAGTCTACCATCCTATATGAAAACTGGTACTCATCAAAAAATAGAATGAAGGTAACTACCAATTATCTGAAAAAGGGTACTATCCGAGAAAAATCAAAATCACTAGTTAAGGAATAAAAGTCAATTGCATGGAAATTCAATCACTATATATACAAAGCGTTAGAGAGGGAAAAACTAGCATTATGTGTATAGGGACATGTTCATATGGTTAGATAGTAGGCGTGTGTGTACGTGAATACATATGAAATTGTATATGAGAAATTGGGTTCCAAAAATCCGTATTAAGGGTTAATATGCACACAGTCTCAGATTAACAAATTTAACATAACTCTCAACCAAAATTTTTGAATTGAAACCCTACGTATAGCATACATGTGCAGGGATGTAAACATAACTAATAACATGAAATTTATATTTAAATTACGAATTTAAACTAGAAAAGCAGAAAACCAGAAATATTGAGGTTTGACAATTTAAACATCAATAACATATTAATGTGTATTTAGACATGTGGGAAATCAAGTGTAGCATGCATACGTGTGAGGCAAAGTGTCCACTATATATATATACTCATATATTCTCATGTCCCAAAAATTAATTCTACGTTAAGACTAACATTTAGATTCCTATCAAAATTGCAAGCAGGTGATTGACGAAATCAAGACAGTTTTATTATTATTATTATTTAATACAAAAAAAATAACAAGAAAGAAATAACGATAAAATCTGTCTTGCTTATCTATTTAAAGAAGAACCATTTTGAAATCCAGAGCTAAATTATCAAATCCAAGATAAAGTCTAGCAAAATGATCGATTCATTGTATTAAGAAGAAACTCATAGCAAGAAGTTACGCAAAGGTTTATAAAAACTGGCAAACCTACTCTTAAGTTAAATAATGAGAAGCAAACAAAACAAAACAATTAATAATTAAATTTTTTTTAAATTTTTTTTTGAGGGACAGAAACAAAAGTAGAGAAAACATGTTTCGAAAACATTTAAGGTACAATCTGATAATCATATGCGTCTGTCCAAAATCATGGTACACTAAATCCTCGTCATACTAGTAAGCAAGGCTACGATAATCACAAAGTCCTCGACTTAGGCACATACCTCTAAAATCATGGTATTTAACATTTTCGCGATGCCGCGCGCTTGGCTGCGAAAACCTTAAATTCCCACACCCGAGAAATAGATCCAAGTCAGACTATATGTCCTCACCATGCTGGCTAATATGACTGTAGAAGACTAGACTCCACAACTTAGATGACCTAGCCCATATGATTTCATCTTGACAAAATTAATTTAATCAACAATGAATACTCAAAAATTAATTCAAATTTATCAACGAACATCAGAATCCAAAAATGAACAAAAATCCATGAAATACAAACTCGGATGCAACAGCTATCATCAAAATTTAAATTTCAATAATCATCATCAAAATAAATACAAACTCAAATTCAACAATAATCCGTAAAAATCAAATTTAACAACAAAAGTAAAATAAATTAAATCAAGGAAAAAAAAGAGAGTTTTCAAATCGAAGTTAAATAAGATTCTCCAGGGTCGTCCCAGGTTTCTCTCAAGGGTTCATATCTGTGATTGAGTACCTTCAAAATATATCCTATTCCTAGTGCAGGCTGTAGTGGTACTCTAGTTCGAATACCACTACATTTTTAGTCTCGACCTGCATGGGCCACCACTAAAAACGTGTCACGACCCGCACCCTAGAATTTGGGCACGAGAACGTGGCAACGCCCAGCCTACGCCGCAGTGTCGGCGGTAGAACGCTGTCCTAGGTCTCAATGCATCTAATAGTATAAGACTAACAGTTTATACTCCCCGAATGGGGGTGACATAGCAGATACATACTCAATCACATCTAAGGTAGAGCAAAAAGGATAGAGCAAAAAGGAAGATAGATAAAACATGAAATCGAAAAGAGATACAACAGATAGAAGTCTAAGTGTCTAAGATACAAACTCAGAATACATCTCAAAACTCAGATACAGTTATCCATAAAATAAATACAACTCCAGACAACTGAGAAAAAGCTAACTAAACAACCTCTAATGTGTCTCCTCTAGGCTAGCAGGCAACCTCCCAACTATCTGTAAAATTTGTCAACGTATCCTGTCAGGAAAATGAGCAAGTACAAACACCAACAGCAGTTCCATATGAATTGAGAAATACTATAAGAGACAGTAATAATGAAATACAAGACAAAGAATATAGGCGACTTGGGAACCATTCGAAAGCCGAGTTACAACCCTTAAACCAAACAAGGACCGGGGTTGTAACCCTTCTTCCGAACAGAACCTAGTCCCATAACCAAGGTACAGTATAAAGGCAGGTAGAGCATATGAGAAATGAATCATAGCATGGTGAAAGTACAGTAAGTAAAGCTGAAACTGGAATGTAAGACATGACAAATAAAGTAAAAGGTGTTTTGAATTATTAGAGTGATATGTGATCGGCTAAAGGGAAAGCAAGGCCAAGTTATCCACTTGGCACGACAATCCGCGGTGAACTCAACGGAGAATCATGCCGTCCAACCTGGATAACCGGTAGTGAGGTATCTGCGACACCCTACGTGAGGTGAGGGTGGCGCTAGCAAAAGATAGTGACATGGAGGCTTTGATCACATAACCCCTAATAATTCCCCCAAATATATCCCCCGAATAGTATCACGGATCCGGACATGGTACGTCATGACACAAGGTTCGAGAGCAGGGGGCCAGCCCACTCCCAAATCAATGTCTATACAAGTACAGGAACACGGAAATATCTCATACCCATATACCAAGAAAGTCCAGGAATAACATCTCATGCCAGGATCCGACGTATACTAGTCCGTGAACTGTCGTGTCGGGAATCAAGTATAACACTACGACTGAATCGGATATAGTAGATATCAAGACAATGAAAACTATCAGTGAATGTACTCGCCTGTGGTCCTGAGCTGATAAGATAGAGGGTCCAACTGAAGCCACAGAGTCCTATTTAAAGCAACACAGGTTACAAGGTGTTCAAGTTGTAATAAAGAGTCTCTACAAGCAATCTATATTATTCTAGGTTCTTCTAAGTCAAATTAACTCTAGGTCAACTCCGGTCAACAATTTAGTCAAACTAGGTCAAGCGTTGACTTACAGTTGACTTTGGGTAAACTGGTCAACTTTGGTCAAACAGGGTCAATCTAGTCTAATTATTGAAAATATAAAGTGTACTTCGTTATTCGTACGTCGAAACTTACGACACGCAAATCGAGACAAGAATATCAATGGTAAGGTTGATAATCTTATTACAGTGATCCACGTGCCCATCTTGTCAATTTCAGCGATGTGAGATCACTGGAATTGACTGAGCTCAGTTTCGTTGTACTAATCCCGAAATACGAACATTATATGAATTAATTATTAATTAATTATAACAAGGCTAAACTCAGAGAAACTATTAACAAACATTGTCGGACGATGAAATGAACATCGCCAACGTGTCCAGAATGGTCAAATTAGCTGGGATAGCCTACCCAACGGTCCAATTTGGACACAAGGGCAAAAAGGTAATTTCGGGTCAAAACTGTGTCCGTGTCGGAGCCGTTTTGCACCGAAAAAAACGTGCAAGAAAACAAGTCAATAAAATATAACAAATTATATGTCTACGAAACCAGAATGTCGATACGAACCCAACGGTATCTCCAGAATTGGATTCCGTTGACCCGATCTCATTTTGGTCCGTTGACCAGAACTTGAAATTCCGGTTTGCACAGAAATGCGTGCCGGAGCCAAAGTTCTCAAAACTTAGCAAACTACCTGTCAACGAGTCCAGAATAGTGATACGAACTCAATGGTATCTCCGGAATTGGATTCCGATGAGCTGATCTCAAAATGACCCGTTGATCCGGATATTGGTATCCGACTTGCACCGAAATGCGTGCCAGACCCAATGTCCACCAAAACCTAGCAAATTATATGTCAACGAGTCCAGAATGGCGATACAAACTCATTGGTATATCCGGAATTGGATTCCGATGAGCCGGCGTCAAAAAGTCCCGTTGACCCAGAATGTGGGACCCGCTTTGCACCGAAAAACGTGCCCACGTTCTCCAAATCTAACAAATTTTATATGAAAACATGCCAGAACGACGCCACGAATCTAATGGTGGTGTCAGAAATGAAATTTGGAGTCCCGTGTTCAAAAATGGAATTTTACAAGTTGGAAATTACGAATTCGGACGGCCAACTTTGGCGTCGAATTCAACCAATCAAACAAGCTCAAACTAAAATGAAATCTAAAGGGGGCAGGAAGAGGGTTATACCAACTTCGCACCGGAACTGGTAGCACGCCAAACGGAGCTGCGGTGGAGGAGATACAAGCTGACGAAGTTGGCCCCGCGAAACTGTCCAAATTTAATAAAATTTAAACGGTCAACTTGGTGGCCGGTTTTCATGTATCAAACGATAAAATTAACGGACGAAATTTGACAGGGATGAAGGTGGATATACCGAGATTACGACGGAGCGGAGAAATCGCCGATCCAACGATCGGATCTCCTGGAAAACGCGCGCGAAGTCGCTGCGACGGAGCACACTTTCTGAGTTCAACGTGCGCGTCACGACGAGATTTCGACGTAAACGCACGAATCGCCTCGACGGCGCGTCCCGGAGGACGTTGGCCGCCATGGGGCCTACCCCAGTGGTGCGCCCGAGGGAGGGGGCCACCCACGACGGGTCGGCAACGCCGGTGGGCGGTCGGCGGCGGCGCGGCAGCGCCGCTCACGCGCGCGCCTGACGCTGGCTGGCTGTGCCACTGCTGTGCGCACTCTCTGCTGCGCGCCGCTGCGTCGTGGGGTCGCCGGCGACGCGCGGGGGGCGGCGCACTGGGCCAAGGTGGCGGAGGAGGTGGCAGAAATGGTGGTGATGGTGGGGGATTCGAATGGTGGTGGCGACGATGGTCGGAAAAGCGTGGAGGAGGAGAGGGAAGAATGAGGAAGAGTGGTGGTGGCGCGCTGCCGTGCTCGGCCACGGCGGAGGCCGGCCAGGGTGGTCGGGGGAGTGAGGTGAGGGTGGTGATGCAAGGTGGCCGCTCGGGTTGGAGTTGATGGTGGAGGTGAAGATGATGGCTTGGGTGAAGAAGGAGATGGAGGAGGAGGAGGAGATGATGGAGGAGATGCTGGTGTGCGGCGGCCGACGGCGAGGTTGGCCGGGGGTGGCCGGAGTAGGAGGTCGGGATGATGGGTGCTCGGGCATGGAGGAGGAGAGATGTAGCTGCTGTGTGTTATTGTGCATGGGTTGTAGTTGTGTGAAGGAAAATAATAGAGTGGCAGAGAGAAAGAGATGAGGTGTAATGAAACATTAATGTGAGGGAGAGAGAGAATACAAGAAAAGGGTTATCCCAGAATTTAGGGCCGGCCACAATAGGTTGGCTGTGACTGTGAGGGGAGTTGGAAATGAATGGGTAGGATTGATTGGAGGAATCAAGGGCTAAAATTAATTAGAGAGAAGATTGTCATTACAAAGGGAATTAAATAATTAGAATTCTCCAATAAATATAGAAAAATATGCAGGAGGGTACCCGATATTTTTGGGCAAGAAAATACGAGGGTGTCATGATGGAGAAAATCATGGAGCTGGACTGGGCTCGGTGGAGCCGGATTGGGTCAAAACCGGACATGGTACAAAAATCGAATTAAAATTAGACGTTGATGATCATGTGTAAATAAGTTGCACATGGGGATTCCAATAAATGGGACACAAGTGGCGGACGGGTAGTAGGCTCAATGTGGGCCATGTCCATAATTGGGGCGGACAGGTTTTGGTCGACAGGGGACCCACAAATCAAGTTGGAAAATGAATGTGACGCCGTGGCGTGAATAAAATCGGGTCACGTGTCGGAAAAGTTGTGCGAATCAAATGGAGCTCAAAATGACGTATCTGAGGGGGACACAAGGGTCATGGGTGACGAGCGTCTCGAGTAGATCATCAATGAGGAGTTGGTTTCAAGAAACTGACTGGTCTGGCGCTCCCAATTTAAATGTCATGGTAACGCGCTGAAAATGATCAAGAAAAAGAGTGGGAAAAATAAATAACAATCAAATGGTCTAAACCGACCCAAAGTTCAGCGAAGCAGAAAGAGCACAAGGGAACAAGTTTGGATGGGACACTATATACCGTCATGAAGGTAATCATGTCCACTCCAAAACTCGTGAAGAGGATTTCCAGAATTGAACATCCCTGATACTCCAAATATCAATGGCACGGGAAAGTACACTTAAGGAAAAATTAACAGAATAAAATATTTATTGAAATTAAAATCAATCAGAAAAATAAATAAAAATAAAAAAAATCAACCCGAAATTCAGGGTGCTCACACCGTTTTATGTCTTGCTTTACTCTCGTTAGGGAGAGTTTACTTGTCTTTTTGTTTATGAACAATCACGCATGTACTCTTCCAAACTTGACAATCAAATATATGCAAGCTTTCGTTCACTCTTGAGCTCTCCTGTTTTCTTGCTAAATACTTGATTTCTCATCTTTGATTAAGTGACAAAGGGGAAGAAAACGTATTTAGGGGGAGTAGTCTACCTACGGGGGAGTCACTCCCGGAAGATGCTATCTCTCAGTTTTGTCAATTATCAACATGGGGGAGTACTCTTCCAAATTTGACAATCAAATATCTGGATGCTACCTCCCTGAAGATGATTTCCCATCTCTCTGTCGCATGACGACGATCAGTTTATCCATGTTACAAGTCGATAAGTTGACGTTGCAAACACGGAAATGGTCTAGAGGCAAGGATAAGGAAGTTATCGGTGCGTAAATTCTATTGAAACTAATATTAATACTAAAATTTAAATTACTTTTCGATTTAACATTTAAACTTAGATTTAAATTCACAGCTTAAAAGTAGTTAAAGTTAAAATTTCATTCTTTTTATTTACAATCTACAATATTTTTGGAACTAGCATTAATATTAAATCTACAGTGGCATTTCAGTTAATTTAAAATTTACAATATAATTGAAACTAATATTAATGCAGTAGCATTACCGTTATTTCCAAATAGACTTTTCCTTGTTCGGTCACACCCCTCCACGAGCGGGTTACACCCCCGAAACGAGCGGGTTAAATAGCCTTTTTCAAAGAAAAGAACCCATCCGACTAGAAAGAAACAAAGGAGAGAAGAAGAAGAGTCATAATAAAGAGGAGAAAGAGCAAGATCAACTGTAGTGGATGGGCCGTCATCCCTACGGAGATTCTCTCGATGATACTGGTACTGTCGGGGATGCCGGCGGACGAGATAATGTGCAACGTGGCCCCAGTTTGCCGTTCGTGGTGGAAGGCGCTCAACGGTACCTTAGACTATTGGTCCAACATGGACTTGGAACAGTGGTGCCGGAGGACCCAGCAAACCGCTAAGATTAGTTTGACCGTAAAGAAGCTCGTGGCTCGCAGTGGGGGATATCTACTGTCCTTCTCTGCATACAAGCTCGACGAAGCAGCCTTTCCTTTTGCATGTTTAAGGCCTGTGCAAACTTTTATTTTGTCTTATTCTAATACTTTATTTTTTCTATTACAAAATTTTACGTATACTTTGTTAATTTCTTTTGATGTTTTTCCCTTTTTATAATACAGTGGAAAATTTCTAAGGGTACTGCGCATTCCGAAGTGCGACGTGAGTGATGAAACTTTCGTGAGACACTTGGAGTTTCTCCCGGTGCTGGAAGAACTCGACATTAGCTACTGTCTCTATATCACGTCGACTGGAATATTTTCTGCCGGCAAGTATTGCCACCGTCTGGTCAAGCTGAGGAGGAACATGTCCCCTCCACATTTCATGGTTAGGAACAGATTCGTGCTGAACACGTCGAACGAGACGGAGAAAAAGGCCGTGGCTGATTCGATGATGCGTCTTGAGCACCTAGAGATAGGATCAGGCATGTTCAATGGAGACACGCTGCGATCTATCATATGCAACTGCAAGGGTCTTCGCATGCCCGACATACGTGGGTGCTTCAACGTGCACTTCGACGACGACCTCAGGAAAATTTGTGATTTAATACAGACGTTTAAACGACCCTTTGATGATGTAATCCCAGGGGAACCTGGATACGAGATGTATAGTGATTTAGATCTCATCAATCAGTCCTGGGGTGAATGGTTCTTCTGACATTAACATGCATGCATGCATTTCTTTCTATTTTTATATTTACTAGTAAATGTACGTGCTTTGCACGTATAAAAACGTATAATAAGAATTTTATCCAATTATAGTTAAATACGCTTCTAACTCATTTGGTTAAGGTGCAAGGTTTTTTTTTTGGTTGAGTTCGATTCTCCATTTTGACAAAATTTTACTTTTTTCAACAATTTTTTACATGATTAATTTTTTTTAAATAAAATGGACTGTGATATAATGACGGCTAAGACGGCTCACTTTTGAGCCGTTTTGAAACCTCATTATATAGTAGAAGATATGATATCAGTATCTTAACATTAATAAAACATCTCAGTGTAATCATATCCAAGAGATTTCGACATTTTCCCACACAGATTTTACCTTCTTCAAGATTAATTTTGGCGGTGCAAATTCCACTCATATTTACGGTATCAGTGTCATTCACCATAACTAATGGTGATCGGTAGACATTTATACAAGAAGAGTGGCCCGGGGGAGATACGAAAAAATTGGTTTCTTTTTCACAACCCTTTAAAATCTATTTATACAGCCAAACAGCCAAACTATTCATCTTCACCAGCCTTCAAAACCAATTTATATAGATTCAAAACAAAACTAAACAGCCAAATTATTTAAAATTCACAACCCTTCAGAACAGTCTCAAAATAGAGAAGAGCAAAACCTACATTTGCGGATGGGCCAACATCATCAAGGAGATCCTAGCCATGGTTTTGGTACTAGCAGAAATATCGTCTGAGGAGGTCGTCCGCTTGTCTTTTATATGCCGGTCGTGGTGGAAGGCGCTCTACTGTCCATGCTTCTGGTCGGACGTCAAGTCGACCCAGTGGTGCCACAGGGTTAACCTAACCTCGAAAATTGACGAGGCGTTGAACAAGCTAGTGGCGCACAGAGAGGGAAAAGAAAAGGACTCAAAATTAGTTTAGATTAATCATAATGGTAATTTCTTGGTGTATTAGAACAAATTAAATTTGATTACAATTAGAATTCTTAATTTTTATAATATTAGGTTGTTAATTTGATTTGCGTTACAATAAATCTTTACATAGATCGGAGAATGGCCATTCTCCGTGTTGTTAAACTTAGTATGGAACAATTTGGGACGAATAATGGCCATTCTCCGTGCTCCTAACACGGAGAATGGCCATTCTCCGTACTTCTAACACGGAGAATGGTACATCGAGGACGGTAAATGGTACATTTAGGAATGACCATTCTTCGTTCTTCTAACACGAAGAATGGTACATTTAGGACGGAGAATGGTACATTTAGGAATGGCCATTCTCCGTGTTGGAAGAACGTAGAATGACCATTCCTAAATGTACAATTCTCCGTCCTAAATGTACCATTCTCCGTGTTAGAAGAACGGAGAATGGCCATTCCTAAATGTACCATTCCCCGTCCTAAATGTACCATTCTCCGTGTTAGAAGCACGGAGAATGGCCATTACCCGTCCCAAATTGTTCCATACTAAGTTAAAAGCATATAATAGCACCCAAAAAATGTTAACAATAGAGAAATTCTACAGAACCCACACACCAGACTCGAACCTAGGCCTTTCATGTAAAATCCAAGCAGCACAACCAACTAAGCTTGGAATAAGAAGAGTCGCTGGAGGTCATTGAATATCCCCAACTTCCAATAAGGAATAAGAAATTGAATATCCCCAACTTCCAATAAGAAATAAGAAGAGTCGGTTAGGAACGTGTATATATATACATAGGGGTCCCCATTCATTTGAGTAGGTTGCACATTTAACATGGATCCAAAAAGATCATCTGGTTGGGAACCATGGCCAGAGTCTTCTTTCCGTCGTCGTCGAGTGCCAGAGTCTTCTTCCCGTCGTCGTCGACCCTCTCCGCATGGAGCACCCTCTGCGCCGCCTCCGGCCCATGACTGGCTGGCAGAGGCTGCGGACATCCTGACCTCCTGCGGGTTGTCACTGGAGGTCATCGCTCGACCTCTTGGTCCGGCGTCCAACTTTGACCTGTTGCCGATCACTCCGGAGGAACGGGATTCTCTGGAGAAGATGGAAGGGTTTCGTCGCCTGTGCCATAGGGCGGGTGTGCGCACCCTGCAGGACTTTGTAGAGATCCTTCGAGAGGCTAGTGACGGGTCTACGTAGACCTCTTATTTTTCTATTTTTTTTAGTTTTTTACAGTATTTTTTCCTCCTCTTGTATCCTTCGTCGGAGAATGTTCCGACGAAGAAGCTGGGATTTAATGCAATATAATATTTTGTTAACTCAATTTGTTTTCGGCTGCAAGCGACTAACTATTTTATATATTTTTCAATTAACAAATCTGGTTACGTCAAATCCATATATCAGCGACGATATCCCCATCAATGACTTGTTACGTCATAGAATTGATTATACTGCCAGCGTCAATCTTGCCATCAAATCCACCTTAAATATGATTACAAAGTAAACTAGAGGACAACTTTGAGTGTTTCAATTTTACTCTTTTCAAGTACATAGTCTTGTTACCAAGTCATCAAACGGGAAAAATTAGGGATGGTAAAAATACGAGTATAGATCGGCTCAATGCAAAAAAAATACGTTCAAAAATTTAATCAAATATTCGAAAAATGGAAATATTGAGATTAGAGACTTCACATTCTTAAATATGTTGTCAATTTTTTTTAATTAAACATGTTTCCACCACGTTTTTTGTGCCAAATTTTTCAATAATTTATACGGAACACGTTTAAAACTTCGCATGCTTAAAGTTTATGTAGTGATTTCACGTGGATATATACTAGTAATAATAGTAATAAATTTAATTTTGGAAAGTAGTTTTTAAAATTAGGGTCTCAGAATCCCAAAGGTTTATGTAGTGATTTCATGTGGATATATAGTAGTAATAATAGTAATAAATTTAATTTTGGAAAGTAGTTTTTAAATTTAATAGTAATAAATTCGACCGTCATATACTAGTAATAATAGTAATAATGCTGATAGTAATAAATTTAATTTAAGACTCAAAACTATTCTAATTTTTTTTCACTTTCCAATGTCATATAAGACGGTCGAATTTTCCCTCTTCTTCTCTCAAACCCTCTTCCTTCTCCCAAACCCTCTTCTTATCAAAATGTCGCCGAAGAAACAACGACCGTCTCCGAAGGGGAAGAATCCACAAAGGGATGCGATACAGGTTCGAAGGGGCAGAACTTGAAAGGGCGGCGAAAGCCAAGATTATGGTCGCTAGGACAGAGGCCGAAAGGGCAGAGGCGGAAGAAGCGGTGGCGGCAGCGATGACGAAAGCGGCAGCGACAGCCAAGCCACCGACAAAAAAGGCTAAAAAACTCATTGCTCGACAAAGACCGAAAAATCTATCTTCGATATAGAGTCGTCGGAAGACTCAACATATAAAGATCGAAGGCGTACTCAAGCGAAGGCTAAGATGGCAACGGATACAGAGTCATCAGCGTACTCTGAGGATTTTGAATCCTCATCAGAAGAGGAAAGTGAAGAGGAAGAGCAATCATCAAATAAGTCCCAGGATGGAAAGGAGGTAAAAAATTTTAAAGACTCTAAATCTAAGAAGATTTACAATAAATATTTCGAGAAAAAGGCTGTTATGCCTGAAAGATCAATTAAGATGGATGATGTCGAAGACGAAGCTTTCCTGTATATATTAAAATTCTATCAATTGGAAAAACTGAACAAATCTTGTCTTGAGAAAATCTTCCAAACAATAGTAAGAGAATTTTACTCAAATCTTTCGGCTGAAATTAAAAAAAAGAGCATCAATAACTGGTGTTTCTGAGAGGAAAACTGATTAGGGTAAATGCTGCTGTCATCAATGAATTTTGTGGATTTGATCCAGTTCCTGAGTTTGATATGAAAGATATTGATAATGTTTCCACGAGTGATGCAATTCATGAGATTACAGGTGTATCAGTGGGTGCCAAGATCCCTCAAAATGTATACAAAGATCAATTAAAAACTTTGTATAATTTATTGCATGCCTACGTATCTTAAACACTCAACCCTACTAGACATGAGTTTTCCATCCATCCTGAGAGAGTAAAATTTCTTTATTATATGGGGAAGAAAAAAAGGATGGATATAGGTTCTTACATGTTCAGTAGAATGATACATCTCGTGGGAAAACCAACTACAAGGACAGCTCGTCCTTTTGGAGGATTTATATGCTCAATGGCTAGTAAACATTCTGTCCCAAGCTTAGCAGGGGATGTTTATATTAAAAACAAAGGCCCCATGAGAAAACTAACCTTCACTCGAATGTTTGAAAAATGGGCAGCAGCTACAAGCAAAACATCTGGAAAACTATCAACTTATGGAATCAAAAACACTCAGGACAGGGTTGATGATCTATACAATTTTGTTGCTGCAAACTTTGAGAACGCCTTCAAAGAGATGAAGACTATATCCGACAACCAGAAATTGATTCTGGATAAGATTAACCAGATAGAGGTTGAATTTGCTGACCAAGAATAAGATTTCTCTTCCCTCGTGAAGAAGGTAAATGGGGCTAGCCCAAACTCTTATGTAAAAATACACACTGTGCACATTAACACTCTAATTCTAGCCCTTACTTTGATACTTCTATTTATGTTTCTGGATGTCATTTCTACATATACAGTGAGTCCATACTGACTATAATTTTTCTTATTCCGTCCCTCAAGGTGTAGGTAAAGGATATTTTGAGGAAGAAGAAGAAAAAAGAAGAAGAAGAAGATAGAGATGGAGATGAAGATTCATCTTTTGGGTTTTTAAGCTTTTTATTTCAATTTGGAAGTAATATTTGAATTGTAATATGGTTCTGAATATTTGTTGGTCTTGGCGGTCAAACTAAATTTTGTGTCTGGAATATTGTAAGACTAAACTTTTCACTTGTACTAAGTGCATAGTTCGTAATTTGCTTGGAAAATGTAATATGGTCTTGAATTTAGAGTAGATCTGATATTTATTTGGATTATTGTATTGTGAATTACTAACGTGGATTGGGCAGATTGCTTGGATTATGCAGTTTATTGGACTTGGAATGAAGTATACTTAATTTGATTATGATTTTTTGGTTGAAGCGTTTATTTGATTTGCAGTTAGCCTTCACAAATGATATTGACCTTTTGGTGTATTCCTTTGATTTGCAGATGCCCTTCACAGATTTTATGAGTCCTGGGTGCATTCCTAAGGTTTACAGATGGCCTTATTACGGATGCATTCCTGGGATCACTAAAACTTTATTTGATTGTAATGTGTTTTGCTTTCTGTAAATAATCAGTACATCGATGCCATCAGTATGAATTCGATGCCAGTGTAATACATAATGTAATCCTGCCTGTTCATCCCTTGTTATTGTTGAAGCAAAGTATGTAATGTAAGAAAAATTCTCTTGGATAGTAGATTAATTATATTCAAACACTTGCAAGAAATTTTGTGCAGCCATACAGTGGAAGCCTGATAAAATGATATTCAGATTTTTTTGAACATGATTTAATATTAAATGAATATTCTTTGGTAAATGATATTAAAAATACTGTAAATATTTGGTAAAAAAAAATAAGATACTTGAACATTTCCCGTCCTAAATGTTACCATACTTTGTTAAAAGAACAGAGAGTGTTCATTCTCCGTGTTAAAGCACGAAGAAGGGCCATTCTCCGTGTTAAAAGTACGAAGAATGACCATTCTCCGTGTTAAATGAACGGAGAATGGCCATTCTCCATTTTAAAAGCATGGAGAATGGTCATTCTCCATGTTAAAAGAATGGAGAATGGCCATTCTCCGTGTTAAAAGCAAGGAGAATGACCATTCTCCGTCCAAAATGTATCATACTTTGTTAACGTAAAAATTTGAATATACTTTGGTAAATGATATTTTTTTTAAATACTGTAAATATTAGAAAGATGGTTAATATGACAAAATATGGAACATTCCCCGTCCTAAATGTACCATACTTTGTTAAAAGCACATAGAGTGGCCATTCTCCATGTCAAAAGCACGGAGAAGGGTCATTCTCCGTGTTAAAAGCAGAGAGAATGATCATTCTCCACGTTAAAAGAACGGAGAATGACCATTCTCCGTGTTAAAAGCAAGGAGAATGTGCATAATCCACGTCCAAAATGTACCATACTTTGTTAACGTAAAAATTCGAATATACTTTGATAAATGATATTTTTTAAAAAAATACTGTAAATATTAGAAAGATGGTTAATATGACAAAATGTCACAATACAAAAAAAAATTTCTCTTCGAAAATATTATCATTAGAAAAGTAAAAAATATTTCGTCCATCAATACAGATTTTTTTAAAAAAATATGTGAGCAGATGATCCGCCCGACCTCAGAAGCAGGTTTTCTCAGTTCACCACCACCACCATGACATGTAGCTTTATTAACAAAATATTAAATTGTTAGATGAAAAATAAATTTTTTGACAATGGCATGGACAGTAAAATTAGAGCGGCGTCGCTGGTACTTCTCCTTGTTCTAGAAGGTCTCCACGACGTCTGACGCGAACCGGACCGATTCTTCTCGGCATCGCTGGTACTCCTCGTTGTTCTAGGAGGGCTCGACGACGTTCGACACGATCCGGACCGAATCTTATTTCCTTCTTTATCTCTGTTTCTCTTTCCACCACTACTACCAACACCACCACCACCACGGCCGGTAACCAAGAAAAAAAATATAGAATTTATACGTTGATGCACAAAATATTAAATTGGATGGACGAAAGAGAGAGTAAATATGAGTTAATTTAGGGTATTTATTGAAAAAATTAAAGTGAAGAATGACATGCTAAAGCAAGTTACCAAGAGGTCAAAAGTTAAAATCAGCATTAAATGATGTTTCTACTCTATTATTCAATCCGAACCATTGGATCAACATCCAATGGTCCAGATTTGGGATGTACCGATACATCATTTTCCAGGGGATGTATTATAGAACGACCATATATATATATATATATATATATATATATATATATATATATATATATATATATATATATATATCTTAAACAAAACACAAAGGTTTTTGAATCCTAGGGCTGACTGTGCCAAGATAAAGAGTGGTTGGGATTTAATCTTGGTGAATCAACGGTTGTGGGGTTTTATGGAGAATCCAAAGAGTGGGGTTTGCACTCATAATGGTTGTGGATGAGCATTATTGAGAGTGGGATTTTATGGGAAATCCAAAGAGTGGGGTTTGCACTCATAATGGTTGTGGATGAGCAATATTGAGAGTGGAATTTTATGGTGAATCCAAAGAAAATTCACATCCATCAGTGGTTGGGATTTAATATTTTGATGGGGGCCTCATAATTATTATTGTTCGTTTAAAATTTGGGGTCCAAGATTTTGAGGGGGAATACCTTAAATGAACCATGCCCTATGGGCACGGGTTATGACTAGTATATATATATATATATATATTGGGAATATATATATATATATATATATATATATATATATATATATATATATATATATATATATATATATATATATATATATATATATATATATAGAGAGAGAGAGAGAGAGAGAGAGAGGAGGAGGAGGGATACGCATCACCTCACTTTTGCATCCCCCATGCATCCCCTCTTTCACATCCACTGGATTTGGTTTAAGTCATCTAATCTTAATCGTTGATTTTTCAACGGTTAAGATTAGACGATTTAAACATGATCCAACGGGTGTTATCATGGGAATGCTTGAGGGATGCAAAAGTGAGGGGATGTAGATCCCTCATATATATATATATATATATATATATATATATATATATATATATATATATATATATATATATATATATATATAATCTTGTATTTAAAATAGAACTAGTATGTACCATGGCCCTGTTTTGATTCAAAATAATTGTGGTATATTGGTTGTTATGTTAGACTTGCACGTTAGAAGTTCTAAGTTCAATTCTTGGTTCTAACATTTTTTTAAATTTACTTTTATTGTAGTTTTTAATATATTTTTATATTATACATGGGACCCATTTTAAAATTTTGTCTAGGGCCCCATGAACTCAGGGCCGGTCTTGCATTTAGATATCCTATATTCAAAGATATGATATAATCATTGGGCTAACATTTGTTTGGCCAGATCACGTAGCAGAGCATGAAGATCCACCTTTCTTTTCTGACGATGGTGCATATTATAAGCATGGCTGTCGAAGGACTCGAGTGGGTTTCTTCTTCACCACTCTAATATCATCATTTTGTACTTTGGCATTTAGCCACTGGCACTTGTTTAGATAGATATTTTGGAGATTTAGTTTCCCTACATAATTATAATTAATCAGACTGCAAATGATTATGGTTTTTAACTATTGACTCTCTGTGCTAGCTGGCAATTTGTATAGCTAGTTCCTATGAATCATTATGATGAAGCATCATGGAGGCCTTATTGTTTTATCTTATATGTTCATAATTACTATTTCTTGTTTGACTGATTGAGACATACATGTGTTGAGTGACCCTAGGAGACTTGATTGTAGGATGCACTCCCAAGTCTAGTGACAGCCGTGATAGGTGTAATACGTCTTCTACCTTATACGGGGTAGCTGGCTATGTGTGTCTCTATATTTCGGTAGTGTGACGTGATATGTATACTCGTGGGTTGTGTGATACATGAATACTTACACTCATAGCACTATAAACCAAAGTCTATTATGAAATCATGATGTAGATCAACCCGTGTTTAGAAAGAAAAATGTAAACAATATCTTACTTGAATCACTCTTAATTACTACAAAGAAATAATATGATGGAGATACTACTTTTCGTACATTCATGTAAGAAGCTCCAAAAGATATCGAAGAAAAAGAAGTAGAAGAAAGAAAAAAATGAAGAGAAAGAGTGCAAAATACTTTAAACACAAGGTGACAAGCCAAGTAAAATCCAAAAAAAATTCATGCCACGCGTCCAAACTCATTTAATGTCCAAAATGTAACAACTTCAACAAACAAAGACTTTCTTCTAAGTTCTCACTCCCCAAAATGGGATACTCAAAGAACGTATCAGAGAGGTATCAAACGCGTATCGCATATCCGACACTCTAGGATAAAAATTCATTCCTTATGTTCATTTATTTTCGTTTACGCATACATGTCACAGAACTAGGGATGAGCAAATATCGAACGCTACTAAAAAATTGACTGAATACCAATTAAAATTATTCCTAAAAACTGAATCGAAATTACGTACCGATACCGAATTAGCGAACCGACTAAAATATGGTATAATGGTAGTGGTAACGGTTTGAGTGCAATACCATACCAAAATTACTGAACCGATTGTATTTCGATTATATTTTTTTGAAAATGGTAATTCCAATATATCAGTAAATAAAGTACACTTGACATCTTTTAGCCATCCAGGATTACTGTCCCAGAGCTACTACATCATGATCAATGTTTCTAACAATGCCTATCATCGGAGTCAAAAGCCCCTCAAAAAGCCACTTTCCTTTCCCTCCAAATGTGCCATACAGCTGCAGCCAGTCTGATCCGTGCTTCGTTGTACCACCTTTTCCCCTGCTTTTACAACTTCTGATTTGCACCATGTTATCCCTCCATGTTCGAGACCCTCCCATCTATAATCCTAACTTATGACCCTACTCTGACCATACTCCCCATGACACCTAGAGGTGAAGAATAAAGGAGGCATAATTTCAAACCCCTGTCCACATATGGTACATCCATGTCCTCCTGTACTAACCCCAAATCCGATGAGTCTATCTCGAGTGAGAATTCTGCCTAAACACAATATGTAAAGCACATCAAGAACTTACATGCCATGCCCTTTATCCGTACCACTTCTCCCAATTCCCAAGCCCAATGGTGAACTCGACAGCCATTATAAGCCGCCTCGGAGTCGAAGCAAGCATCTCCCCGTACTATCCTAAGCCCACACATCACTCACCAGACTGGAGTCGATCCGCACACCCCTAATCTCCCTACTGAAGTGCCTAGCAAGCCCATACAACCCAGGCGCCCATTCTCCGTGGCGCAATTGCTGACCCTCTCACATCGACCTTCCCACCGTGTCACCAGGTGCCCGTGCTGCTCCCCCAAAGGTCTGATGGGAGAACCATGGATCACGCCAAAGATCAGTTGACCGACCATCCTTGATGACCCGGTGAGACAAACATTTTTGAAAATAACTGAATCATTGTTGTTAGACCGCACACTCCAAAAAAATTCTCCCTCACATACCTGTTCCTCATCCATGCAGCCCAGATAGAGTCAATAGCCACCACCTTCCAGGATAATTCTAGACCATCCACATCCCGAATGATGCGAAGATTGCATAGTCCTACCCCACCCTCCATCTTTAGGCGGCATAAGTTATCCCACCCGATCCCACTAAGTCCCCCCCTCCAGATAAATTTTGCACAAATTTTTTCGATCCTTTGAATAGTTGAAATAGGGAGGAGAATTACTTGAAGCCAAAACCGTACAATAGATGTAATGACTACCTGAACCAGCTCAACCCGCCCCGCGAAAGATAGTCTCTGCGTATGCCAACCCTCAACTCGTCGCGGTGTATATTCTACCAGATTTCGACACTCCATATCCTGAGCATAATTTATCGAAATGGTACACCCAGATATTTCACTAGCAGCTCTCCACGTTCGATACCCAGCATAGACGCCTTTTGTGCTGATTTGAACAATGTAAGTTGAAATATGCTTTACACTTTTTGTGATTCAGATAAAGCCCTGTTAGATTACCAAACTGAACCATAATATCGGCTAGTTCCTGTAATTGTCTCCAAGTATGAGCCATAAACACCAAAAGATCATCCGCATAAATCAAGTGAAAGACATGAGGATGAACATGCTTACATAACAGGGTAATCCGCTTCATGATCACTGTAGAGTCCATAAGACAAAAAAAATATTCTATAACTATAGTAAAAGGATATGGGGAAAGAGGATCTCCCTGTCGAATACCTCTATTGCTTCTGATGAACCCATACGGCTGCCCTTCAATTATAACCGAGAACGTCGGAGTCGAAATGCACTCATGAACCAAATCAACCTAAGACCTATCAAAGCCCATCTCCGGCATGATATGACACACAAAATCCTGATTGATCGTATCATATGCCCTGCGCTGATCTAATTTGATGCCACCAATCTTGTTGAAATTACGGATAAGTTCATGAGCTAGCAAGTTATTCTCTGTAATGTCACGACCTTTTATGAAGACCGCCTTATCTGGAAAAATTAACTCCTGCATAATACACTCTATGCGACAACACATCTTATGTGTAATCACTTTATACAAGTAATTACAACACGCTATGGGCCAAAAATCTACTAATGTTGTAAACCCCTCCTTCTTTGGAATGAGAGCAAGGAACGTATGGTTCAGTTCATGGAGAAGATTCCCATTACCAAAGAAATCAGTCACCACCTCCAGAACCGACGCTTTCAACTCCCCCAATGTATTTTATAAAATTTGCTCCCAAAACCCTTACTTGGGTTTGCCTTCATGATAATAACTTCAATTTCCACCATCGTCACAGGTGCCAGAAGAGTCTGATTACCAAATGAAGTAACCCTCCGCTTGCACACTAGCTAGTTCAGGAAACTTAGTTAAATAATCAGATTGATTATTGAGCTCTGAATAATACCTTACAATCGCCTCTTGAATGCCCAATGAACCCACAACCATCTGCCCACCCAGACCAAGAAGGTTTCCAATATGATTTTGGTCTTATTTGGAATGGACAATGTCATTTAAAAATTTGGTGCACCTGTCTCCATCTTGCAGCCACGCACATTTCGCCCGTTGAGCTACCTCTACCTGCTCCCGTAGTCGGAGCAATCATACCATATCCCCGAGTTTTTGCTCCTCCTCCACTAGTATAGGGTTGAGAATGTCTGATTGCAAGCGATCATGTATCTCTCCGCCTGAGGTCCTTAGCTGATGAAATCGATACTACCAACCACTCAAATGAGCCACAAAAGTCAACTCGCACAACCGTCTCCGGATGCTGAAACAGACATCACCAACATGTTTGTCTAAAAAAAGTCTAAGAATGCTTGTCCAAAAGTCCAATTCTGTACACAGGGCAAAATCGTAATTTTGTGTCAAAATGATATCTACCGTTGTACCCGCTTTGTACCGAAAAGTGTGCCAGTACCTACGGTCTCTAAAGTTGCCAAACTATATGTCTACGGGTCCGGTTTGAAGAGACAAACCCAACCGTATATCCAAAGTTAGATTCCGACGGGCCTTCCACAAATTTGCCCATTGGATCGGGTCACGGGCCCGCCAAAATAGCGTTCCGGTCGACCTTCTCAGAATCGGACCAAATATGGCATACATGACCAAGAAAACGACACGGTCTTGTTGGCATAAGTTTCGTCTCGAGATGACAAACGTGCACAAAGTAATTGACTAATTTGCAAAGAGGTTGATACGGGGTATCTCGACGAATACGCGTCGATTTTGTCACGCACACACCGCAAAATCGAGTTCTGTCGAATCCCACATGTCGATAACATCCATATGCGTCTTTTGGTGTCATGGGTTGCAACCACGTCGTCCGGTTTGTCGGGGCGCACGCCGTATCAGAAAATTTCCTAAAAATTCTTAATGTTTTAAGTTTGTTTTTGTTAATTTTGGAAATCGAATAACTTCGCACATACTGAATGAAAACATGATCTACAAGATGGGTTTTATTCTCGTATATGTTGTTGGTGACTGCCTTAAACTAGTTTTCAAAAATACCCACTGATTGGTTCAGAATTTCCCTTCCAAAGTAGGGTTTGGGACTGAATTTCTGTCCTGTTTTGCGACATTTTTTTGCCAAGTTGGCGTCGATTTTCTGGGTAGTCTAGCGCATCTAATATTGAACTAATTGAAGGGACTAGAAGGTGTTAGGGTTGTGTACATACCTGGGGAGACGGATCGAAGATTGATCAATCGTGCGCGGAGATATCGATGCACGAAGTTGCACTCTGCAACTGAAGCTGCTGCCTCTGTTGAGGCCGCTGCGCGCGTACAGCCGCGTTGTGCAGTAGTCCGGCGACCGAATGGCGACGCGTGCGACGGCGAGAAGGTGAGCCGGTGGTCGAGGGTTCGGGGTCAGCGGTCTAGAGTAGACTAGTCTAGGGTTAGGGTTTGTTCCTCCCTCTTTCTTTCTCCCGATATATATATATATATATATATATATATATATATATATATATATATATATATATATAGGGGTCGGTTGTGTTATATGGCTTGGCCTGTGGGGGTTTCTCAACTCACGAGATGATGTCATCTCGCGAGATTTGCTTTTTCTCTGTCTTTTTCTTTTCTTTTCTTTTCTTTTTTATTTCTATTTCTATTTTCCTTTTTCCTTTTTCCTTTTCTTTCCTTTTTATTCCTCGTGATAGATATATACACATATAACACTTAGTATAGCCCTATATATGTACTCATATGTTTACCTATATACATATGCATACTCTAGATAAATACAATTAATATTTCTTAAATATTCTAAGAATTTGATCTATTATCACAACATATATTTATTACTCTTTATATATATATATATATTTATTTTTTTACTCTTTATATATATATATATATATATATATATATATATATATATATATATATATATATATATATATATATATATACTAGGAAACACAAGTATATATAGTATAAAATCCTAAAAATCTAGAAATACATTACAAGAAAAAGGTTCATCATATTATAAGAATAAAATAACAATATAATATCAATAATACGTATTATATATAACAAACGTCTCACAAAAATATTTATTAGTCCAATAAAATAAAATACGAAATATTTACATATATAATAAATATACACCTACATGGACGTCTTTGGTCGCACCACATGCCTACATGGGATCGAGTTCGGTTCGGGTCCAGTTTGACTAGTTTGGTACAACCGGATCCCCTGAAGGTCAAAATCTTAATAAATAAATAAATAATTTATATAGCCTGGTTTTTCTAGTTAGAACACACCTACGGCTCGGCCTTTACTACCATGACTAATACACTAGTCAAAGCACGCCACTGCACTATCCGTGCCATGATTTCTAGTCATCTTGCACTCCAAAACTTAACCATGACTAAGGCCTTCAATAATAATAATTAAATATTTAAATATTTATAAAATTCTAAAAATTATCATTTAATTCAAATAAATAGTAAAAAAAATTCAAAATTTTGAAAAGAGGAGTTACAAATCTATCCACCTTAGAAATAAATTCGTTCTCGAATTTAAGGACTACTAGGATAGACGGACCTGGTAGATTGGTGAGGGTAGTAAGAATTAATAATAAGAAAAACATTAATCACAGATGAAAAGATAAAAATCTTGAAACTCTAAAGGCCCTAAAGTGCTCTCAAAATATCTAGTTTAGGAAAAGTTTTGAAAAAGAAGTAATCAAAAAACAAGGTATCCCTGAAAAAGATGAATTCACCTTCATCCAAGATAAATAAAGTAAAGTAAATGAATAAATAATTAAAAGTTCTGAAAATTCGGGAAGAGGGGATTCAGGGTTAGGGATTGGAATTGGATTTGGGGATTAGGGTTAGGTTTTTAGGGATTATAAATTAGGGATTAGAATACAAGGTAGATAAGTCTTCCACTTTTTAATTTAAACAAGTCGATTTTTAAATCAAAACTAAATAAATCATCCATTAATAAACTAAACCAATATTAATGTAAATGATTATTAGATAATATCAAGTAATTTTAAATCATGTGAACATGGACCTATATCAATTAAATGATCAACATTGTAATTTAAAATATTATTTAATATTTATCAAGTTAATTTAAACATACCAATTCGAATATCAAATAGATACTATTCTATGTCATCAAGCTATTTAAGATATATATATTTTTTTAAATCCAATACCTTATTTGAAATTAAATGGACAACCCCTTTTTATTATTCAAAAT